>ML788466.1:12062-45338 GCA_009831015.1 Picea engelmannii
ATACCTTTCAAAACAAGCCTGTCAAATCATAATTAGAAATAAATTTATGCCATAAAAATCTGATATTACATTCATAGATTTACCCTATTTCCCCATTAATGTCATAAATTTCGGCGGTTTAAAAGTCAGTTGGCGTATGGAGAGAAAGGGCCCCCTTGTACATCGTGCATGCATCAAAACAAAGGATAAGTCTTGATATAGCTTAATTAATCAAAATCTCGCCAACGTTAATCAATATCTCGCTACTCGTTATATCGAGGATTTTCCATTAACATTTTGAGTCTCCAACTCCCGAGACTACGCGGACCGATTTTGGTTTAATTAAAGGTAATCACGATTTTGGGGTTTGATTAATTTTATAATTATCACTTTCGCCATATCGCAACTCAGAGCTTCGAAGATAAGTTTCACGGAGATTTATATGTCGATTTGCGAAACCACGAGATTGCGATAACAAGACTTAATTAGGGGGAAGATAATATTGGATTAAGTGATTAACTAATCATGTTAAAATACATCGTGACTTCGTGAGTCGGGTTTTAGAAGTTGTAACTTTCGAAAAAGATAGCACCGAGTGGCGAAATGCCGAGAAAAACTTTTACCACGGTTAGCTTTTTGCCTTTAATCCTTGCACGGGTTATCCAAAAAGGACCTCGTGTTCTCAGATTTCGAGACTGTAAAAATAAGAATTTGGGTTTGGCGAACGCTGAGGCGCGAAACCCCGACGACGTCTAATCATGAGTTAAAAAAATTTACCCTGGTCACTGCCTTGAGTGAAAATTTAAAACGACTTCGCCATTTCGTGACTCGGGACGTGTGAATTCATGAGTTATAGTATCCGACCTACGAGATCCCGAAGTAGAAAAAAAAGGGGGAACATTCTTACGAAAGGTAGGAATTGCTTCGAGAGTAGAAAATTCATTGTTGCTTACGTGACAAACTTTCAGAGGTCTCAATATCTCGGAGGGAAAAAGAAAACCATCTTCAGATTTCAAGCATCAAAATGAAAATTGTGATAGGCTAAAAAACAAGGGCGGCTCCAACATAGTCTCCAACTAGGGATCTCGCCTTCCTGTGAGGCGGGAAGAACAGTAGACCACGTGCCAATATTGGGTAAATGGATTCAAAAGCTCAATCAGGCGGAAAGGTTCCGAGAAAAGAGGATCGAAGGGGGAAAAAGACTATGTTCTTTACCTTGAAAAGTTTTTTCAAAATCAGATACTCTTTCCAAACACAGTTGTAGTCCCTTTCACAATTTTCCCTTTCCCACTATTAACTTTAGGTATGTTTTAAGACAATCAAAACAGTCCTAGGAGACTCAACAGATCTTATGGCTCTCGGCTTGCATTAAAAGAATGAGATTATATGTTTTTAATTGGGGAGTCCCATCTGAATTTGGGATGTGGATCAGGTTTTAGAAAGCATTGGTTACCAGAGTAGAGTGATATTCATGTATAACAACCTTACAGATATCTCAAACATTTCTTCACTGCCAGCGAGCATGTTCAGTACCCCGGTGAAGTTATCTGGCCCCTTTCACTGAATTTCCTTTCACCACTTTGGAATATATTTATGCATTTAAATGATGAGACGAGGGAAATCATTTCTGAATTTCCTTTCATCGTCTTCTTGGACTAGGTGGGGGCAATCATTTCTAAATTTCCTTTCACCACCTATCTTATAATTTAATTTTTTGAGCGCGAAGATGGGGGCAATCAGTTTGTATCAGGGATGATATCTGCGTAATATTTTGCATTAGAGGTCTGTCAACATACTTTGATTACTCGGTACCAACCTTCCCTTGACCTTCACAACATCTTCGTTCTTATGGAGAAAAGGAAAATAACTTTTTAAGGGGCATCCCATTTGAGCAAGCTTTAATCCTCTGATGCTGTTGAAAAACCTAGGAAAGTTAGGATCGCTCTAAACATTCCTTCGCTTAGCAGGGGATCAAGTAGTTGTGAAGACCCGCTTTCTTTCCACAATCTGTTTTGAAACTCATGAGGTTAAAATGAAAAACTTTTATCCCTTCATAATGAAATGAAAAGATGGTGGCTTGTCAAAAGTTAGACCCGAAGACAGGCATGGTGCCAGGTAGCGATTTATTGACTGAAAATATGGAGGTCAAAAAAACTCGAGACTGACTCTTGTAGATATCTTTGGGGATAGTTTATTTTGACTGACTGTTTTTTGATTGAGTGTATCATTCAAATTATTTTAAATCAAAGATTATCAAGCCAAGCAATGATCTCGTTATCTAACATTTTAGAAAATATTGCAATTTTAATGACGTTACCTCGGATTCCTTTAACAGTCTTTCATAACATATGTTTTTTGAGAAAGTTCCTTTTTATTTTTTCATTTCACTTTCTTTGCGCAATATGAAACTATTTTAGGTATCACCTGTTTTATGCCGATCTATTTATGACACCGACCTGCAAATTACTTTTTCTGCTAGTTTTTGTATGTAGCTGGAATCTTGTAAAAAGCAAATACGAATCTTATTGGAAATGTGTCGAGAGTTTATGAGCAAAAACCGAAAATCAAAAGGAAATGTTTAAATGAAAATATATGTATGTACAAAACATATATAATGAAATTTATTTATATACGATTTTTTTTTTTTCTTTTTTGAATCTGGCGACTGTTACGTCATGTAATGCTTTAGATATTGCCCGTTGACAGGGGCGCTGAGGACTTCTCTGTCTATATTTTCCAGAAGGAAGGAATTTTTCCCTTCTGGAGTCGAGACCCTGAATGGTCCATACCAGAGGTGGTCAAATTTACCATGCTTCGCGGCTTCCTCTTTTCTTGCATCCCATCTTAGTACTAAATCACCTGGAAGGAATTCTCTGTCCTTTGCCTTGAGGTCGAACAATGCTTTCATATCATCTTGATACTTCTGCATCTTTTCATCAACTTCAACTCTATGCTTTTGAACCTCAATCAGCTGGTTAATTTTCCTGGTTACATGATTGGGTTCTTCGTTTTGATCCTGCCATAACTTCATCACTGGTAATGCTAGGTTTATAGGTAGAACAACATCTGTCCCATAGACCATTTGAAATGAAAAAATGTCGATGGATCTTTTAGTGCTGATGCGGTTTGCCCATAATGTGTATTTCAAGTGCACATGCCAAGACCTTTTATTTTCATCCAGTACTTTCTTGATTATGTTTACCAGGATCTTGTTAGATGATTCGGCCAATCCGTTCCCCTGGGGGTAATATGCGGTGGAATGGCCAAGAATGATGTTATACCTCTGACAGAAACTGATCATAGCCATAGATTTAAAGGCCTGAGCATTGTCGGTAACTATCTTTCGGGGACAACCGAATCTTGACAAGATATTGTCTTCCAAGAAATCGATTACCACGATGTTTGTTTCCCTTTTGGTTGGAATGGCTTCCACCCACTTAGTAAAATAATATGTAGTCGTTAAGATCCACTTATGTTGAGCACTGGAATGGGGATTAATTTCCCCTATGAAGTCTAGACCCCATTGTTGAAATGGATCTTTAGCTTTGACTGGAACTAGTGGCAGTGCAGGGAGCTTTTGTTTACCAGCGAATATTTGACAAGGGTTGCAGGCACACACTTTGGCATTGACGTCTGAAAAGAGTTTTGGCCAGTAGTACCCAGCCCTCAAGATCTTGTAGGTCGTAGCTCTCCATGCGTGATTCCCCCCACAGACTCCCTTATGAACTTAATCTATAACCCGCTGGGTTTCTGATTGTACTAAATAGACTAGAAGGAACCCGAGTGGATCCTTCCAATATAGCTGGCTTTCGGATATACAATATTTAACTGCATGGAGTTTTAAGGTTCTGTATTTAGACGGTGATAGTTCATCTGGGCATTTTAGGTTCAGCAAGAAAAACACTATGTCTCTGTACCAACCCGATGATAAGAACTTCTCTTCGATCTGGTTTGGACTCATTTCTTCATCTGGTTCATTTAGGTATGTGTCTTCGTCACTTCCTTGCAGGCAATTGATATCAAGAGCCCTGAGATTTGATTCAGCTAAGAGTCTGGCTAGGCCTTGCCCTTTTATCAATTTGGTCGGTTTAACTTCCAAATCAAATTCTTGGATTTTAGCAAGCCATCGCCCTCTTTTTCCATCACTGTCGCGTTGTACCAATATATCTTTTACAGAACTGGTAGGCACGTACGCGATAATTTTTTAATGTAGTACATAAGTTTTGAATGCCTTTAGTGCTTTTACCATTGCGTACACCTGTTTTTCTATTATGTCATACTTCAGTTCTGCGTATCTAAGGCTCTTGCTAAAAAACGCGATCGGCTGTTCGAATCCTTCTTCATCCTTTTGTAGGAGCACCACAGCGATAGTATGTTCAGAGGAAAATGAGAAGATAAGAAACTCTTTCCGATAATCTGGGCTCGCTAACACAGGTGCCTCTCTTATGACTTTTTTAATATGCACGAACGATGCTCTGGTCTTAGTTGTCCAATTTACTCTGCTATCCTTCTTCAACATTCCTGTGATCAATTTGATAATCTCAGCAAAATTGGGGATAAACCTTCGTAAAAAAATTATTGTTCCTAAGAAAGATTGAATCTCTTTTACATTTCTAGGAATATTTATAGTTTCTATTGCTTCAATCCTCTTAGGATCAATCCTGATCCCATCCCTAGATACGATATGGCCCAGAAGCTTACCTTCCCACATATATAAATGTGATTTCTTTGGGTTCAAAGACAGACCAAACCTGCAACATTTTTTGAAAATCTGTTTTAGATGGATCAAATGTTCTTCATCGGTTTTAGAGAAAATCGTCAAATCGTCGAGGTAGATGACTACGAACTTGTCTCTTTATCTGATGAAAGCGATGTCCATAGCGCGCTGGAATATATCCCCTGCATTCATAAAAACAAACTTCATTTTTTCATACATGAATGTACCCCATGGTGTGGTGAAAGCAGTTTTTTCTCTGTCTTGTTCGTTCATGGCGATTTGGTTATACCCAGAGAACCCATCTATCATAGACATTCGATTTGCTCCAACTACTTTTTCTAGGACATGGTTCATTTTGGGTAGCGGATAATTATCCTTGAGAGACGACTTATTTAAGTTTCAGAAATCCACACACAGTCTGATTTCTCCATTCTTTTTCCTGACCGGGACCAGGTTTTCCACCCAGTCCGAGTATCTCAGGGGTATGATTATTTTCGCATCTAAGAGCTTCTTAACTTCCTTTTCAATCACGGGTAACAAAATGGGGTTAATTTGCCTAAGCTTTTGCCTAAACGGTTTGACCCCAGGCTTCAAAGGTATTTTGTGATCAATTATGGAAGTGTCATACATTCTTAGCTCATCATAAGACCATGCGAAAACATCTTTGTACTGTCTGAGTAGGTCTCTGTACTTGACCTTTACTTTGGGAGGGAGGAACTTGGATATCTTTACTACCTTGGATTCTTTTCCAGTTCCTATATCACAATCCTCCACTTCTTCTGGTTGAGGCTGCAAAGTGGATTTCACAGGTACGTCGTTCTGATCAAAAAGTCTTTCTAAAGGGATTAAGCCTTTCAGAATCTAGTTGCTTTTAAGGACCAACATACGATGATCCGCAATTTTTTCTTGGAAGGTTTTAGGATCTTACCCCTCTTGCATGATCCACATCGGGTCATTTTGATTCTCTTGGTCTGGATGAGTTTCAGAGAACTCACCCATTGTTGCAAGAAATTTCTTAATTTGTTCATCATCTTCAAAGACCTACCAGTGTCTGATATTGTCTGGTATAGAGGGTTTGTATCTGATTTCAATGTGGTACTTCAGTTTGAAGGTCATGGGAGGAGATAAGGTTGAAGTTGCCTTTGCCAATGCATCAACATGTAGATTCTCTATGCGAGGGATAAAATGGACCTTTACAGATGAGAAAAAGTTTTCCATGAGATCCCAAGCACAATTTCTATACGTTCTTAGTCTGGGATGTTTGGCTAGGTACTGTAGGTTTATGTGTTTGACTATTAGCTCTGCATCACCATAAACCTCCAAGTTACTTATATTTAGCTTTTTGGCAGCCTCTAATCCTAAGATCAACGCTTCATATTCGCATATGTTGTTAGTGTAATCTATGTCCCACTACAGTCATAGGAGAAAGGAACAATGAATTTACCTTCGGGGGCCACTAAGAGCACTCCCGCACCTGCCCCTTCAGAACATAAAGCACCATCGAAATACATTTTCCAGACTCTGGTATTACACAGATCCTCTGTTAAATGACTTGACTCTTCTTTCTTTATATCGATTTCCTCTGGAAAAACATCCAAACCATCATCAAAAGACAAGATGTAATTTCCCAGATCTTGGTCTGCAATGTAAATAGGGAAGTTATTTGGGTTTTGAGGGTCACTGACTGTATATGCTAATCTTGTTTCTCTGTACAACTGAGTGAACTAACCACCGAACACAGGGATTGTGGCATACATCATGTCCAACTGTCGAGAACCCCCCAACTTGGATCCCCATGACCTAGATAACAACATGCCATACTTAGGGGGAATATCTGTGATAACCACATCCATCAGGATACTCTTAACCGGGACCTACGCCAGGGTAACTACCATATCTTTTATCATCCCCATACATTTAAATTTTCTCGAGTCAAAAGAGTACAGGTTTCCATAAGGTCTTGTGATCTAGAGACCCAACTTGTCCATTATAATCTTGGGCATAACATTATGGGAAGCCCCGGAGTCTAACATACAATTATGTAGCAACTGATCATATACATTCAGAGTGATATAAAAGGGAGCGATATTGTCTTTGGACCCTTCAAAATGAGGACCAAAGGTGATGTTAGGTCTGTCATCTTCCAAGTTTATAACATCAGAATGGCTTTCTAGCTCAGAGACACCGATTGCTTTGGTAATTTGCTTCCGATAAATGGGGTTTTTTCGCTAATTCTACCAAAGGGATTGGTATCTTAATTTTGTTTTACTCATTTTCAAAGCTGAAAGCTCCGCTCACCTTGTCTTCTTCTTTGGTTGAGGCTTCCGCATATTTCCTTTCAGACTTATTTGTCTGGACCGCTTTATCCCTCATGGTCCTAGTTGAAGATGTAACTTTATTTTCTGGTTCGGTTTCTAGTGTTTGAGTTTCAACTTTTTTCACCTCGGACTMCTGATCTCTTACTACTTTAATTTTKTTGTTTGGTAATGAGCTCTCATCCAAAGGAGGYTCATAAGCTTGGCCTCTTTGAAGKATTTTCTTGGGATGAGTCGTTGAGGTGGGMTTACTCTTAGATATTAGGTTGTACTTTGGTTGAAACTCARCCATCATTATCTCGGTTTCTGGTTGAGATTCACAGAGGTCAGTATAATCCTCTTCTTCACTCTCATTTGACRATTGTGGCATGTTTAAAKATTTTTCATAGTCTTTGCGAGTCAGATATGGTTGAGTACAGTCATCACCGAAGTTCRTGAYRTCATTATYYGAATCTCCRTAGTCTTGAAAATCGTTTGCTCCTATAACATTTCCAGTYTTTAAAGGAGCTTGTATCTTTTGATCTTCATTTTTTATTTGTCTTTGTTGATTAGGAGGGTTTTGATTCCTCTTGAAATATTTTTTGGGGTAAGAGTCAGCCTTGGCCTATTCGAGTTCCATTCTRGATATTTTATTTGACAKTTCTTTGATCACTCTAGCCATATCRTCCACCCTATCGTCCGAGGATCTATTGGACCCTGAAGGACCTGCTTGTTCTCTAAATAGATTGGTCTCTYGGTTTCYAKTCTCTAATCTAGCCTTAAGTTTACCCGAATCCATCATATTAGATTCTATTTCTACCGCATCRTCCTGCATACGGTTTAAGGTGGCTCCCCTTCRCTCTCGCAAAAKTAGTGCGAAATCCGGCTCGAAAGCTCCGGAGAAAGTCACTTTAGCCGCGGGTTRGGATGGTTTGACCTCAGCCARGATTTTATTGTACATTTTTTTGAATCTCTGACTGAATTCCATGACTGTTTCTGAGTTCTTTTTCTTCAAAGACCCAAATTYGGTTAGATAATAGAKATGGTCTTTTCGCTCGCCCCATTGTTTGAGGAAAGCATCTTCCAAAGCATCATATGACAAGATAGAAGTTGYGGGTAGGCTACGAAACCAAGTTCGGACCTGACCTTCAAAAGTTTGGACAAGGAGTCTCRAATATACATCCTCGTGCTCGATACCGAAGATATCTGCGAATTGATCGAAAAAATTAATATGTTCGGCCRCAGTYAGATCCCCCTCTCYAGTGAATTTCGGTAAATTTTTTATGTAATTTTTTGGAAGATCGTGTAGGGGGATGGGAAATACTAATGGAGCGTATCTGGCTGCGACTTTCACGAAAACTTTGGGAGGGGGGCAGGCCCTTGACCTCCACCTCCTCCTAGAGGKACTCCTCCCCCTCCTCCTCYGATAAACCCTCCGCCTCCTCCTATAAACCCTCCACCTCCTCCTYCGRCGGCTGCCATCGTTGTTTGTGGAAAGTTGTAAAGGGGATTTTGGAAAATTAAAARGGAATCTTTATTTTCTTCGCGAAGAGGAAAGTCCGATGAGGAAGGATAAGGAACGCGAGGACTCGGTTCCTYRGATTTGTAAGAGATGAAATMGGGAGAACCAACGAGTGTGGGAACAGAGTGTGTAACACACTCAACAGAATTTYGTGAAGTYGGGAAATTCAACCRAAGAKAAGATGGTATTTCAAAAACCGACGAACTTTCAAGAGGGGCCTTTCCTTTGTGTGCTAAGGGGAAGGTTGGATGAATCTCACTCCTAATTTCRGAGCAGATTGGCRTTGAATATTTAGCATCAAAKAGAGGACTGAGYGAAGTTGAGGGTTCGGAAGGAATCTTAGTCTTCAATGATGGGGTTTTAAGTTTGTAAACTGCAGCGGCTAGMTTAAAATAGCTTCTCRCCTTTAGAATTTTTTCGGGATCGGTAACGGGCATAATCTGCTTACCATCCGGGTTTTGTCTAGTATTCCTTCGACTRGATGCCAKTTTATTTCTCGTGGAGTCGCCAAGTGAAAGATAAAAAGCCTTAAAAGGTGTGTACTCTTTGTTTACTATCAAAGGGTAACACTTTCAAYGAAAAACRGTTGTTGTTTTCCCAGGGAAAAAKATTTCGTARCTTCGGTCCCCGACAACGGYGCCAGAAAGATGTTGTTCCTGAGTCTGTACTTAAGGCTTAAAAGTAYAGTGTCAAGGCATCCGAAAGTGGGTAAAATATGGAGAATATGATAATKTCAACCTTCAGTAAAGGAWACTAGGGAAKATTTATACGTTGGCRTTGTCTAGCTTCCAACTGTTCCTAGATAGTTATATATCGTTCAATGGTTGCCCATGAACGTTCTAATTCSACCTGATTAGTAGCAGTTTTAAGAATTGTGTCAAATAAGTTTAAAGYGATATGCGTTTGGTMTGATAGTTCGGGTTYGATATTAGGTTTTGTTGGTATAGGGACAGTCATGGAGGAACAGTAAAAGTAGGAAAGACYTCAAAGAGAGATTAAATGTTGTCTTGATTTGGTCGAATAAAAGAGATTTTACGGTCTTATGAATAAAATAGGGATRCAAATCAAAGGCTCTTTCCCATAACTGYATTATATTTTAATAAAAKGTGTGAGGTGGGAGAAAACATTTAGYTGTCTATAGTGTAAGGCTTCTACCATGGGAKAATCTYACAAATAAAGAGAAGAGSAAAATGTAAGGAAATAACCGATGTAGCAGAGAATATATGTAGAATTCTGAAAATGTAGATTGGTCTTACACCCACTRATAGCTGGTGCAGAGGAAAGACAATAAACAATTACAGAAAACCAAAATTCATTCTCTATAGTAGTGGTCATACTAAAGTATAACGAAGCACRTCAATTATGAATTATGAAATGAAATGAAATATAAAATACAAAGAAACAAACTTGTAACACAGTCTTGACGGAATYGAGAATCTTCAGATTTGCTTGTATTAACTTCTCAAATATAAAAAAACTCTGTTACAATCGACACAAAAAGTTCTAGCCTCGTTTATTTCTTTCTGTGATATATTTATACAATTTTACAAATCAAGTAGAATCTCAACAGTCACAAAATTTYGGTTATGACAGGGAGGAGAGAAATCACTCCATTTCTCCTTCTCTGTCTTCACTTGGTGCCAGGYGTTGGTCATCGCGYAGACTCKGTAMAGGAAACACATCTTTCRACCAGCTGAGATATTAACCGAGACGGTTCTGCTTGACAGMTGGCTTCGAAGAAGTAACATTCTCGGGCCAACTGTTGTAGCCTRTCCTCCATCTRTCTRTTGATGATGTCGATGGCGCATAAATGCGCGTTGGGTTTGATCATGCATTTATCCCCTTAGACTATGTCCACCACAGTCATCTGAGAGATATCAGCRGAATCTCTTTCTTCYTTTTCCTTCAGATCAAGTGAGATMTGTTCCACATTCATYTRCATCAACATATCGACATCGCCTCCACTGCCAATGCCCARTAKCTCATCGTCTATAGAATTGAAAGCCTCCTCYAGGGAATTGGTTATCTTTTGGGCTTGTTGCTTGCCTTCGGYGATGTTATGCTCCCATTCTTTTAACAGAATATTTCCTCTGGTCTGTTCAGAGATGGTGAKCCTGGGAGCACCTACCAAAACTCTGTTATTCATGGCTATCACCGCCTCCTRGAAAGCGACCCRAGCCGCTCCAACATCCCTTTCTCTGGMAGATAGGTTCTCGGAAACCTGATTGACCAATAGACARTTTTCYCGRATCGCTCCCACCTTGGCGAGCAAATTCTRTTGAGCCACAGAGATCCTGCTCCGAATTTCGATTGCTTGGGATTTGAACATCCCAATGTTTATTATTCTRCTCTCGKCGATTTCTACTCRAACCTGCAACTCTTCAATCAAATTMTTTTGTTGGCTCGCYTGCATCCRACCATCCCGGACCACTAGTTGTGCTTKCTCAAGCTTAGTTTTGAGCACCTCTATTTCATTTTTATCAGCCAATMTGGTCTTCTCTGTTTCCACGCTCGCCTRACCTTTAGCATTTTCCRTGGATGAGGCCAATCTGGCTTCAAGAGTCCTGATTAGGCGATTTTTTCTTTTAAGTTGGTTCTTCAAAAGTCCAACCGAGAATTGATTCACCGAGGCATACGCTCCTAGCRTYCCTGCGATTTCAGTGGCGAATTGCTCATTTTTTTTTATCTTTTCCATCGGTCATAACTTTATACTTTTTGGCAGTCGACTCTCCTTCCTRGTAGAATTCCCTTTTTACTACTGATTTTCTCTTTTTATCAAAGAAAAACTCATTCGGAGGGAGTTCTTMTKCTCTTATGGGCCTCAGCTCTTCATTGAATATCCATCATTCTTCTATATTTCCTTRCGTCGACTGCAAGGGGGTGACGGATGTGATGGGTTCTCTGATCTGTTTCRCCRATTTTCCTGGGGTATCGAACCGATTYTGCTTCTTTGGTGGTTCTGGGGTCSTTATCTCGGTCTCCGAATTCTGTTTCTTTGGCGGGTCCGKAGTCTTTTCCTCTGCTTCTGAATTCTTCRCTTGTTCCTTCTTGTCCTGGTGTTTTCCCTGGTYAGGAGTTKCTTATTTAGAACCTTCATCATCCTTTTGTTTCATCTCTGAAATACCTGGACCCTCACCGCACAACACAGYGGGGAGACARCTAYGTTGGTGTTCCTGGAATTTCAATACCTCGRCTCTATCCTCGGGTGCCAAGGATTGAACCCGGACTAGAATTTCCTCATAGGACCTCGCTCCTCGGAAAATATCATTCGAGGGTGAATTCTCATGTTCAAATATTTTGAGCCCGCAATTAGCCAAATGATTGCTCACGACCCTYTRTGGATCGTGCTTCTTGTATTCGATGGAKACCAAATTGAGGTCTTCCAGGGMAGTAGCCTYGGCTTTGGCATGCCCRAAATCTAATAAAGAATAAGAATTCAAATGAATGGGAAAAGACGACCATACCTTCTTTGAATACCCTTTGAGATCCTTACTTACACCRCCAATTACCGTCTGCCRAGTGACCTCGCGACAAGCCAGCTTGTCAGGAATGAACAATGGCAGYGCATGCGGGGGGACAGAGGCCCCGAAAAATGTGAGATATGAAAAATCTGCCTCCACSTACCAATCCTCTATGCTKCTCAGATTTGTCGCAATGCTATCTGAGATACGGGGTGGTGGGTGAMCAAAAATGGCGATATGTAGGGGCACCATCACCCAGTTAAAAATTTCATACGSGAAATTTTCTGCTTTGTTTTCCCATAGTTTTTCATGATATACATGTATGGGTTTGTCTTCGGYCGGAKTCCAACCCCAACTCATTAATGGAAATGGTTTCATAGAACAAATTGCGTCCATAATATATGCAGACATGAAGAATGAGGAYGGCCTCCCATTTTCCTTCTRCTCCCGATACTCTGTGACCCGATTAGCCAAGCTATCCGAAAGTATCTTTACCCAATTAAAAGAACAACCTTCTGYGGCCCRAAACATTAGAGGMACCCACGCAAGGTAAAAATGCGATGTGTCCTCTCTCCCATATAACTGGCATGTCATCATGGCCACATATWTATACTGYGGTTCYAAYGAAGCGATTGAGTAAAYGTCGTGGTTATCATCTCTGAACTTCACGGTGCGTGAAACCCAATCCTTTATCAAACTGGGCATGGTTTTATCATACTGTGTGCACTCTTTCTCCTTGAATTCCTCCAAGAACTCAGTGCCATATGTGTAGTCGAACGTCGTGGGTAGCTTATACATGGTTTGCAGATGCTCAGGCCTAAAAGTCCCTATGGTAACTCTCTGCTCATTCATGATAGTCCTAGTCGGTATGTCCACATGATCCAATGCCCATCGGACCATGTCATAATATGGAAGCAATCGTGGCCTGGCTGCTACTCTGTGCATTCCAGATTGGAAGACTATTTTGTACTTGGTGTTTATATCATATTTTTCATTGTCGTCGGAGTCATCAGAATAATCTACCAATTCTGATTGCAGAATGTCTGAAACAAATGACCAGTTAGGGACCAAGTCGACACTTTGGGGTGAAGTATCGGAGACATTGTCACTGCTTTCCGCAGAGCCATGGCTGAAGCTTGCGTCTTAGCTCTTCTGCGATAGAACTGTGTATACATACAAAAGTTAGTTTACTCAGAAGTGATGAGCTCTGTGTGCTATGAAAATGCATTTGTTATAATGGAACACAACTCTTTTATATATTTGAAAACTCGGTACCTTTCAAAACAAGCCTGTAAAATCATAATTAGAAATAAATTTATGCCGTAAAAATCCGATATTACATTCATATATTTACCCTATGTCCCCATTAATGTCATAAATTTCGGCGGTTTAAAAGTCAGTTGGCGTATGGAGAGAAAGGGCCCCCTCGTAAATCGTGCAGGCATCGAAACACGGGATAAGTCTTGATATAGCTTAATTAATCCAAATCTCGTCAACGTTAATCAATATCTCGCTACTCGTTATATCGGGGATTTTCAATTAACATTTTGAGTCTCCAACTCTCGAGACTACGAGGACCGATTTTGGTTTAATTAAAGGTAATCGCGATTTTGGGGCTTGATTAATTTTATAATTATCACTTTCGCCATATCGCAACTCGGAGCTTCAAAGATAAGTTTCTGGGAGATTTATATGCCGAGTTGCGAAACCACGAGATTGTGATAACAAGACTTAATTAGGGGGAAGATAATCTTGGATTAAGTGATTAACTAATCATGTTATAATTACATCGTGACTTCGTGAGTCGGGTTTTAGAAGTTGTAACTTTCGAAAAAGATAGCGTCGAGTGGAAAAATGTCTAGAACAACTTTTACCACGGTTAGCATTTTGCCTTTAATCCTTGCACGAGTTATCCAGAAAGGACCTCATGTTCTCGGCTTTCGGGACTGTAAAAATAAGAATTTGGGTTTTGCGAACACCGAGGCACGAAACCCCGACGACGTCTAATCATGAGTTAAAATTTTTTACCCTGGTCACTGCCTTGAGTGAAAATTTAAAACGACTTCACCGTTTCATGACTCAGGACGTGTGAATTCATGAGTTATAGTATCCGACCTACGAGATCCCGAAGTAGAAAAAAAAGAGGGAACATTATTACGAAAGGTAGGACTTGCTTCGAGAGTAGAAAAATCGTTGTTTCTTACGTGACAAACTTTCAGAGGTCTCAATATCTCGGAGGGAAAAAGAAAACCATATTCAGATTTCAAGCATCAAAATGAAAATTATGATAGGCTAAAAAACAAGATCGGCTCCAACAAGTAGCTCCCCTTTGGTGTGATCCAATTCTTCTTTCAATTGCTCATAATATTCTAATTGTTACTTCAATCTATAATGGTCTTTTCAAGCTTGTAATTTTGTTCTTCACAACTACTCAATTCACCTTTTAGTATTATGTTTGTGTTTCTAAGCTTGTTCTTTTCAATTTTAGCATGCTTCAACTTTTCAAGATTCTCATCTTCTTGTTCACTCTCTACGTTGTCTTTGTATCCCCAAAAGGAAGCAAGCTTGTTTTCTTCATCTGAATCATCTTCATAAATGATTTCTTCTTCTTTTGAACTCTTTTGATCATGGGTTTCTTGGGTTATGAAGAAGAATTCTCCTCCATCATTATCTTCTTCATCACTCTCATATGAGGAGATGTCATCATCCTTGGAGTAGAAGATCTTTTTGTAGTTGAGACTTATGTTTTTATAGTAACATTTTTCTGCAATATGTCCTATTCTACCACGGTTAAATAATTTGAGAGGAGACTTACCTTTGTATCTGTGAGTTCCCTTTTGGAGCCTTCTTACAAAATTTTCTATTTCTTCATCAAGGTCGCTATCCCTGTCTTTTGTCTTCTTTATGGATTTAGAGGATGCTTCATTGTTTGGTTGGTCACTTTATGTACCTGTTCACATTTCATATGCTATAAGACACCCATGTAATTCATCCATTGTCATTTTGGTCAAGTCCCTAGTTTCTTCAATGGAGGAGACCTTAGCATCATACTTCAAGAGAAGTGAT
Organism: Picea engelmannii; assembly: GCA_009831015.1. Lineage (NCBI taxonomy): Eukaryota > Viridiplantae > Streptophyta > Pinopsida > Pinales > Pinaceae > Picea > Picea engelmannii. Next base: position 27,102 of record ML788466.1, read on the forward strand.
CTCAACACTTTTTGTACAACCAAGGATTCATTGAGCTCTTCACCTAATCATCTGATAGCATTAACAACTTCATCAACTTTAAGAAAATAGGTTGCAATATATTCCTTTTCATCCATCTTCAAATTTTCAAATTCTGCTATATGTCGTTGAAGCTTGACCTGCTTAACTTTTGGATAACCTTCATAGATACTCTTGAGTTTGTCCCATACCTCTTTAGGAGTGATACAACCCATCACTTTTCTAGAAATGGTTGGTGCCAATGATCCTAGAATAACATGTCTGGATTTTGAATTACAACTCATAATTTTCTTCTCATTTGGATCAGTTGGAGCATTCTTTGGGATTACATAGACATTTACAATTGAGTACCAAAAGTATTCTCCCAAAGTTGTTAGGTAAGTTTTCACTCTATCACTCCAGTAATCATAATTGCTTACATCAAATCATTGAATCCCATTTGGAATGTGTTCATGGTCATCCATCTTTGCTCTGGATTTTCCTTCTAGTGGTTAAATTGTTCTTAAGGAAACCTGTTCTAATACCAATTGTTGGAAACATTGAGAGGGGGTTGAATCAATATTTAGAGCAATTAGTATTTTTGAATTTGTACTTCAATCAGATCATGTATTCAATTTATATCCAATCAACAATCAATACTATCAAATGAACAATGAATAGTGATGGGTGTTCTATATGCACTAAAAAACACTAAAAACCCTCAATTAAATTGTCAACTCAGGGTAAGTAAACTTAGAGTTGTAGCATTATATCTTCCAAGGAAGAAAGGCTAGAGGTACTATAGTCTAACTACGGAAATGGGCTATCTAAGGGCTAATCTACTTAAGCAAAGTATATTAATGATCAAACCCTATTAAGAAACTTAAACTATTTACCCTAAGTAACTTTTGAACAATGGATCGATGGATAGTCCTAAGAAAGAAAAAACCCTACTTGAAGAAAATTAACTTAATCATTATAATGGGAAAAAAAAACTATCTATTTAATCTATCTAATGAGAAATAACAACTGCAAACTAATTTAATTAACCTACTCAAATTCAATAAGCAACAACAAGTAAGTAAATAAACAAGCAAGCAACTACCCTATTAAAGAAAGTAAACAAGAAAGAAATCAAGTAACTAACATATGGTAACTTCTACAACAAGTAAACTAATCAGAATTACTCAATAAGAAACTAATCAAATTAATAAGAAAGTGAACTCTATTCTTAAATTAAACTTCATAATTACTTCTAACTTATGAAAGGAAATCTTAATCTACTAAATTCAAAGAATAATTACAATAAAAGTAATCAACAAATAATATTTAATCTACAATAAGAAACTATTCTTTAATCTACCAAGGCAAGAAGACTATTCTCTAATCTACAAAAGCAAGGAAACTCAAATATAGTGTTGATGGTTATGTCTCCAGTGTCTTATAATATCACGACGTCATTTAAAAATTAATGATAACTCAAGAGGGATAAAATCAATATTAACTTCTATAGCAAATGAATTAAGCAATCTAGTGAGAACTTATCCATTATAGAAGAAACATCAACTACCCTGCATATCCATGTGCTTCTTCAATTCATGCATTAATCATCAACAATATAGAAACACTATTCTATTAAATTCAAACGAATTCTATGCTAGTGTAAGCAAATTCATATTACTTAGAGATTCATAACTAAAAACTAAACTTAATAATCAAACTTCGAATTAAAATTGCAACCTAGATCTAGAATGGAAATTGCATAAAGTAAATTAAACTAATCCTATTTTAACAAATTAAATTGCAAAGGGAAATACTCATAAAACATAAATCAAATCCTATTTCTATTTCAGCATATAACAAGAAAATAAATAAGCAAACTAAATAAAAAATAGATAAGAAAACTAAATAGAAATTAGATAAGCAAACTAGAAATGAAAACTAAAACTAACAACTATCCATCCACTGAAACTTTTCCAAAGAAACCATGAACTAAATACTATGTTTTAACTCTGTTTTAAATTCTATTTCAGCATGTAGAAATTCTAACTATCATCTAATTACACACAGGGGTTAGTATATAAACTTGCAACCTCTCTCCTATCAATTAAAAAGACATGTTATAATTACACTATCCTTCATAATAACCTACAAAAGAAACCGATGCAATTAAACTTATGAACAACAATCTACACAGTGAATAAACATAATAAAACTCATGTACAGGAAATAAAAGAAATGACAATTACACTATATTAATTCATAAGCTAATTGACTAAATATTCACCGAGACCACTGGTGGGCCCCCCAACAGGTCATGGCTACTCCTCAATGATGAATCATGAGCTCAAGCAACATGATTTCAACATTAAAATTAAAAACACAGTTTTACATAGTTTTAAAGAAAAATGTCTTGAAATGTCAAAAAAAAGCTTAACTATCCTTAGTTACTTATCTGACCATTGTTGTGGTATTTATAGAGTTTACAAGCTGAGAGGTCGACCAATGGAAGGGTGGACCTCCTCTAAAAACAGTAAATTACAATTAATGTGTTTTAACCATCGGTGGCTTCTAGAAACAAAGCGATCCAATAAATGCCTAGCATAACAACCCAATCCAAGTTCCCAAAATATCAGTAGTTGGACGCCACGAGAAAAAGAAAAACCCATGTCTCTAATTCTCCCATTGTTGGTTGCCGATATGATAATTGCCAACTCCCCCACAATTTTAGTGCAGGATGGAGTGTCAGATGGAGTTTCGGATGGAGTATCAGATGCAGTACTGGATGGACTACCCGATGGAGTGTCAGATGGAAGAACGACCTGCGATTTTTCCCTGACAAACAGATCATGAATTATTTTCCTAGAATCATTAAAACATGTTGAATTATACTTGAAACCATCATAAAACATCAATCATACATACCTGGTATGAGACACGACGATTTAATACAAAAACCCTTCAAAACTCTTCAAAATAGGAAAATGTACATACAATATTGGCCAAAAAATATATAATCATCATCATTAAATTAACCATATCACGGGCCCAACATTACCCCCACACCTAAGATTTTGCAGGTCCCATTGCAAACAAAAACAAATTTCCCCACATGACTAAGCTTGCTGAGAAGGATAAGCTTTAGAAGCTTCTCCTTCTTGTCATGAATATTTTGTCTTGTGCCTCTTGTGTTGTTTCAATTGTGCCCTGAGGTTGTGATTGGTTTTGGTCATATCGTCAACCAAACATTGAAGGGAATTCACCTTTGCTTGGAGGATTGCATTTTCATGGTGAATATGTGTGTCCAAAGTCTTCCTCTCTTCCAATTGTTGCAACAACTGAAAATTTTCCTGTTGTAACTTCTAAATGGCTGGAGCAAGATCAGATATCTCGGAGGAGGTCTTAGATCCCTTAAAAGATGTAGAGTGTATATCAGTATTAAGATCTAGGGTAGGCATCTGTGAGGTAGGATTAATAGGGGGTTGATGAGGAGAAGTAGGTTCAGACTTTGTCTTTCTTTGAGGCTTCAATTCATCTGCAGACACTTCCATAAGTATTTTGTGAGGGATTTTGAGATCGGAGGATACTTGGATAGAGTCCGAAGTAGTTAGGGGTTTTGCATAAAGTTTTCCTCTTGTGCTCTGGGTACTCTTTCGAAAGGTTCCTATATTAAATCGATTAGCTCCTCTCCTATTTGTGGGGACTGCAAGAAATTCTTGTTGAATTACTTCTTGTATCTTTTTTGGTGTAGGATCAAGGGATGTTGAAGGCATCGAGGGGTTATCAATATGCTTCTTGGTCTTTTTACCCGATGAGGATGTAGGGGTATCAACAAGCTTCTTGGATTTTTGTTCTGGTAAAGAAGTAGCTTGTGTAGGAGGGTTTGGAGTCTTCAGAGAGTGGGGTTTGGATGGATAAATAGTCCTTATATCAAGTGTCTTTTTGCTAGTCTTGATTGTCAAGTGAGTGTTTGCAAATTGGTAAATGAACTCATCCCAAGTTTTCCCTTATTTTTCCAATTCGGCTAAGACAAGAATTTTTATAAGGCCATGGTGAAATAGGTTATTATGGGGATTGGTTACATTCTTCCTCACTTGGGAGGACATCTTCTCGAGACTCTTTAAAAAGTAGAAGGGAAAATTCAATGTATTATTGAACTGAAAGTGAGCTAATAATAGAAAGGGATAGGCTTTAAAGGTGGAATATCTACCTTCACATATGATCAAACTGGTGATGACTATGAGAGGATTAATTATCTCCTCTTTTATCCACTCCTTGGAATATCCTTTAGCTCCAGAGATGTTCTGAAATTCTGGTTTAAAAACCTTGTTATAGCTCGATCGTAGCAATTGGTGGTTTTTAAACCATCTATCCCCAATTCTTAGAAGCTTTGTGGCTGCGGCTATGGATTCCTCCGAGACCCCAAAGGTGAGAAACCCCACGGGCACTGTGATTCCATCAAAATCAAGGGTGAATTGCATTGAAATTCCATCGTCGTGGCCCTGCAAGTGAGACAAAAATGACCCCCAGCCTGCACAAAAGAACACTTCCTTGCACTGTGTGAATTCAGGGATGGCGAAGAGGTCAACATAGGAGGACATATCATACTATTTGGGCATCATGATGGTGTGGAGAAGTGGACAGAGGAAAAATTCAACAGAGGATGGGTGAAATCAGGCCAAGGAAGGGAACGATTAAGTAGAGGTTGAGCGCAATTAAGTAGGGGTCGAGCGCAATGTGGACATAGGTGAATGAAATGAGATAGAGGTTGAACACATTTAATAGTGGTGAATGCAATGAGAAGAGGGTGAGTGTGAGGAGTAATGGGATAACCCAATTGAGAGATCCCTCTGTTTATGAGTGTACCTAGGGTGGAACGGTTGCATTCATCTACTCACGAGTTGCCATGTGTGAGTGTCAATTTAGAATTTGAAGGCTTGTTGTGGGAGGCAATTGTAATGATGAAGAGGTTAGATCCATGTCCAATTATTTGACTTGGACATTTGATCATAAAAATGTCTAAGTTTACATCATTCAATATTAATTTCCATGAACTAATTCAAATAAATGCCATTGATTCCTGGTTACCTGAAATTGTTGACAGTTACTGGTGTATATTTTCATATGGCACTTCATCTGGCACCTCTGACGACACCTCATACACCACTCCATATGGTACCTCTGTGAGAAATGCATTTTTACCTCCTATAATCGATATCTTGCAGTCTTAGAATGGTTTTGGCAGTCATAATGATTAGGAGTAGAGGCAGAGTGTTCCATTATTATTTATTTTTCCACCATGCTTGTTGAATATACTCGCATAAGACATGTAATTTCAGTTCTGCAATGAACAATTTGTAATGCAAATAAACCAATAAAGTAGTCTATTAAGGATATGTACAGTAATTTATAGCACACAAGGAATTAGCATTTCAAAAAAATAAAATGATTGTTGATGTAATAATTGGTATCATGAAAACAATACACATAAATTTTTACAAAGATTCACTTCTTATAGGCAATGTTATCATTTGTCAACTCATGAACCCCTCCCCCACACCTAAGTATTGTGACACCTCACAATAAAAAATATATGAAACTAGAAAATTCTCCCAATAGCCAAAGATGTATAGTGTGTTAAGTGTAGAGATAAATTTCACAGATTGGTCTGACGAGATGGTTAGAATATGGCCCCACCTATAGGATAAGAGATCCTATATATAGATAAGAAGAGGTAGGCGAGAGAGTTTCAAGATAGTCTCAAATTTAGTTCCCAATGGAAAATTTATGGATTTCATTAACCTTAACTTAACCATACATACTTCATGTCATCTTTATCTACAAGTAATGTCGTACATCACGATAATTTTAAATTTCTTATTTATTTTTGTCAGATTATCATCCTCGCTAGGTAGAATGTCTCACTGCCAGCAAGTCTGTTCAATACTCTGGTGGGTTTACCTAGTCATACCATAGGCTAGTACTCGCTGCCAGCAGACCTGTTTAGTATCCCAACAAGTTTAGCCTCTTACACCCTCATAGACTAGCCCTCCATCTATTAAGATTTTTAGTATAAGATTTCTTTGTGCAAGAAGATGGGGGACAGCTCTGAAAACAACTTTTTTCTTCATTTTTTTCAATTGGGATGGTATTTATGTTAGAGGATGACTTTCTGTTATATATTTCTTAGTGATTGTCCCGATGTAAGGGGTACTTAAGCAGACGTATCCTATCTAAAGATATGATATAATCAAGTATTTTTAGTTTGTAGTGGATGGTACCATTGGGAAAGAACAGAAAGGTATCTTTGGGATCAACTCACTTTCTTCCTTTTCTGTATGTTTCCATGGCTAACTGCTAATCAGACCTCCTTGTTACTCTTTAGTAAAGATACTTTACTCAGTTAATCAGGTTTCTTGGGAAAAATCTACGAAATACCTCTAAGATTGATGGTTACGGTATCACTTCCTTATATAGTGGTGAAGGTTTTCAAGAGAAATTGATTTTTAAAATGCCTTAAGAAAAAGAGAAGATGAAAATATTTGAAAAAATATGGCTAACTACAACAAGTCATTATTCATTTGATGCTTAGCAGACAACAAGGTTCAAATATAGAAATGTTTTGAAGAAAAATCCTTCTTTTATATTTCCTTGAAACTGTCTATTCCCGGTGAGATAAATACCTACAGAAATATCTAGAATTGCTTATCAACAAAATTCAAAATTATTTGCATATGTATAGTAGAAAATTCAGAAAATACTCAAGAACAAGGGGGGACTTCCCCATCTACTAAGTCCAATTCCTTTTTAGTTGACACGATCTGTAGAAAATCCTCTTTGGAAATGGGCTTATGATAAAATTTGAGTCGATGTCCATTTACTACAAAGGAGACTTGTCCATCGTCAATTGTTTTGATTTTCACAGCTCCATTTTCATATACAGTGACTACCTCGTAAGGACCCAACCACCGAGTGGTGATTTTTCCTTTGAAGGTTTTATATCGGGAATCAAACAACAAATCCCAATCACCAGGTTGGAAGTGTTTCTTCTTAATAAACTTGTCATGCCACTTTCTCGTCTGGTTTTGGACTAACATTGTTCATTGGATGGCATCTTGCCTAATCTCATCCAACTCATTCAATTGTAGGGCTTATTGTTTCTGAGCCTCATGTAAGTTTAATCCCAATTTTGCAGCAATACAGAAGGTCCTTACTTGGAATTCTATTGGTAGAAATACATGTTTCTCGTACACTAGCTCAGAAGGTGTATGTCCAGTGGTGTTTCTCCAGGTGGTATGATATGCCCACAAAGCCTTTGGAAGCCTATCAGCCCAATATCGATGATGTAATTGAACAGTATTGGTTAATATTTCTTCCAGAACTTTGTTTGTAGATTCTACCTGACCATTAGCTTGTGGGTGGTATGGAGAAGCCTTATAGTGTTTAATCCCATATTTCTCTGTTATCTCTCTCATCAGTTTGGAAGTGAATTGAGTGCCTTGGTCTGTAACAATTTCACAAGGGACACTGAAGCAAGTAAAGATGCCTTCATATATGAATTCGACAACAGTTTTTTTTTAGCCCTGAATAGGGATTTTGCCTCTACCCACTTGGTGACATAATCTGTACAAACCAAAATATATTTTTTCTTACAATACATGGGTGAAATTGGTCCTACAAAGTCAAGGGCCCATTTTTCGAAAGGTTCTATCATAACTTGGGCACGCAAGGTCATTTCTTCAGCTGAGGCAGGTCTTCCTATCCTTTGGAAACTATCACAACTCCTCACATACTTGGCAACATCTTTGAAAATGCTAGGCCAATAGTAACCTGAATGTAACACCTTGTATGTTGTACGTTTGTCAGAAAAATGGCCACCACATGGTCCATCATGACAACTTCATAGTATTTATAGTACCTCATCCTCTTGAACACATGTACAAATAATCAGATCAGGACCTGTACAAAAAAATTCATGGCCAACCCAAGAGTAATCGACACTTTGCGTGATAATTTTACTCTTTTCATGAGGTGACAAATGAGACGGTAACTTCCTAGTAGCCAGATAGTTTTCCATATCCACAAACCACAGGGCATTTACAAAGAGGACACAAAGGTGCTCATATGGGAAACTATCATCTACAGGAATATCATCATCCTCATTTTTTGTTCGTCAAAGAAAATCAGCTACCAAATTCTCCTTTCCAGGTCGATCAAGAATGGTGATGTTAAACTCTTGTAATAGCATGAGCCACCTAGTCACTTGGACATTAGTTATGGGCTTATTCATGAGAAATATAATGGCAGAATGATATGTATGTACAAATACTTTGTAACCTGTAATGTAGTGACGAAACTTATTGATAGCATGAACTACTGCCAAGAATTCCTTCTCAGTAACTATGTATTTTAGCTCGGCAGGGGACAAGTTCTTTCTTACAAAATAAATTGAATAGGATTGTTGGTCTTCTTTCTTCCATAATACTCATCCTATTGCGGTGTCAGAGGCATCAATATATATGTGAAATGGGAGAGCCCAATTGGGCCCCCTAAGAACTGGTGCCACAGACAACTTATCTTTTAGAGTTTCAAAGGCAGTTTGGCACTACTCAGTCTAAAGAAAATCAACATCCTTTATTAACAGTCCAAACATGGGTGCAACAATCTTTGTAAAATTTTCAATAAACCGTCAGTAGTATCTGTCATGTCCAAGAAATCTTCTCACCTCTTTATGATTTTTGGGGGGTGGAATTCTAACGAGGACCTCAATCTTTGCAGGATCAATTTTTATCCTTTCAAATGAAACATTATGTCCTAGAACCACTCCTTTAGTCAACAATATTTTACATTTTTCATGACTTAAAGATAGGTTCATTTATTGGCATCTGATAAGGAATTTTTTTAAGTTATCTAAGGCTTCATGGTAAGTATTTCCATATACTGTGAAGTCATCAATGTAAACCTCCACACAATCATGAATAAGATCGACAAATATCCCTAGTACTTCTCATTGAAATGTGGCAGGAGCATTACACAGTCCAAATGGAAAGACCCTATAGGCATAGGTGCCCCAAGGACAAGTAAAGGTATTTTTGTCCTGATCCTCGGGTGCTATGAGAATTTGATTGTACCTGCTATATCCATCTAAAAGGGAGAAATACTTCTTTCTAGACAGGGTATCCAAAACTTGGTCGATGAAAGGAAGAGGAAAGTAATCCTTCATAGTGGCTTTGTTGAGTTCCTGAAAATCAACACAAATTCTCCATTTCCTAAACACTTTCATTGGAACCACTACAAGAGGGGATACCCACTTACTATCATATATGGGATAAATAAATTTGACATTTAATAACTTTTGGATCTCCTCTTTTACTATATCTTTGAGAGTTGGGTTCATCCTTCACTGGGGTTTCCTAAAAGGTGTTACTTCCCCCTGGGTATATATTGTGATGGATACATGTGTTAGGGTGTATACCCATCATGTGAGTGTATTCCCAAGAAAATTCCCCTAATTTTTCTTTAAGGATACTTACTAACTACTTTTGTTGGTCTGCATCTAGCCCAGATTTTATATGTAGAAATTTTCCTAGACTAATCTCGTAAGGTATGGTATAAGATGTGGCAGACTCGTATATCTCGAAGATGAAATATGTCGAAGACAAAATGGATGGGTCCAATTGTTCCTGGAATTATTCCCCAAACATGTACTTGAATTGGGGAAACGATCGTGGAAAATCAACACACGTGATAGCATAAATGAACTGGTTTAGCCCATTTTCTGTTGTGTGCTCCTGCAATGCCTAGGCATGGTCACTTGGAAACACGAGCTCTTCCAAATCCTCATTCTCATATGGGAATTGAATCCACCAAAGATTTTCCATGATAGGTTGGGCTAGAGGGTATATGGTGAGCTTTTGGATAAAGAGTCCATTTGAGATGGACATTTCTCCCTCTCTATAGCCAATAAATGCATTGGTTGTGGCTAACCAAGGTCTTCCCAAAATGACAGGATGGCCTTTGGTAGGATCCTTTGAGTGAATGACATAAAATTCTACTGGGTACTCCCATGAGGCTAAAGTAACTATGATATCATCCAAAATTCCTTCAGGTATAACCCTGGTCTTATCTTCTAATTCCAAAATAGTTAGGGTAGGCCTAAGAAAAGGTTTTAACTGTAATTTCTCCAAATTAGTAGCGATCATAACATTGATGGATGCCCCTAGGTCTATGAGAGTGTTCCCAATGGAAACCTCATTAATGGTTATGGTCACTATAAGGTTTCTTGGGTTCCCATATTTTGCTAACTTCGGCTGCTCTAATATGTATTCAAAAAGTTCTCCTATCTAATGTACTATAGGAGGGTCCTTCTGCTTCCTACCTAGCTTCTTAATACACAATTCTTTGACTACCTTACTGTAGATTGGAATGTCCTTAATAGCTTGAATTAAGGGAATCTTGACACAAATATTTTTCAATTCATTCAATATGTCAAATTCTCGTCGGGTGGTAGGTTTCTCGATTACTAATCTTTCCAGATAAGGAGGGGCCTTTGTAATTTGTGAAGGTTCATTTTGGGGAAGCTTGGGTTCTTGGTCCTTAGGAATAATAAAATCTTCCCACCTAGTGTCATATGTAGATTGTTTGGGGGTTTCCTTCTCTTCTTCTTCCTGGATGACTATTGAAGGTCTTTGCCTATCCAAAACTTTTCCCGACCTTAGTTGAATCTCTTGTAGTGGAACGGGAGTAATAACATATGTTGGGAAGGCCTGCATCTCAACATTGTGAAGAGGTTGAGTGGGATTGTTATTTGGATTGCGCACTGGTTGTGTCGGTAATAGTGTTGGTCTTGGGGAGCTCGCATTATGATATTGTTGCGGTTGTTGTTGTGGAATAGGAGGTAAAGGTGGTGGAACAAAACCTGGTAAAAGTTGCGGAGTGTTCGGTGGAAACTAAGGGTAAGGATGGTTGGACATAGGGACAGGTGGAGCTTGAGGGTTTCCTTGGTTATTCCCTCCTCTCCATCCTTGAAGCCAAGGATGTTGGTACTATGTAGACCATTTTTGCCAACTTGGTGAGTTCCATTTTTTTGGTTGTTGATAATAGGGTGGAACTTGGGGTTGTAGATCCGGGTGTGTAGGTTGGTTCCTAGGCTGCCATGGCCTCCTAGGTGCCTATGGGGATTCCCTAGGATCCCCACTCCTATAGATGGCTAACAAACTAGGCAATGATGGACACTTCTCATTTGAATAGTCTTTTGTGCATAAGCCACAAACTTAAATGTTATCTAATGGGCATTCCCTTGAGGAATGCTTCCTCTTGCATCTTGGGCAATATATGCCAATTGTTTCATTTTCCTCCTCCTTTTATTTTTATTTTTTAGGGTGTCCAACTGGGAACCTATTATGCTTAAGATATATGTATTGAAGTTCTCTAAAAGGTTCCCTATCTCTACTCTTGTGATACCACCTGAACTAACTAGTTTTAAGTTTCTATTATAAGGGTCCCGAACATTCTTTCATTTTTTAGCTCTACTCCTCGAGTAATTATTACACATTTCACAGATTTTGGCAAATAGTTTATGGGAGATGTCACCTGATGCCATCAGGTGAAGTATATCTAGGTATTCCTTTGAAATTCCCTTGAGGAAAAGATCCCTAATTACATCATTTGGAAGGTCATGATATTTTGATTTATGGGAGATATAACCAAACCATTCCATATAATCCTCGAGGGTCTCATATTCTAACTATGGGATTTTGAAAATATCATTACGAGACTCCTTGGTCTTGCAGTAGTCTTGGTACTTCTTAAAAAATATATCTTTCATGGCTTCCCAAGACCTAATACTGGATTCTCCCAACCCCATGAACCATCTTAGTGTAGAGTCCTTGAGGGTGGCAGGAAAGAGTTTTAGTTTCTGGGCATCTTGTAAGTAATTGTAGCTTCTACACAAGATGTCGAACTCAAATAGGAAGATATATGGATCTTCACTTTTTTTACCATAAAAGGTGGGCAATGCCGAGAGAGGAATATTTTTCATATTGAAATTTGCGGTGGTGTCCAAAATTGGAAACTTGAAGGTAGTTTCGGTTTGGTTTCTAGCTTCTTCTCCCTCCCCGTGTCTTACATTGTTATGATCCTCCTCATCATCCATACTGGTTTGGTTTCCAAAAAGAGAGTACCTAATTGGTTTTATCCTTGAAGAGAACAAGGTATCCCTCTGATGGGAAGGTATTCCTACTGCTTGGTTGTTTGGGACTCTACTCGAGCCGGTTGAGACTATTGGTGCCAAAGTTTCTATGTCAATTTGAGAGACAATTATGTTGGTTGACCTACCAAACAAGGTATTCACCTATTCAGGGTATATGATATCTTCAAAGTTAGGATCTCCCAATGGTTGTAAGAAAACAAAGGTTGTATTGTTTGGCTCTATGGAAGGCTTGAGTGGTCTTGCCTCCTGTCCCAATATTACTGATGCTTCAATTTTATGTTCTATAGTGCTCCCTGTCTTAGTCTCTTCAGAGACTACTTTATCTCTTTGCGTTGAGCTAGTTCCTATTTCCAGTGTCGTTCTGTGAAATTTATGAGTGGAACGTTCCTTCCCCAAAAATGTCATAAGGAACCTTGGTTGAAAGATCTGACTTAGATTTAATATATCTACCTTTTGGGTCTCTAGGTATGTTCAATAAAGAAAACAAAAACAAAAATAAAAACTACCATTGTGTTTGGGGGAACCCGCTATAGCAAATGTGCAGGTTCTTACCTCTCATCTTAAAGTTCCCCCACCACCAAACTAATGCTAAGGTTTAGAAATGATCTAATTCCTAACTATTTCCTACCTTGAGACAACTCCCCGACAATGGCTCCAAAAATGATGGGTGTTCTATATGCACTAAAACCACTAAAAATCCTCAATTAAATTGCCAACCTAGGGTAAGTAAACTTAGAGTTGTAGAACTATATGTGCCAAGGCAAAAAGGATAGAGGTAGTATAGTCTAACTAAGGAAATGGGCTATCTAAGGGTTAATCTACTTAAGAAAATACTATTAATGATCAAACCCTATTAAGAAACTTAAACTATTTACCCTAAGTAACTTTTGAACAATGGATCGATGGATAGTCCTAAGAAAGCAAATGAAAACCCTACTTGAATAAAATTAACTTAATCGTTATAATGAGAAAAAGAAAACTATCTATTTAATCTATCTAAGGAGCAATGACAACAACAAACTAATTTAATTAACCTACTCAAATTCAATAAGCAGCAACAAGTAAGTAAATAAACAAGAAAGAAACTACCCTATGAAATCAAATAGACAAGCAAGCAAATACCATATTAAAGCAAGTAAACAATCAAGCAATCAACTAACTAACCTATGGTAACTTCTACAGCAAGAAAACTAATCAGAATTACTCAATAAGCAACTAATCAAATTAATAAGAAAGCCAACTCTATTCTTAAATTAAACTTCATAATTACTTCTAACTTACGAAAGGAAATCTTAATCTACTAAATTCAAAGCATCATTACAATAAAAATAATCAACAACTAATATTTAATCTACGATAAGAAACTATTCTTTAATCTACCAAGGCAAGAAGACTATTCTCTAATCTACAAAAGCAAGAAAACTCAAATATAGTGTTGATGGTTATGTCTTCAGTGTCTTATGATATCATGATGGCATTTATCAATTAATGATGACTCAAGAGGGATAAACTCAATATTAACTTCTATAGAAAAGTGAAAGATATGAATTAGGCAATCTAGTGAGAACTTAGCCATTATAGAAGAAACATCAACTACCCTGCATATCAATGTGATTCTTCAATTCATGCATTAATCATCAACAATATAGAAACACTATTTTATTAAATTCAAACACATTATATGCTAGTGTAAGCAAATTCATACTACTTAGATATTCATAACTAAAAAATAAACTTAATAATCAAACTTCGATTAACAATTGCAACCTAGATCTAGAATGGAAATTACATAAAGTAAATTAAACTAATCCTATTTTAACAAATTAAATTGCAAAGGGAAATACTCATAAAACATAAATCAAATCCTATTTCTATTTCAACATATAACAAGAAAATAAATAAGAAAAATAAATAACAACTAGATAAGAAAACTAAATAGCATTTAGATAAGCAAACTAGAAATGAAAACTAAAACTAACAACTATCCATCCACCAAAACTTTGCCAAAGAAACCATGAACTAAATACTCTGTTTTAAATTCTATTTCAACATGTAGAAATTCTAACTATCATCTAATTACACACAGGGGTTAGTATCTAAACTTGCAAGCTCTTGCCTATCAATTTAAAAGACATGTTATAATTACACTATCCTTCATAATAACCTGCAAAAGAAATTGAAGAAATTAAACTTATGAACAACAATCTACATAATAAATAAACATAATAAAACTCATGTACAAAAAATAAAATAAATGATGATTACACTATATGAATTCATAAGATAATTGACTAAATATTCACCCAGACTACTGGTGGGCCCCCCAACAGATTGTGGCTACTCCTCAACGATGAATCATGAGCTCAAGCAACATGATTTCAGCATTAAAATTAAAAACACAATTTTACACAGTTTTAGAGAAAAATGTCTTGAAATGGAAAAACAAAGCTTAACTATCCTTAACTACTTGTGCAATCACTCTTGTGGTATTTATAGAGTTTACAAGATGAGAGGTCGACCACTGGAAGGGTCGAGCTCCTCTAAAAATAGTAAATTACAATTAATTTGTCTTAACCATTGGTGGCTTCTAGAAACTAAGTGAGCCAATAAACGCCCAACATAACAACCCAATCCAAGTTGTTATAACATTAGTAGATGGAGGCCACGAGCACAAACAAAACCCATGTCTCTGATTCACCCATCGTTGGTTGCCAATATGATAACCGCCAACTCGCCCACGGTTTTAGTGTAGGATGGAGTGTCGGACAAAGTGTCGGATGGAGTATCAAATGCAGTGTCGGATGGAGTATTGAAAGGAAGGCCAGATGCAAAAACAACCTGTGATTTTTACCTGTGACAAACAAATCATGAATCAGTTTCCTAGAATCATTAAAATATGCTGAAATATACTTGAAACCATCATAAAACATCAATCATACATACCTGGTATGAGCCACAATGATTTAATACAAAAACCCTTCAAAACTCTTCAAAATAGGAAAATGTACATACAATATTGGCCAAAAAGGATCTAATCATTATCATTAAATTAACCATATCGCGGGCCCAACATTACCCCCACACCTAAGATTTTGCAAGTCCCATTGCAAACAAAAAGTAATTACCCCACATGACTAATCTTGTAGAGAAGGATCAACTTTAGAAGTAATTATGTATTATTGTTCAAAGGAAGTAATGACTTCCAAAGGTGGCTACAACTTCCAAACATAGGGAGGGATAAACCTCCAAAAGGAAGATACAATCCTCCAATATCAAGAGAGGTTTGGCCTCTCCATCCTTGCCCCTTCCTTCCACCCAAGAATATATGAGAGATAATAAAACTTTACATTAAATTATCACCATCAACCAACCATCACATAGAACCCGATAATGCTTCCTGAGACTTATTCAAATTTTGAAATTATTCACTTCTTGGAATGATATGATCTTGTAGATAATATTACTCAATGTATTCTCTTAAACTCCTCCAAGTTTCACTCCTTGAATTCTCCCAGAAAAGGAGTTATAGAAAAAATGGTAGACCTTATTCAATTATGGCTTATTCAGGAGAGAGAAATTGTAAAGAATGCCCCATGCTCAATATTTAACATCAGATTTTGAAATTTGTACATAGGAAACTAAATATAGTACTCATTCCAATGCATTTTTTCTCACTTCATTTGGATTCTCTATGAAGACGTTATGATTGTTTTACTTGGAACACTTGTTTATGACTAGCTTCAGGACTAGTCAAAAACCCTATCTTCCACATAGTGTATCTCCAAAATTATAGCGTATAAGAGATGAAATTTTTTCCACAGGTACCTAGATATGTCTTCTCATTAACCTCTAAATTTAACCATTTGAATCGTTCCAGAAACAAAGTTATAGCGAAAATGGTAAGATGGCCTGTAAATAACATACCTTAGAACACATCACCAAAAGACTTCATCTTCCCTTGAAATTCGGCCTTCTTTACTTCAAATTTCCTCATAAATTCGACTTATATCTCCTTGTTCATTAATAAACTTATGTTTGTTGAAAAATGAATGTATAATGAGATGTATTTATACCCTTTTATGCCACTTCCTTTTAACATTAGGCCAGACATGTAATTTCTACTTCAATTCACATTGTCATATTCAAAAATTCATTTCTCCTCAATCATGAGGATCCACATGACGTGTCACATACCACCAGAAGAAACATGACTTATATTATCCATCCATGGGTGTTGTATCTTCATGCATAATTTTCTTCATGTCTATCTACTTCGATCAACTTTGGGGTCCAAAATCGAATGGCTAGTGTTGACATCAATGACTACAACCAATGACTAGGATTGACATCAAGGACAACAACCAATCTTCCAAAAATCTCCCCCTTTGTCATTGATGGAAACATTCATGTTCCCCCTGTCATCATGATCCCAATTTCTCCCCCCTTTGACATCAATGGAAAAGGGTGGGGCTTCTCTCCCTGAGTTCAATGGGATAGGGTGACCTTCTTCTTTGGGGCTTCTCCCCCTACACATGTGGCACTATGTTGAAGGAAAATCTTCCTGCGGACAGGTAGATCTCCTCAAAGAGATATAATCTTAAATCTAAGACAGAAAGTGATTATCATGGTCATTGAATTCCTTTTATGCCTACACAAACTAATGCATGAAGAGGAAGGAGGAAAGACGTACCTTTTACTGGTGTTTGTCCCTGCACGCTCTGAGTTGAACTCCAATCTTGAGCTCCTCGATAAGCCTTGTAGACAAACAAAGTACAACCACTTCCTATTCTATCGAGATTAGTTCGAAGCAGACCTATCTACTTAGAGACAAATTCATGTAATTTCAAACACAAACTAGAAAGAAACAGGCCAAGCATATTACATTAATGAGGACAAAATGTTACTTACAGCCATAGATGAAATGTAGAAGTTTCATCAAGTTCTCCATGCCTAACCCTTGTTCAAAAGCTCCACGATCAGAATGATGATAGCTTCGTTGATTAGCCTCCACTTCACTGTGTGTTCCTATGAGATCATAGGTTCCATGCTTCTCATCCCTTCTCCAAATATCACTTATGATATCATAAGTTTGGTATGATTCTCCATCCAGGTCCCCCTTTCACCATGAGAAAGATTGCTTATATATCCTTGGAGAGGCTCAACCACTTGAGATATCATTGAGGTGAGTTGAGGATTTTCCTCCTTGAGTTAGGTATCTTCCCTAAGATCATGGATGGATTAGGGATTTGAATCCAACTATCTTCAGGGATTGAAGGGATCCTCCCCTCATTCATCTCAATAAACCAATTGCTGCCCAGAATAGGCAGCGCTCCCTCAAAAGGGCCATCAGATTGTTATAGCGCTCCCCAGTAGGCTTAAAGGGGGTTCCAACACTCCCAAAATCAGTAGTGCTCCTCCAAAAGGGAAGAGGTAGTGTTACAACGCTCCCATATAGTGTATAGGGGAGCACCAGCACTCCTAAGAGAGGTATAGGGGAGCGGCCTCCTCCAAAAACTTAGTTTTTTGGGTTCTTTCAGATGGAAAGAGGTTCATAAGCCCAGTTAACCATTCCTCCTCTTCCAAATGAAGTGTTTGATGTGTGTCAAGTGTCCTTCTCATGTTGTTATAGGCATGACATAGGTATCATGGCAGTATTCTTTACTTGACACTTGCGACACTTGTGAGAAAAATGCGACACTTGTGACACTTGTAATGACGACACTTGAGACACTTGTAATGATGACACTTGCGACACTATCAAAGTGAGTAATTTCGATGTGTAACAGATTGCCCCCCAAAGTATGAAGTTAGAAGATGAGAACTGATAACTGAAATGCTTTGTAGACTTTCAAGCAAGGGTATTGTTATAACCCTAAATTGTACCATCCATGCTTACCTGGCATCAGGCCAACTCATTGCCCTTCATTGCCAAAACCATGCTGAACAAACTCTTCAAAAACCTCCTAAATTAAGTAACCCGCGCCCTAACCTATCACTGGGTACGTTGGCACGCTGGCAGGACTTATACT
>ML788466.1:45388-68167 GCA_009831015.1 Picea engelmannii
TCATAGCAAAGAAACTCTGCCCAATTGCCGAATCCGTTTTGTCCCAACCCTTTAGCCTTTCCTCAAGCTTTAGGAGAATTCAAGCAAAGAAGTTGGAGGACAAAGAAGAGGAGGAGCCCAGGATCAGGATCGAGGAACGGTGGTCGGTCTCTATAATCATTGTAAGTTGATTCATCTTGAGATTAATAAAAAGATACTTTTCCCGTCCCAAATACAAGAGTTTATATGTTTTATTTGATTTGTGTTTAATCTATAACCCTCTAGTAGAACAATAAATTATGTTGTGGGGTTATTCTACCCTACGGACTAACAAGCTAGGGCTTAAACTTGCATGCATATCATGACCCTTCATAAACTACTTTTAACCTTCTACCCCAACCTAAAACCCTTTTTCACAAGCAAACAAGGGAAGAACCAACTAACCTTTTTATCGACGGTTGGTGTAGATCCTCCGTTGAGATTTATCTCCTTGATTTTGCTTCTCCTTCCAAAAGGAGATCCTACAATCAAGACAAAACTATGCATGCATGCTATTGTTCTACTAGAGGGTTAGATATTAAACACAAATCACATAAAACATATAAGACTCATGTATTTGGGACAGGAAAAGTATCTTTTTATTAATCTCAATATGAACCAACTTATAATGATTATAGAGACCGACCACCGTTCCTCGATCCTGATCCTGGGCTCCTCCTCTTCTTTGTCCTCCAACTGCTTTGCTTGAATTCTTCTAAAGCTTGAGGAAAGGCTAAAGGGTTTGGACAAAACGGATTCGACAATTGGGCAGAGTTTATTTGCTATGATTTTTCCTCCTTTGAATAGTACCCCTACCCCTTCTTTTATAGGCTAGAAGGATCTAGGGTTTTATACGAACTCTTGGCCATGCATGGCTGGGAGTTCCAGTTAACTGACCCAAATCTTTTCGTCCCGGCGGAAAATTTCCTAATTTTTTGCTTTGTTAGGTAAACGCTGGTTGTAGTGGGCCAGCCTGCATTCCAACGCATGCAGTATAAGTCCTGCCAGCGTGCCAACGCACCCAGTGATAGGTTAGGGTGCGAGTTACTTAATTTAGGAGGTTTTTGAAGAGTCTGTTCAGCATGGTTTTGAAAATGAAGGGCAATGAGTTGGCCTGATGCCAGGTAAGCATGGATGGTGCAATTTAGGGTTATAACAGATGCCCTCTAATGTGTGAGGTCAGAAGAGCATCTGATGGCCGAAATACATTACCAATTATTTACCAATCTATACTGATATGCTGAATGAGTGAGCCCAGGAATCAGGAATTAGGAGGTGCCGTCTGCAAAAAAATATCAAATGTCTCACCGAGGCGGGCATACCCATGCTCGGGATAAATCAGAACCATGGCTACCAATCAAATACACTGTAGATCCATGTCAAATAACTATGAAGAGTAGCCGTGAACAATACACAGCGGAGCTACATCTCGAAATCAGAAAGATATACATAGAAAGTATCCATCTCTCAGAAGTGGATTCGGCCTGATGGATGTACTTCAGAGCTCGAGCAACAACTTCAAAATCTTCTAAACTCGGGTAGGAGTGTAATATGACTGCACTACCCAGAGGTCTTCGACGGCTCGTCAGTTGTGGACTTGATAATCTTGATGATCGGACTGAAGGCTTCAGTGATTTCGAACAAAGACACGATTGGACGTTCAGGATGGCCAGGTATGCGGACAAGAGACATATTGCAGAGTGGCCGACTCAGGATAAGTAACAAACTTCCCTTGGACAATAGCACGACAAGTGATAAGACTCAGGTAGCATATCTGTTAATCATAAGTCTACGAAGCAGGAGGCAACGCAAACTCTCCATATGTTTGGAAGAGTAACCAAACAGTGGAGGACACAACTCAATATAGCGAGCAAAGCTTCCTAAGGTCGTACTACATCCCAAAGTCTGATGAATCAAATGGACATATGTGCTTTATCCAAGGGCGACTCATAATGCTGCTAATAAAGAAAATACTTTTCCCATCCTCTTTTTGGGGTATATTTGATTTTTTTGTTCTTTTTGATGATTTTGAAAAAAGAATAAAGGAATATTACATTACAATGGAGGAACGAGTAGAGAAAACATACAAGCTCAAGGCACAAGGACAAGACTAATGTTCTAGGGAAATGATACTAGGGAAAAATCCTCCAGTGGCCAAAGGTGTTAAGACGCAAAGGAAAATTGTTACTAGGCTGATGGGTAGAGGATGCAAATGTGGTTGATAGAACACACAATGGTAACGTCCTTCGATGTAAGTTTAACAAGCCCAAAGAAGGGAAGCTCAGTGATTTTTCATATTTAGAGAGTCTGAAAAAGCATAAAAGGAAACTCCATTGGGGTACCTTTTTCGAAAATAGTCTAGTCGGTTCGAAAAATGGGTAAACTAGCACCGATTAGACGTCAATTCAAAACCATTTTTACGAGTGTGAAAAAGACAAGATCACTCGGCCATTTTTTCACTTTTAAGAAGTCTGAAAAAAGATTAACTATGGACTCCGTCAGGAATATTCTTCTGGACCGTTTTAACGACTGTGAAAGAATAAGATCACTCGGCAATCTTTTCAATTTTAGGGAGTCTGAAAAGAGCTTAACTATGGACTCCGGGGGGGGTTTCTTTTTCGTAAATTTAGTCCCTCAGGCCCGAAAAAGGAATAAAATTATACTTGAGGATACTCTTCTAAAGAATTGGAATTCAATAGAGTATTCCTTTGTTCGTACAGTTGACCGTCCGGACCGAAAAAGGGGTAAACTACCGTCGAACAGACGTGACTTCAAATTTCAGTTTAACGAGCGTGAAGGGTCACAAGATCGCTCGGCAATCTTTTCATGTTTAGAGGGTTTGAAAAGGGCTTAAAAGGAGACCCATTTAAGGAACGTTCTTCTGGACCAGTTTAATGAGTGTGAAGAAACAAGGTCACTTGGCAATCTTTTCATCTTTAAGGAGTCTGAAAAGGGCTTAAAGAAGACTCCATAATGGTTACTTTTCTCAGTTAATCCGGATGAGATCGAAAAGCATAAATACAGTCTCTCCGAATGTTTCTTTTGGGTCTCAAAGAGAGCTTGAAAAACAACAAAGGTAGCCCATGATCGACACTTTGTGGGTCGATGTCAGGTATCGCTTCATAAGACCAGGAAAAAACGTCGCAGAATTCTTTGAAAAGATCAGTGTAAATCTGAATCTCTTTGGGGGAGAAATCCGCCCCGACGAAGACATTCTCCATGACGCTAGGGTTGCGAGAGATGTTGATAGGTACGGTTTCAGCGATAGTCGCCATATTTCCCTCAGCATAAATTTCCTGTGTAGATAAGAGGTTAATGGGACATGGCTGATCTCCCGTCATGGTGATAGTGAATTCTCCTGCCTCGATTCGGTGTAACTCTGGGAGGAAATATGATCTGTGATGAAGATATTCCCAGGGTTTGTCCGGACTAGTCATTGCTTCGATTATAGCTTCATCAGAAGGCAATACTAAATCTAACGAATCGATATCAGTAAGAGAATCCTGAGACCAGATAGGCTCGAGGAGTGGATCCAACTCTTGTGCGGGAATCAGATCAAGAGTAGTTGAAGTTTGCTGGACCAAAGAGTACGCTACTTCAGAGACCGATAAGGGCGTGGCCATGCCCGCGTGCCCTGTCTCATCCATCATGGCTGATGGGGAAGGAAGAGTCCATGGATCCTGAAAGTAAGTCATGCAAAACGACGAAACATGGAAAATCTCAGCCTTGTGGTGGTTCGATATAAATTTGACATCTCCATGAGGAGGTGGGTAATCGAAAGTACCCATCAACGATGGGCACAAACCAACTCCTATGTTGACAACACCGGCTTGAGGATTATCAACCATGGGAACCATGGATGCCCCCAAAGTTGGGTCAGGTCGAGAGAAGGATAACTGATCAATGGTCACTATTTGTCCTTCATGTGGAAACAATAGGACTCAGAAGATTGTAGTGACCACCGCTTGCATTGCATAAGTCCAACTACGACCTAAAAATAGATTGTAGTCGATGGGGGAATCAACTACCTCTACTTCGACACACACAGTCTTTTCCCCTAACTACACAGGGAAAGAAGGAATGATGCCATGCGGTCGGAAAGAACGACCATCGAACGCAGTGAGGAGAGTAGGTGACGGAGACAACTCAGGTTGACCAATGGCTTTCTAGCATGCTAACGACATAACGCAAGTCGAAGCGCCCTCGTCTACCACCGTGCATAAGATATTTCATGTAAATTTTTTCATGGGATGAGCTACTACTATCTGAAACGCGACGTGGTAGGGCAAACGAGGTTTCAAGTCAGTCATATCTAACATGATGGTACCTGGGTTACAAGTCTCAGTAGAGCCTAAAGAAGTCAACAAGGCCTTCCTCTTAGCAGGGCAACTTTGGAGGACCTCCAAAGCAGACATAGCACAAGGGGTTTGGGATAAATCTTCCACCACAGAGTAGTTCTGGGCGGCCCTTGCGTTTGGATTGTGAGAAGCCCTCTTAAACACACCTTTTGGAATGTGTGTCATCGTTTCACTGAACGTCTTCTCGATTTGTAGAGGAAGAGATGGGATCTCGGCTTCTTTTCCTTTCTCAGGGGCACTTGGTTTGCTATAGTCGTGCGCTCTAGTCGTTATGAAAGCATCACTTTTTACCATATATACGTTCGCGGAAGATGAATTGTTTGGGGGAGGGCAGTTTTCTTGGTTGCCCCCCTCGACACTTGTAGAGGCTTGAGTCAAGTTTTTCCCATGCTGAAAGTGATTAGTCAACACAGCTTGTTGTTGTTGTGTGACAAACTTTTGGGCCTCCGCAAGTTGAGGGCATAGATGGGTTGGGTGGTCTTCTGCACATAAGTTGCATGGATACCTCACCTTCCTCTTTTCCGTGGTTCCTTCGCCAGCATTATCATTTGGTTTTTTATCCCCCTTACTCTTCTTGCGTTGTTTTTTCTTTCCTTCGGGCTGCTGGTTGGCCTTTGGGTTAGTCGTCTGTACGAAGTGTACTTTCGACGTTTGAGTAGGAGGAGCATCCAAAGTAGTAGGTTGGTCGGCCGCTGAGTGTTGTATAGATAACTGCTGCAATTGTTTTGTCAATTGCTCAACAGGCTTAGTTTGTGCTGAACCAACTATACCATCGGCATGTGGTCCGGCTCTCTGTCTGGTTTTATCCAGAATCGATCGTGGTGCATCCGGCAGGATGTTGTACAATAGACCAGATTGATAATAGATAAGCTCAAACTGTTAAGCCCTCATGATGGCATCCTCCTCGGAGAAAACCCCTGAAGTTGCGACGTCTTTGGATAACTGTGGAACTAAAGACTTAAGGAACCACTCAAGAAGGAATGTTGGTGGGATGGGTACCTTGATAAGACTCTTTTGGCGTCGCCACTCTTGAATATGATCTGAGATATGGTTTGCGGTCGTCTGCTCGAAATTAGATAGCAATTCTGTGCCGGCATCGTATCTCATAGGTAACTGGAAATGGTTGAGGAAGGCCATCGCCAGTTCGCCAAAAGAAGAATATCGTGAACGATCAAGCTCTATGTACCATTTCGCGGCACTCCCAATAAGAGTGTGTTGAAACAATCGCAACTGGACGGAGTCATCTTTCAGTGAGTTAGATGAACACCATAAGTGGAAAGTAGTCACGTGATCACCTGGATCTTCGTTAGGCTTGGCCTCGAACTTTGGGATGTCCGAAGGCAACTTCGTCGGCATAGGAGGCCAACGCGGATCGTGACAGATAGGATCATTTAACAACCGTGTCAAATCTGGCAAGTGTAATGTCGCCAAGAATGGTAGTTTGGGTTGCTGCTGATAGCTGGGATAAAAGGGTCCTGGAGTTTGACTGGCACCAGGTTGCTAGGAAAAGTTTGGCTGCTGGCCCGGGTTCTGGTAGAAACCATGGCTCTGACCAACATAAGGGTTTTGCATCTGAGGAGACATCATTGGCTGATTCCCCATGAAGGACATAGGATGTTGGGAATTCATCGTGTTTGACGGACTTTGGGACGGATTACCCCATGTTGGTCCTGATGGAAGAGGCATAGAAGTCTATCCGGGGCTCCATTGGATGTGGAAAGAATTATCCCAGAAAGACATTCCATAGGATGGAACGGATCCTTGTGCTGAGTTCCAAGGTCCTGGTATATGTGCCCCCAGCAGAGGAATAGTACCCTGTGCCAGCGTAAACTGTCCAAAAATAGGTGTGCCCCCAGATGGGAAAGTAGCGGATGCGAAAGTGTTATTACCAAACGTCCCATTCCAAAAAAATGGTGACGAACCTACCGGTTGAGTTTGCGCAGGTGTTCCTTGACTCCCAGCTCCAAAAGGACTTGTGTGTGCAGGCTACCCGACGGACTGTTGATGCGATCCACCGAGTGAAGGGGACGAAGGAGGAATATGACCTCCAGCGTAAGGAAAAGCATTGAAAGGGACAGGAATTCCCCCAAGTTGACCTTGTAGAGGAGCATTAGAGTTCCCTGCCCCCAGACCCAAAGTCTGGAAAGTGGATGAAGTGAGTGTAGGACTAGTCCCTGAACTAGGCATACCGTATGAAAATGGAGCGCCTATCGCACTAGGTGTGTAAAGAGGTGTGGCCGCCGTGATAGATGGGGTCGGTCCACTGTGCGACGTAGTTGCGGTCGAGACCATGGTGGCCCGGACCGTCGACAAAGGCAAGTTAGGAGAATCTTCTCCTGTGGTAGCAACAGTGATAGGAATGGAAGAAATCCCAGAGGAAGTAACAGAGTTTGGTTCCATAACTGGGTTAGGCACTGACAGGCGTTCGTAAAATTGAATTGGCACAATAATGTCCGGCCATGTATCAGTGCTTGAGGTTTCAACCAATCCAAGATTGGCGGTCGATCCCTCAGGGGGGTGTTTGGGCTCAAAAGCCCCAGTTGCTTCGAAAGACCCTTGATGGTCTAGCTTCCGCCTCAATGGTGGCGGGGGTGGCTCCAGTATAACCGGTGGCAAGCCCAGAAGCCTTCATGACCGGCGGAGCTCAGAATCCTCCACTGTGTGAGAAGATTCATGACACGCTAAGGTATTATACATGAACAAATAGTAACACTCACTAACAGAAAGCCCCTAGAAGATAAATCAAGCAAGCACTAAACTAGTTGGAATAACAGTTACAACAACCAACACTAGAGAAACTTATCGGTGCAAGTGCAACTCGAATACGGAAGCACCCTTCGGGTATACTCTGCAAAGCATGGCCCGATGTCTGTCCTAGGTACCGCGGTATACCCCTGCAGTCACCCGTGTATGTCCCTAGAAAAAATTGGCAACTAGTTTACCAGCACGTGAACAATTATCATGCGGGTACAGTCGATAATCGGGTAGACCACAATGAGCAGGGTATCAAGCCTGAAACCTGTCAAGGGTATCGAGAGAAAATGGTCTGGAAGACAACTGAGGACCTCGAATGGATTCGAGACCCACGAAGCTTCGTGGAAAATGAAAACGACGAAATCCCTTAACAAATCCTCGATATGTGTTCTCCACAACGCTCGGTCCAGCTTTGGAGGGGTTATCTCCGCTGTGTTAGAGGGGGGTCCTGAATAACTTTCCGTAGCTGGATTTCTACACTCCCTATTGACAGACTCCAATGTTTGGTTTGGGTGGCCTTGGAGAATTTACTCTCCAACCTATTCCAAGGCCCTATTCCTGAGCTACTGTATGCACCCTACAAACAGAAAAGTCTAATTAATTTTAATTAGCGTTGCTTTTAATGGGATTTTTAAGTCACAAGGTACGAAATTGAAACTGATGGTGTGTAAAAAGACTCAAAGAAAATGAACAAGAAATGCTTGGAAACAAAAACTTTTACTAAAATGCAAAACCAACAACTTTTCAACAAGAAAGAATTCTTTTCTTTTCAAATTTTCTAAGATTTCATGCAGTAAATATGAAGGACTTTTGCTCAAATCTGCGAGCTACTTGTACTCTACATGCACTGCCAAAACTTATGCAAAAGACTTCTTTCCAAGCTACTGATGCAACAACACAATCTTCAAATCAAAGAAGAAAATGAAACAAGAATTTATTTTATTTTATTTTTTATTTCGTTGCAAAATAACGCAACAAGGAAAAATGTTGACAAGATCAAAACCAAGAGAATGAAAAGAAAACTCTAGCTTAAAGTGCAGATCGCAAAAGAATCAGAACACAAAATGCGAAAAAGCAATCAAGACAACACTGATTCTAACACTTGCCTAAAAACCATAAAACAAATATTTTTTCTCTTTCTTCTTTTCTATCAAAACATCAACTAACAAACACAGGCTAAGGATAAGGTGCCCTAACCTGCTGACTGTGCAGCTCTAGACTCTATACCCCTGAGAGGAGCTCTTCTCACCACAGGAGGCGATGACTGCCCCACCCAAGCTGAAAAGCTACCAATCAAGCCCGCGACTGTCACCAAGACAGCACGTGTGCAAACGCGTGCTGAGCTACAACAGCGCACGGGTACCCGCGGGCTAGACTTAAGCAGGCCACGGGTCTGTATAAAAGCCAAGATAAACAACACACAGGCAGTCCAGACCTGAAAAAGGCCTCTAGTATTGACAACCAGGGTCTCTAAAAGGCTTGGATGCTACAACTTTAATAGAAAAGGAAAATTTTGCAAAAAAGAAAACAAATGCAATGAATGACTAACACCAAAAGGCAGACTGAAAAACAAGACAATAAACCAAAAAGACCTAGACAGGATCCAGAAAGCCCCCTAAGAAGGTAAACTTCTAATAGGGCAGAGGAGACTGCCTCTTAAGCTTCCTGAGCTCTACACGCTACTGAAACCACTACAGCAGGCGTTCAAATGCGGGCTGTAGAAGGTTAGGGCGTGGGTTACATGCGTGCAGGCCTTCTGCAGGTCGCGTGTACCTCTGTGTGTCCCGAGAATCAATGTCAAGCAACAGCCAAGGAAAAACTAGTATTGATAACCAGGTTCCCTGCTAGCTTTTGACCTAACAGAAAACAAAAACAACAAAGAAACAAAAAACTCAACTTCTTTGAACTACCAAAGAACCTTTAACTAAATCCGGGAAACCCTAAGAGTAAATATCCCTAGTGGAGTCACCAATTTTGTTGTGGGGTTATTCTACCCTACGGACTAACAAGCTAGGGCTTAAACTTGCATGCATATCATGACCCTTCATAAACTACTTTTAACCTTCTACCCCAACCTAAAACCCTTTTTCACAAGCAAACAAGGGAAGAACCAACTAACCTTTTTATCGACGGTTGGTGTAGATCCTCCATTGAGCTTTATCTCCTTGCTTCAGCTTCTCCTTCCAAAAAGCGATTCTGCAATCAAGACAAAACTATGCATGCATGCTATTGTTCTACTAGAGGGTTAGAGATTAAACACAAATCACATAAAACATATAAGTCTCATGTATTTGGGACAGGAAAAGTATATTTTTATTAATCTCAATATGAACCAACTTACAATGATTATAGAGACCGACCACCATTCCTCGATCCTGATCCTGATCCTGGGCTCCTCCTCTTCTTTGTCCTCCAACTGCTTTTCTTGAATTCTCCTAAAGCTTGAGGAAAGGATAAAGGGTTGGGACAAAACGAATTCGGCAATTGGGCAGAGTTTCCTTTCTATGATTTTTCCTCCTTTGAATAGTACCCCTACCCCTTCTTTTATAGGCTATAAGGATCTAGGGTTTTAGACGAACTCTCGGCCATGCATGGCTGGGAGTTCCAGTTAACTGACCCAAAGCTTTTCGTCCCGGCGGAAACTTTCCTGATTTTTTGCTTTGTTAGGTAAATGCTGGCTGTAGTGGGCCAGCCCGCATTCCAACATGTGCAGTATAAGTCCTGCCAGCATGCCAACGCGCCCAATGATAGGTTAGGGTGCGGGTTACTTAATTTAGGAGGTTTTTGAAGAGTTTGTTCAGCATGGTTTTGGCAATGAAGGGCAATGAGTTGGCCTGATGCCAGGTAAGCATGTATGGTGCAATTTAGGGTTATAACAAGTATAGATGCAGATAACCTGATAGAAGCTACACACAAACATCCAACAAATATTATGACATGTTTCAAACCCAAGTCAGGCATACCTATGCTTGGGTGATAAGGACTTGCAAGATATGGCCGCCATAAAATACACTACGGATCCATAATTGTACTGATAAAAAGGTATAGCCACTGAAAATACACTGTGGATCTATACTCCCATGACCTGAACTGATCGTAGCCACGAAGAATACACAGTGGATCCATGAGATGATAAGGCATAGCCATGACCAATACAAAGTGGATCTATGTGACAGTATATGTGTCATGGTTAAAGAGAAACTCCGTCGCAACCTAGGCAAAGTACATACCAGAGTGATCACTCAACCCAAGGTCTTCTTACCGATCTCGGTGTAGTACGAATCTAACCATGTGAATAGATGTCTTAATGTCAAACATGGTAGAAACCACTTGATTACTGGTCAATGATGTAAACCGTTAACAAGTGCGAGGGAGATCACCATTGATGTCAATGATTCCCAAGGTATCCTAGTACATTCCAACGAATGTGAATGGATGAGATGAAGTCGAACATCCGTGGAATCGTCCGATCAGAGGTCAATGATGTAAACCCATTGTTGGATGTGAGGAGGCCTTCCATTGAGGCATGCAGGTCCCAAAGTACTAATTGGTTTCTAAATCTAGTTCCTGGATAATGTGTTGGAGTCGACAGGAATAGACTCGTCGAAGGAGGGCCTTGTTGTATCCCCCATCAACGACACGAAACAGACACAGAGATGTAATTTGGTAGATCAAATGAACATGGACTAACACATGTATTGAGACAAGATATTTGTGATGGCTGACTCACGAGGTGGATACATCCCTTGAACACTGAGGCACAACATCAGAAACATGACATGGACCAAAACCTGATGATGCAATGGATACTATGAATTTTGTCGGGTGACCCAAAGGAGTAAGAAAAAATCAGAGGATTGGTTCAGTGCAGAGGTTCAGTGTATTAAAATGTGTGCAAAGACAAATTTCCGTGTTCAAGGGTGACTCTAAGAGTTACTTGGTAATTTTTTCAAAAATTGCTTGGCTTACTTCAATTTTTTCCCCCATCCAGATAGACGAGTACCTCTTTTTAATTTAACGAGCTCGAGGAGGATAACACATGCTCGATAAAACTCACCTTCGGTAAGTTCCTCTTCCATTGTTTAACGAACTGGAAGAAGTAAGGGTTCAATCCCGTATAGGCCTATCGATGTTTGTTTTAATGAGTCCAAATATAGAGAAATCAAAGGTTTTTTCATGATTATAGAGTCTGGAAAAACAATTAAAAGAGAACTCTCTCAGTTCCTTTTTTGTAAAGTAGTCTGACGAGACCTAAAAATAGATAAACTATCACTCAACAGACATTTTCTTCAAATACTTTAACGAGCGTGAAGAGAACAAGGTCGCTCGGCAATGTTTTCATCCTTAGAGAGTCTGAAAAGAACTTAAAGGTGACTCCAATGTTGTCCTTTTTCGTAATGTTAGTATTGCGAGGCCGAAAAAGAAATAAATTATCACTCGAAAGACGCCCTTTCAAACCTTTTAACGAGTGGGAAAGGAAGCAAGATCACCCAGCAATATTTTCATGTTTAGAGAGTCTAAAAAGAGCTTAAAGGAGACTCCAGGGGGTTCCTTTTTCGTGTATCCATACAGGTCCGAAAAAGAGATAAATTTCTACCCGGATGCATTCTCATGTATTTTATGAGCACAAGAAAGAACAAAGACTAAGCTTGGTATTCCCCCAGTATGAAATCTAGTGGCTTAACTCCAGAATGATCATCAAAGGCTGGAGACTTGCCCTCCAAACTTCAATTCATTCACCGGCTCTGAGGTCATCACCAATTTCTCTAGTAGATGAGAAAAAGGAGAACGGTGGATGAAAAGAAGGTTTAAGAGAGGTGACTATTGCATTTTTTAATGAGCTTGACATAGAAAAGAACAATGCTCAGGGCCTCGGTTTCATTTTTTAATGATCTTGCCACAGAGAAGAGAAACTATGATCGTAACTGCTTCTTGATCATGGCTTCCAAGAGAATAACGTCCTGGAAGGATACCATGTCAAGGGACAAAACTCGGTCATGGATTCCAAGAGATCTTCACTGGATGTAAGATAATCACTTGTGAAGGAACACATGTCGAGGGTTGTGATAGGAGTAAGGAGATCAGGCTCCAATAAACCTATCGAAGAAATCACCATGTCCACTACCGGATCCAAATCGTCGGAAGTTGAAATCATGAGAGATGATGAAAAATCAACACCAGGAGGGGAGATAGACTGTATATATGCCCGAATTTCTTCACGAGGGGGAAGAAAAGAGGATCGGTGATGGTTATTATCCCAAGGTAACTTGTCAATATGAAGCATTTCCAGAATAGATTCATCAGAAAGAACAATTGGGGAAATGCAGTCGATCGTAGACGACAAGGAACTCAACCGTGATTGCATCGAGGAAATGTCAGGTGCCAATAGATGTTGTTCATCCGACAAGGGAGAAGCGGATTGGGTAGAAACGTATGATGTTTTGGCTGGACTAAGTGGCACGGTGTCACTTAGTGCATCAAATTCCAAAGGACGAGGTACAATCCAAGGGTCAGATGATTCCAAATATTGATAAGCTGCGGTCGAAATCATATCGATGGTGGAAATATGATGTGTAGTCGGTGGAAGTGGTGTAGGGAAAGTACCCATGAGGAGAGAATATTTCAATAAACCAACACCAACGCTTCATACGTGATATTGTGGTCTCCCAAGAAAGGAATATTATTGGTAGCGGGAATGTGAGCATCGATTGTGCAGAAATCCAACTGATCAATAGTGACAATTTTGCCCTGATGAGGAAATTGGACACATCGAAAAATGGACGAGGCAACGACAGTCATAGCATAAAACCAACTTCTTCCAAGTAACAAGTTGTAATCGAGGGGAGCATCGACCACCTCGACCTCAACAATAATGGTTTTTCCACCCAATTGGATGGGCAGGGACTGTAAAATCCCATGGGGATGAAAACCTCGCCCATCGAAGGCGCGTAACATCGCTGGGTATTTGTTGAGTGCTGGTGATTTTAAACCTTTCCAATATGCCAAAGACATGACACAAGTCGAGGATCCCTCATCCATAATAGTTTGGTGGATTTGTTGATTGTGAACAACAACATCAACTTGGAAAGCAAGTTGGTGGGAGAGTCGAGACGCATAATTGTCCAGGTTAAACATGATCTGATTGGATGACTCAGGATCAACAATGCCAAGAGTGTCCAAGAGCATTCTACATTGACTGGGGCAGTGCTGTAGAACTTCTAACGCAGACATAGCACACGGTGCTTGAGCCAAATCTTCAACAATGTTGTAGTTCTGGGCAGCTCGTGAACTAGGATTAAAGGTAGCTTTGCGGATAGTGCTCTTAGGAGGGCGTAAGATAGAGTCCAACGTGGGTTTCTCAATCTAAAGTGGTCCAGACGGAGGATTAACCGATGGAAGGCTAACGTAGGATGATGATGGATCCGTTAAAGTACCGGTACCGTTAGTGTATGTTCCTTTGTCAGGGTTACCTGGTGTGTCATATGTCTTAGAGAGAGTGGTCAAATTGATCCCATTAAACATATAAATATTTGCACTCGACGAGGCCTCATCATTAGGATCACTAGAACTACCCCCAGGAGAGGGGGTTTGAGCAACCATGGATTGATGCTATGGAAAAGATTGAGTAAGCACAACAAGTTGTGACTTCCCTTGGAAAATTTTGGCCACTTCATTGCAAAGTGGACAATCTTGAGTGTAGTGATCGTCACCACAAATGATACATGGGAATTTCAGTTTCCATTGTGGTTTCTTTTCGGTAGCAGGTGTTTGATTTTTGGGTTGTTCATTATTATTTTTTGATTTATTCTTTGTCTTCTTCTTACCTCTGGATTGTTGTGAAGGGGCAGATTGAACTACATTCACCTCAGAGATATGATTTTGGGGGGAGTTAGAGGAGGGTGTAGTCGATTTGGAAAAGGATTGAGTCTTTACAGAACCAATAACACCATCCGCATGAGATGAGGATGATGGCTTAGAAGATCGGTATTAGCTCGAGCAACATTTGGAATCAAATCATACAAATTACCAGATTGGGAATAAACCAAATCTAAGTACTGAGCCTGAGTGATGGCTTGTTCCTCTGTGACCACACCACCCATAGCGACATCGCGAGCGATCGGGGGTAA
Source organism: Picea engelmannii (assembly GCA_009831015.1). Lineage (NCBI taxonomy): Eukaryota > Viridiplantae > Streptophyta > Pinopsida > Pinales > Pinaceae > Picea > Picea engelmannii. Next base: position 59,646 of record ML788466.1, read on the forward strand.
CAGTGATTTAGTAAACCATTCCACCAATAGTATGTCAGGAATGACTGCCTTGATCATCCTTCGTCATCACCTCCACTCATGAATATGGTTAGAGATATGCACAGAGTTAGTTTGATGAAGGGAGGTCAAGAGTTCAATACCTGTCTCATAGCGAATAGGCAGTTGAAAGTGCGTGAGGAAAGACATGGCAAGGGAATTGAAATCATGTAAAGAAGCACGTGGTAGTTCAATATACCACTTTGTTGCTGAACCGGTAAGTGTTCGCTGGAAAAGACGCAAACATATGGAATCATCCATGAGGGAGTTTGATGAACACCACAAATGGAAATTCATCACATGGTTGTTCGGATCTTCGCCAGGGTTTCCGTCAAATTTTGGAATATCAGAAGGAAGTTTAGCTGGAATGAATGACCAAAACGGTGAATGAAAAATAGGATCATTAGTTAACCGAGACAAGTCTGGGAGATCCAGAGTCGTAAGGAAAGGTAGTTGTCAGTTAATTCGTGAATGATATTGGTGTGACATAGGAACACCAGTAGGACCATAAACTGGGTTAGGTGGATAGTTGTAACCAGTAGGTCCTCCTACATACGGTTGTTGCTGGCCAGGATGAGAAGGATTCGATAATGGATGAGAAAAATTGGCATAACCCGGTGGGTTCTGAGAATTATAGGTCGGGTGATTTATTTTCCCATGAGGAGGATAAACATGTTTCCCTTGAGAATGGTAAGGGGTAGATCCCGGAGGTGGGATACACATTAGACCCATGAGGAGGATAAGACTGTGGTTCCGGAGAACTCCAGGTGGTGTTTGGGATGCCTCTCGGATAAGACTGTGCGTAATATGTTCTGGAAGGAACAGGATTGGATACTCCTCCTAGTGGGTTATTATACGAGTGCCACCCAACATGGGGTTGAGTAAAAGTGCCTTCTGAAGATATTCCCCAGGATTGTGAAGGGTTTCCAGCAAACGAGGGTTGCCCCGCTGCCAGTGGTGGATTTATGACCGGGGTATGACTGGAAAACGGAGGTTTCCCTCCAGGAGGAGCATGAAAAGGGGGTTGTCCCCCGGGAGGGGTAGGCCCCCCATGGAAAGGTAGTCCTCCCGGAGGGAAAGTTGCGTTGGATGGTGGTTTCCCTCCAGCCAATTGTGTTTGGCCAACAGGGGTCTATGTTCCCAGGTGAGAAGATGTCCCAGCAAGATCATGTGGAACATGTGGAGCTGTAGAGTAAAAGCTTGTAGAAACAAGGGTAGAGATTGAAGTGCTTTGGAGATGAGTAGAGTTGATGAGTCCAGCATTAGCATGGAATTTTGTTGGTATGACAGTAGGGTTAATAACCTGATCGACTGGGTGATTCATGGTTTGACCAGATGGTCCTGTTTCACTAGGAGGGTCATGACGATGAAAGGGTCGTCGAATAGATTTGAAATGTTCATAGAGATCGTTTCCCGATGAAGTCCTCCATACAAAACGAGTAGGTGTGGGATTGGTTTCTACTATGGTGCTAGGACGAATAGGAGTCCTATACTCATCACCAAATATTGGTTCTGTGGATCCCATATATGTGTCGGTAAAAATCCTCTCCGATAATCGTGGGACCTCTTCATCTATGACGTTCCCAAGGGAGTCTAAACGAACTAAAAGTGGTTCGAGAGAGGTTACCAACACAGATGTAGTAGTATTTTCAACCATGACCAAAGCGCCTTCTGAGTTATCTAACAGAGGAGCAATAACACTTCCAGTGTCAGATTGATTTTCTACCTCTCTACGGTAGTTGTCTTCTAGAGGATTAGGAGGTAAGGGTTGATAGCCTTCTGGAGGAATCCCTTGCATCCTACATGATTGGAAAAGACCTTTATCATCTACGGGCTCAATCGTGGAGAAAAACAAAACACACTGAAAATCTAGGGCCAACTAACAAAAAGAAACAACATGCACTAATAAAATCTAGGAATCAACCAAGTAGACAAAACTTCTCTCGATGACTGTACTAGTTGGTCATGAAATCCAATGTCACGTGATCAAGTCAAGAATGGGCTAGGATATGGTGGAACAGTTACAATGGAAACCTACTTAACAGAATTTCACCTTGGTGCAAGCTTCCACACAGTAATTGTGGATTTACCCTCCAAGGAGCCCGAGTGAGTTTGACCAATGTCTGTTCCAGGTACAATGAGACTTCCCTTCACTATCACCTTGTGTAAGTACCTAAATATTATGGCAACTAAAGACACCAATTCGTAGTGAGTCCCTGGGCGGGTACAGTCAACAGTCCGATCCGAAACGTACGGGTAGGATAACAAGTCTGAAATCAACCCGAGAGGCTCCCACACATAATCGTGGGTATACCTCCAAGTGACCCCCAATATATGATCCGACCACTACAAACAGTTGAACCATGGAGGGATAATCTCCATAATTCGCCCGAATGCGACCTCGTGCGTAACCCCTGTGTGAGAGGGGGATCCCAGAAAACCAATACGACAATTGGATTTGACTCTCCCTAGCTCAGGATGCTAATGGTTGTTTTGAAAACTTTGGAGAGTTGTACTCACAAACTAATCCAAAGTGCTAACCCTAGTCTATTGTTGGTGGAAGTTCCTAAAAACAAAAATGTTCTAGATAAATTTTAATTAGCGTTTGTTTTACAACTTTTCTTTACTCAAATGGTGCACGAAAGTGAAACTGATGAGATGAGGACACAATTCTCAAAAATATTCATGAAAGATGATAAGCAATCATTTCTTTTCAATGAACACCTATTTAAGGGAAAGAGAAAGAGTCGTTTTCACTATCAAACACTAATATGAAATGTCCTCAATCAATTGGTTCTCAATCGAATCCAATGCAATGCTAAAAAAATTTCAAAAATGCCTTCTAATATGCAACCAATAACTAAAATGTGTCTTTTGTCGTTTTTATGCGAATGATGATTCAAATTCAAAAAAAAATTCTTACTAACTGCCCTTTCAGATCAAGGAGATTCAGACAAGTATGAGCATATTTCACACAAACAACACACCCTCTTGCTATCAAACAAGAGAAAGAAAACCAAAAACACAAAAGGAAGGAGAAATATATTGGACAACATGACCTTAAAGAACCAAATGAGAAGATTCACAGACTTCTAATGTCCTTCACCAGAGTTTCTGCTCGGTCAAATAAGAGAGAAAAATGCAGTGGATTGATTCCAAGTTCTCAATAGGAGAAGAAACTTAAAATAAGGGAGAAGGTCACAAAATATGAACAAAAAATTTCCTACTTCTCAGAAAGAAGAGGGTCGAATGTCATTAGGAAGATATAATAAAGCATCAAGAAGTTGGACAAAGGCAAAAACAGAGACTGAGTTGCAAAAAACACAATTCTGGAAGGTAATCTTGCAAAAAAAAGGTTGGCACTCTAGTGTAAGGGCCACCAGAGTGTTATAAATCTCTGTCTAATACCTTTAGGGAGTGTTGGTACTGGTCTAACATGGGCACAGGGGCGCCAGGCTTAAAAAACTCATAAAAAGGTCAAAAAAACCAAAAACTTAGTCAACTTTTTGTCAATCAGGATGCATGTGATGGATTGAGGATTGAATTAGCAAGTGCAATCATATATAGGGGGTGAACAAGGTCTATAGAAAACAAAGGAAAAGACAAGGTTTATGAGGAAAAACCAAAACCAAAAGTTTCGATTCGATTCCCCAGTGGAGTCGCCAGTTTCTGTTGAAGGAAAATCTTCCTGTAGACAGGTAGATCTACTCAAAGAGCTAGACTCTTAACTCTAAGACAGAAAATGATTATCATGGTCACTGACTTCCTTTTAGGCCTACACAAACTAATTCATGAAGAGGAAGGAGGAAAGACATACCTTTTACTAGTGTTTGTCCCTGCACGCTCTGAGTTGAACTTCAATCTTGAGCTCCTCGATAAGCCCTGTAGACAAACAAAGTACAACCACTTCCTATTCTATCGATATTAGTTTGAAGCAGACCTATATACTTAGAGACAAATTCATGTAATGTCAAACATAAATTACAAAGAAACAGGCCAAGCATATTACATTAATGAGGAAAAAATGTTACTTACAGCCATAGATGGAATGTAGTAGTTTTGTCAAGTTCTCCTTGCCTAACTCTTGCTCAAAAGCTCCATGATCAGAATGATGATAGCTTCGCTGATTAGCCTCCACTTCACTTTGTGCTCCTATGAGATAATAGGTTCCATTCTTCTCATCCCTTCTCCAAATATCGCTTATGAGATCATAAGTTTGGTATGATTCTCCATCTAGGTCCCCCTTTCACCATGAGAAAGCTTGCTTATATATCCTTGGAGAGGCTCAACCACTTGAGATATCATTGGGGTGAGTTGAGGATTTTACTCCTTGAGTTAGGGATCTTCCCTAAGATCATGGCTAGATTAGGGATTTGAATCCAACTTCCTTCATGGATTGAAGGGATCCTCCCCTCATTCATCTCAACAAACCAACTGCTTCCCAGAATAGGCAATGCTCCCTCAAAAGGGCCATCAGAGCATTATAACGCTCCCTAGTAGGCTTAAATGGGGTGCTAGCACTCCCAAAAGTAGTAGCGCTCCTCCAAAAGGGAAGAGGTAGTATTATAACACTCCCATATAGTGTATAGGGGAGCGCCAGCACTCCTGAGAGAGGTATAGGTGAGCGCTCTCCTCCAAAAACTCAGTTTTTTGGGTTCTTTCAGATGGTAAGAAGTTCATAAGCCAAGTTAACCATCCATCCTCTTCCAAATCAAGTGTTTGATGTGTGTCAAGTGTCCTTCTCATGTCGTTATAGGCACGACATAGGCATCATGGCAGTATGCTTTCCTTGACACTTGTGACACTTGTGAGAAAAATGCGACACTTGCGACACTTGTAATGACGACACTTGCGACACTTGTAATGACGACAGTTGTGAAACTTGTAATGACGACACTTGCGACACTATCGAAGTGAGTAATTTTGATGTGTAACACACTCAATAATACTTCATCTTTATTTTTAGTCTTTGGGGCTTTTTCTTCCTTGGAATCCTTTTGTGTGGCTTCTTTCTTATCTCGCTTCTTCATGTCTAGGATGTATATGTTGTTCAATCTTCTTGTTACACTTGCAACCAATCTTCTTGAGTTCTTTTCTCTGATTTTACATTTTCGGGAGTCAAACATAAGAGTGTACCCTTGATCACATATTTTTTTAACACTGAGGAGATTAATCTTCATATCTTCAACCAATATGACTTTTCCTACTATTACATTTTCACTTCCAATATTTATAGTTCCTTTTCCAAGTATTTTGGTATATGAGTCATCTCCAAATGCAACATTTCCACCCTTTTTCTTCAAACTGAAAAATTTTCTTTGATCTCCATTCATATGAGATGAGCACCCACTATCTATGAACCATTCATCTTCATCTTTGCATTCTTTAGCGACCAATGTTATTCGATAGTTTTGATTATGTGGAATTTCTTTCCATTTCCATGTTGTTTTTGGTATAGATACATTTAGCATAGGATTATCTTCCTTCATCTCTCTACAATCTCGTGCTTTGTGACCGAGATTATTGCACTTGTAACATACAATATTTTGATCCATTAATGGGTCAGATAGATTATAATTTATATTGACAGGCTTGAAAACATTTCTATATCTACTATTTTCACCATTCATGTATCTTGCGTAGTAATTCCTTTCATTGATTCTACAATTGATTTCCTTGTGTCCAAAATTTCCACAAGTATAACAATGTCCAAGAAAGAAATTTTGATACCTATGAGTAAGTGATCTTGTTTGTGGTGTGGTCCATATGGGTTCACAATCTATTATTTTGTAGTTTCCTTCATAATGATTTCTTTCATACATAATGGGAGAGGATCTTCTTGATGTCTCATTCCTTCTGAATTCTAGTCTTATATCTTGTTGTTCAACTTTCTCTAGAGTGTTGGTTTCATCTATTTCATCTTCCTTCTCTTGTTTTGTTTTCTTCAAACTGTCATTGTATCCTAGTCCTATCTTGTCATTTGGAGATCTTTGACTGCTAAGGATCTCATCTAATGTTTCAGTGTTTTTTTTGAACTTCTTCAACTTTTCTATTGTCAATAGTAGCTCCCCGTTTGTGTGATCCAATTCTTATTTCAATTTCTCATAATATTATAATTGTTCATTCAAGATATCAATGGTCTTTTCAATCTTGTAATTCTCTTATTCACAACTACTCAATTCATCTTTTAGTATTATGTTTGTGTTTCTAAGCTTGTTATTTTTAGTTTCAACATGCTTCAACTTTTCAAGATTATCAGCTTCTTGTTCACTCTCTACGTTGTCTTTGTATCCCTAAAAGGAATCAAAGTTGGTTTCTTCATCTAAATATTCTTCAGAAATGATTTATTCTTCTTTAGAACTCTTTTGATCAACATCCTGAGTATCTTGGGTTATGAAGAGGACTTCTCCTCCGTCGTTATCTTCTTCATCACTCTCATCTGAGGAGATGTCATCGTCCTTGGAGTAGAAGTTCTTTTTATTATTGAGACTTCTATGTTTATAACATAATTTTTTAGAAATATGTCCTATTCTACCATAGTTAAAGCATTTGAGAGGAGACTTACCTTTGTACCTTCTAGTTCCCTTATAGAGCCTTCTTACAAAATTTGTTATTTCTTCATCAAGGTCGTTATCCTTGTATTTTTTCTTTTTTATGTCTTTAAAGGATACTTCATTGTTTGGTTGGTCACTTTCTATACCTGTTCTCATTTCATATGCTATAAGAGACTGACATAATTCATCCATTCTCATTTTGGTCAAGTCCCTAGTTTCTTCAATGGAGGAGACCTTAGCATCATACTTCAAGAGAAGTTATCTCAACACTTTTTGTACAACCAAGGATTCATTGATCTCTTCACCTAATCCTCTGATAGAACTAACAACTTCATCAACTCCTATAAAATAGGTTGTAATATCTTCCTTTTCATCCATCTTCAAATTTTCAAATTTTGTTCCATGTCGTTGAAGCTTGACCTGCTTAACTTTTAGATCACCTTCATATATACTCTTGAGTTTGTCCCATACCTATTTAGCAATGCTGCAACCCATCACTTTTCTAGCAATGGTTGGCGCCAATTCTCATGGAATAACATGTTTGGATTTTGAATTACAAATTATAAGATTCTTATCATTTGGATCGGTTGGAGCATTCTTTGGGATTACATAGCCATTTACAGCTGAGTACCAAATGTCTACTCCCAAAGTTGTTAGGTAATTTTTCACTTTATCACTCTAGTATGCATAATTTATTCCATCAAATCATTGAATCTTGTTTGGAATGTGCTCATGGTCATCCATATTTGCTCAGGATTTTCCTTCCAGTTGTTAAATTGTTCTGAAGGCAACCTGCTCTGATACCAATTATTGGAAATACTGAGAGGGGGTTGAATCAATATTTAGAGAAATTAGTATTTTTGAACTTGTAATTCAATTAGTTCATGTATTCAACTTATATCCAATCAGCAATGAAGACTTTCCAATGAACAATGAATAGTATAAGAGATACACCAATACACCATGCATAATATATAATAATTAATCATGTATTATTATTCAAAGGAAATAATGACTTCCAAAGGTAGCTACAACTTCCAAATATAAAGGGAGAGATAATCCTCCAAAAGGAATATACAATACTCCAATATCAATAGAGGGTTGACCTCTCCATCCTTTCTCCTTCCTTCCACCCAAGAATATATGAGAGATAATAAAACTTTACATTAAATTATCACCATCAACCAACCATCACATAGAACCTAATAATGCTTCCTGAGACTTCTTCAAATTCTGAAATTCTTCACTTCTTGTAATACTCTGATCCTATAGATAATATTACTCAATGTATTCTCTAAAACACCTCCAAGTTTCACTCCTTGAATCCTCCCAGAAAAGGAGTTATAGAGAAAATGGTAGACCTTATTCAATTCTGGTTTATTCATGAGAAAGAAATTATACAACATGCCCCACGCTCAATATTTAACATCAGAGTATGAAATTTGTACATAGGAAACTACAACTAGTACTCTTTCCAATGCAATTGGCCTCACTTTAGTTGGATTCTCTATGAATACATTATGACTATTTTACCCGGAACACCTGTTTATGACTAGCTTCAAGACTAGTCAAAAACCCTATCTTCCACAGAGTGTATCTCCAAAATTGTAGCAAATAAAGAGTTGAAATGTTTACCATAGGTACCTAGATATGTCTCCTCAATAGCCTCATAATTTCAACATATGAATAATTCTAGAAACAAAGTTATAGAAAAAATGGTAAGATGACATGTAAATAACATACCTTAGAACACATCACCAAAAGACTTCATCCTCCCTTGTAATTCCTCCTTATTTACCTCATATTTCCTCAGAAATTCGACTTATATCTCCTTGTTCATTTATAAACTTGTGTGTGTTGAAAAATTAATGTATAATGAGATGTATTTATACCTTTTATGTCACTTCCTTTTAACATTAGGTCTGACATGTA
>ML788466.1:68850-80976 GCA_009831015.1 Picea engelmannii
TAAGCTGATCTATTGATGAAATCCAAAGGCACAATGAAGAAAGGGGACTTGGGTCCCTTCTTTCTCCAATGGAAGGCTCTTGAGGCCCTCACAAGATTGCTCTCCTTACAATGAAAAGATGAAAATGTGGGTGAAATAACTCCAAGCACATTACCTCAATTAGATAGGTGAATGGCTCTATGAAATGTTGCCAATATGGTATTGTCAAAGAGTGAATCCTTAACAATATTAGCAGCATAACAATACATGAAATTCCTTGAGAAAGTGATGGTTCGTCATGGATTTTTATAGCATGGCATTGGGTGATTATGTAACCCTCTTGAGGTGTGAAGAGGGGCTCTTTAGGGCTCAATTAGGTCTTTGACCAGCCTACCATGCAGATTCAGCTCGGATTTGATGTCAAATCGGCTTGGGAGTTGATCCATTAGTGGTTGGGAGGCCGACCAATTTCAATAAATGTGCCGTTTAGCAGGTGCGCGGGTTTTTCGCCCAACAACCGTGCATCGTGCGCTTATGCACGCATTGTACGTTGTTGTCACGCGCATATGTTCGCGCACCCAGGTTCTGTAAAGCGCCCTTCAATTTTTTGGTCATTTTGTATAGTTTTTGACCCTTTTGCCATGCTGTGGAATTAATCTTATGCCATGAATGACGTCTTTCCTGTTTTGACGATGCAGAGTTCTTGTCGCCATGTGTAGACGAAATTTCAGTGATAACAGATGCCCTCTGATGGATGAGGTTAAGAGCATACGTATAGCCAAAATCCATCAATGTTTCTTTTACTGAGAACGGTGTTGTAAGGGAGAGCAAGAGTGGGACCGTATAGAGCAATCCTTGGGAGAAGAAAGGAACCTGTAGAACCCGACCTTCCACAAGGTGCGTAACAATATACAACTGTGTATAAACAAGGCGGGCATGCCCCATGCTCTATGATGTAACTTTGAAAAAGATGACGGAAATGTTGATGTAGACAACTGCAGCGCCCACGGGGGCGGTAATGATAATGGCAGAAGACAATTCTGCAAAGGAACATTTGCTAAACAATAGGCAATGATTGCAGTAACAAGCAGCGACGATGATGCGGGCAGTGATGGCCCTGCCAAGTGCAGCGGTCGTCGGCAACTGATAATAATAACTGCAATAGTCGCAAAGTAAGACCCACCGCAACATGAGAAAGTGTTGACATAGAATGTTATGGCGGTCAACGACATCAGGGAGAAATAGTGTTTCCCCCTGTGCCATCCGATATCTCTCATTGAATGGAAAATGAGAATCAAGATACTGTCTCCCTTCTGGAAAGTTGTATTGATGTCGACAAAAGGGGGACGCGACTCCCAGAAGAAAAGGGCTTCACGGAATCTACTGTGGTGAGGAAGTGGCAGAGGTACATGGATGAAGTCAAGAAGTGGGAAGACTCAAGACTTCCCTTGGCTGGAGAATGTATGAGACAAATAGTGGCCGCAACCATGTGACAAGGTCGAGTGTCCGGGGGATGACAAGATCAGGGATAAGTTGTGCCAGAGGCGGGACAAGGTGAACAAATTCAAAGGATAAATGGTAAGTGACTTGGGTAGTATTCTGAAGATATAGACGATGTCAGTGAGGGTAAATGAGGAGTAATGCTCCAACCAAGGGTGACATGGGTTGTGTGTGGCCAAAAGGAAAGCAGGTCGCCAATAGGGACGACAAAAGAAAATAACTGGAAATAAAGGCGTTTGTATAATAAATAATGAATAATCGTGGAAAAATGTACAAATACAGAAACGGGTGCCCCAGTGTGAAATGAGTACCCCAGGGAGGGCAGAAATTTCTTGGAAAACTGATGAGGGGTGGGGGCCCCATTGGCGAGTTTCTGTATGAGGTAGGTGAAACGAAGATAGGTCTACAGATGGGCAAACTGATGGTGGATGAAATGGTGGGTTCATGGTCCTGCGGAGGTGCAGGTAAAAAAGAACATAACCATAAAGCGATGATCTGGGAGTCCATATGGGAAGCTAGCAAAATGAGGAGAGAAGAAGTATGGGGTTGATTCGCAACATGATGAAAGACTACTGGGACTCCCATCCCTAAAGGGTAATGAAGAACAACATGAGTGTCAAGAGTGCAAAAAGGTGCTATGAATGAGACAACTCATGTGGGTAAGAATGCTATCGGGTTACAGTACCGATGATGCAAACGGAGGTGTGAGTACTGCAGAGCTGGGAATGGTTATCCTAAAGGCGAATATCATAGTGTGTGACTGGGAATGTAAATGCAATACATCGGGAGATACTACATGCCAGTGCTGAGTATATACCTAAAGGAATGATGTTGAGGGATTATGATCAAGTACCTGCACACAGAACAACCAAATACCCAAAGTGAACAGTATCTAAAGAGAAACTAAGATATGAGCATGTATTTGACAAATGTGACTATGCGCGTGCGTACTTGACCATGATATGGAAAAAAGGTGCCCCGGGGGCCTAGGACGAAAAGTGACCCAGGGACAGCCGTGATGTAGATGGCGGGATGCTGATCCCGTGGCTGAAAATGGTTTGACAGATGGACACCGTGGGCTCCCGGAATGTTAAGTGGAAGTTTGGCAAAAGGCCTATATATAGTTGTAGGGCCCACATTGCCACCTCATTTGTACCTGCTGCTACAGTGACTGGACGAGAAGATTTATAGGATATTGACTGATTCCGGGAGCACGAGGTATCCGATCGATGGTGTGCGAGTTTCAGGTTAGTAGTCTGATCCTCCTGCATAGAAATAGGTTTCCAATTTTTGGGTAGGGTAGGTACGGGGGGGGCATACAGGGGTTTAAAGGGGTTTTTTGGTAGGATGTGGGCCCACATGCGTGGGCGATTCAGTGGAAGGCACGCATAAGTGTGCGCCTGTCCACTGAATAAGCACGCAGTGGTGCGCGTGAGGTGAAATTTAAGGCACGCCCTAGGGGCACGCCTCTGAGGTGAACAGACATGCATTAGTGCGCGCCTATGGGGTGAACAGGCGCACTCCCGAGCGCGCCTGTGGGTGTGACAGGCGCGCCATAGAGCGCGGCTGTATTGTGAACAAGCACGCTCGAGAGCACGCCTATGGAAAAAAATAGGCGCGCATACGTGCGCGCCTGTATAGTGAACAGGTGCGCATGTGTGCGCGCCTGTGGGTGGTAAAACCGTGCCTTTGAGGCAAGTTTTTAAGGGTAAAAAAGGGAGTCTTTTTGATGCATTTGGTGTTTGCATTCATTGATATAGGACTCTGTGTTGTGTGAAGGTGGCTAGCAGTGACCATGGATGTACGATGGCGCGGGCGAGACTGGTCACAGTTGCTAGATGATGTGGCCAATGTAGGGCCTGCAGTTCGAGCGGCTTTAACAACTAGTGGGTTGCTAAAGTTTTTTGAGTGCCCGTTGATATGGGCACATGAGTACTTACTCCAGTTCTTGCTCCAGATGTGGAGCCCAGATCAACACTGCTTCCTCTTGCGAGGAGAGCAGATCCCCTTCACTGCGGTGGAGGATATATACTTCTTGACTAGGCTCCCCTTCCGGGGAACACCGCTGCCGGCAGAGCCTATGCTGCAGAGAGACACACACCTGCGTGATGTTGCCGAGCAATATTGCTCGGGCGAACACTACATGTCTGGGACTGTAGAGAGTATTAGTGGGATAGATGCCCTATTGCATCGTTGCATGGCGGCGATGATTGTGCGGGTGTATGGGTCACGGGCAACCCACCGGATCAGTGGTGGCGAGCTGCTGGTGATGGAGAGGGTGTTGGTGGGCCTTGAGCGGTTCACCTGGGGTTTGACACTGCACGCGCGAATGATCGCGCAGCTGGACCACTGTCGGTCTACAGGAACCGGGGAGTTTGCGTTCGGCTCGATCCTGGTAGCCTATTTCTTGGAGAGGGTGTCGATGTTGCGCCCGAGGGTGGTACTAGAGGCACCGGGGGCATGAGAGCCACGCTTGAGGTGGTGGTCATCATTATTGGTTCACCACGGTGGTGGCGAAGGCAGGCACTATTTTACGGCGCAGGCGGCACAGATATGGCGGCAGATGCCGAGGTCATACTGCAGTACCCCTATGCTGGGGTGGACTTTCGGGGGGACCTGGACATGGTGTTGCCTCCTGGGGAGGTGTTCGACCATCGAGGTATGTTGTGTACTTGTATGTTTTGATTTATGTTAGCTTTTGAGATATCAGTTCATATGTATGATGTATAGATACTGATACAATCTGTTGTTTGGTGCTTTGTGTATGTGCATATTTGGCACCGCGCGGGCGCAAGGTGGACTTGTACAGAGCATTGGTTCAACGAGATCCAGAGAGACCTCCACATGGAGAGAGGCGGCGACGAGATGAGGCCGTTGGGAAACCTACAGAGCCTGAGAGACCGGCGAGGAGGCGTCGGTATGATGACCCTGGTGCAGGGCCATCACATGCTCCTCTGGCGGCAGCCGGAGTAGATTTGGATGATATACGCCGTCATCTTGAGACGGTGTTACAGGACGTTCCTGAGGGCATGTGGATCCATATCCAGGACGAGGTGTTCCTGGAGCAGTGCATTGGCTTACCACCACCATGGCCGGGGATAGTGTGACGAGCAGCTGTGCTCGCTGCGATGACGAGTGGATGCCTGCCGCCGGGGCAGGAGGGTCCTGTCGGTGTTCCACCACCACCACCTGGGGCAGGTAGGGGTAGGCCACCACCTCCTCCTGAGGGAGGAGCAGCTAGGGGTGCGATAGAGGCACCCTGATGTATGTATGTACTGTGTATACCTTTTTGATAGGCTGGTGAGCCGATTTTTGTACCGAGATGTGGCACTGGCCTGTGGGCCGATGTACTGTTTTTTGTATGTAAATATTTGGATGGCCTGAGGGGCCCATATATATATATATATATATATATATATATATATATATATATGAGTATACATGTTTGTGATCCAAATGTTGTTTACATGTGTTTTTGTGTTGATGATAATGATGTCGATTCTATCTATATGCTGTGACAGGATGTATGAGATGTTGATGTATGTGTAGCTTGATGTGATATATGCCAATCTAACACCATGTTAGCTATTTCATCTGTTGTTTGATTCAATTCTCTTGGAATATGTGTAAATGTAATGGAATCAAAATGTCGAGATAATAATCTAACCTACAAGTATTTGCGAAAAAGGCACGGATCGCGTACACGGTAAACATTGTTGAGTTGGAGAACGACTAGTTGAGAGTCGAGGAAAACGCTAAGGTGACGAATATGATGATGTTGGGTGTCGGTCAGGAGGCCAATGACAGCAGTGTATTTGGCTTGGTTGTTGGTTGCTGGTCCTAAACATATGTCGCTGGAATGTAGCAGTTCATGTGAAGGGGTATAGAGAGCCCAAGCAGCCGAAGCGAGATTTTGCGTCCAACGGCTGGCGCCGTCGGCATAACCGATGTGGTAATATGGTCGAGGAGTCATCTGTCAATAGCACAAAGGATAGTTTAGATGAGGGAGAAAAAAGATTAAAAACGCTAGAAAAGAAAAAATAACCTAAAGTAGCTTGACTACGTTTAAGCATAAAATTTCTTGAGATATAACCTATTGACGGGTTCTTTGAGCGTGAGGCCTTCGGGGGAGGCCAAGATGTATGCGCCTTTGGTGAGACAATGTTGGATGATGTAAGGTCCATTTCACAGTGATTCGAATTTGTCGTTGCCAAAGGTATCATGGGCGATATCATAGGCTAGGACAAGGTCCCCTTCGCGGAATGATCGAAGGTTGACATGGCGATCAAAGGTATCCTTGGATCATTGTTTAGATGCCTCGTTGTTCTGTAATGAGGATCAACGATCCTCATCCAGAGACTCCAAGTTCATCAAGCGCTGCTCCATTGGAGCAGTGTCAGGTAAAAGCTCAATTGCGGTGCGAAGGGTGGGAATTTCGCACTCGATGGGAAGAGTTGCCTCGACCCCATGGACTAAATGGAATGGCGTGAAACCTGTAGCGGTCTTTACTACCATTCGATAAGACCATAGCATGGAAAATAACATATGATTCCAATTGGTTTTATGTTTATTCACCGTGCACTGTAACATGGTCTTGAGGACTTTGTTGACTGCCTCGACCTGTCCGTCTGACTGCAGAGAGTATGGTGAGGCGAACTTGTGGGAGAAGCCTAATCGAGATGAGAGTTCGAAAAAGATCTCATTCTCGAAGTGTTTCCCATGGTCAGAAACGAGTTGGAGTGGTACTCCGAACCGAGATATGACGTGGTTGAAGAAAAAACGCGCTGCAGTCTCAGCGGTGTTGTTGAAGGTGAGCATAGCTTTGGCCCATTTGGTGAAGTAATTGACAGCGACAACAATGTATTTGTGACCATTGCTGGAGGGGGGATTACAAGTCATAAATTCAATGCCCCATTTACAAAAGGGGCATGCAGTAATGACAGGGTGAATAAGAGCGGGGGGAGCACGGGCTTTGCTGGCATAGAGATGACATTGCTCACATCGTTTCACGACATGAATGCAATCGTGAAACAAGGTAGGCCAAAAGTAACTGGCCCGGATAATCTTTTGAGATGTGGAAATGCCCGAAAGATGTCCCCCACAGGCGCTGCTGTGGCAGTCGTTTAAGACTCTGTTGGCCTCATCAATAGTCAGGCAGCGATGAAGAATGGTGTCGACGCCCCGCCGATATAGGATGTCACCGATGAGGAGATAGCGGGGGGCCTGATGGCGAATGCGTCGACGATCATCTCGTGAGAGGTGGTTGCCGAACTTTTGAGTTCGTAGGTAGACGAGAAGGTCGCCATACCAAGGATCATCAGAAGCGATGTAAAAGATATGTTTGTCAAGAAAGTCTGTATTGACGGGGGGACTGGGTGTGTCAGAGGGAAGGGTTATGACAAGTTTGGCTAGAACAAGGGCCTTCTTACTCTTTGGTGTTGAGAACTCAAGGTCGTATTCCTGAAGGATAACGATCCATCGAGCGAATTTGCCGTTAACTTGGCGACGGCTGAGTAAGTATTGCATAGGGTTGGAATCTGCGACGACCTTGGTGGTGCGAAGCATAATGTAGCGGCGCAGTTTCTGGACTGCGAGGACAACGGCAAGAGCTAGTTTCTCTTCATGTTTGTACCTCAGGGGTGGTACTGAGAGGTTCTTACTAACTTAGTAAATGACGTGTTCATGATTTTCATCGCCGAGCTAGAGGAGGACGTCGGCTATTGATACAGCGGATGCTGATATGTAGAGAATGTAGTCGTGATTATAGTCAGGTGCACTGATTAAAGGTGCATTTGAAAGCGCTGCTTTAAGGTCGTCAAACGACTGTTGGGCATAGTCGTCCCATTGAAAGTGGATGTCGTGACGTAGTAAGTGGAGGAAACCATGTGCGCATATGGCGTAATCATGAACAAAGCGACGCAGAAAGTTAGCTTTTCCCTGTAGACTTTGCAGTTGTCGTAAATTCCGAGGAGGTGGAATTTCGGTGATAGCTTTGAATTTAAGGGGGTCTACGGTAATACCGCTGTAGGAAACGATAAAACCAAGGAGGCGCCCTGCGATGACACAGAATACACACTTGAGAGGGTTCAAGCGGATGTTGTACTGACGACACCGTTGAAACATGATTTGTAAATCATTGATGTGTCGGGTGCATTTCTTAGATCGAGCTGTGAGGTCGTCCAAGTAGGTGAGGATAATGGTAGCCAGATCATGGAAGATGTATGTCATCGCGCGCTGGAAGGTTGCGCCGACATTTTTGAGGCCGAAGGGCATGACACGATATGCAAATGTACCCCATGGGGTAATGAATGCGGTTTTATACTGATCGATTGGGTGAATCTGAATTTGGTTATAGCCAGAGAATCCGTCAATAAAGGAAAGAGATTCGTGGCCAGCGCAGTCGTCGATAATCTGGTCGATGAAAGGCGTTGGGAAGTTGTCTTTTGGACATACGTTATTGAGATCGCGAAAGTCTGTGCAAACGCAGATAGTGCCCTGTTTGTTGTCGACGGGTACAGGGTTGGAAACCCATGAAGTGTAAGTGATGGGATAAATAAATCCGACTGTACGTAATTTGTCAATTTCAGCTTTCATAGCCGTGGCTTTGGCTGGGTGTAGTGGTCGCTATTTCTAGCAAACTGGTGTGATGTTAGGCCAGGTGTCGATGCGATGCTCGACAATAGATGGGTCTAGGCCAGGCATCTCGGTGTATGACCAGGCAAAGATATCCCGATATTCTTGGAAGAGGGTTGTATATGCTGCGATTTCCTGAGGAGTGCAAGCTGCTCCAATGATGATTTCTTCGACAATGCCATCTTTAATGGAAATGTCGACTTTGATGGTGGGGGAAATGTTGGCCAGATTACCTTCTTCAAAAGCGTCGGGTGCAGGAATGGGATTGTTGAACCAATCGATAGGCCCAGGTGGGATAAAATCTTTTGTTTCGACCCCGTAAATGGGATTGTGGCTAGGAGGCATGAGGGCTTCCTGCGGAAGGAAGAGAGAACGATGATGTAGTGTGTCCCAGGGAGAGTCTGGGAATTGTAGATCTTCCAAATTGTCTTCGTCACATTGAAAACAATGAGAATATAATGGATCGTGAGGAGTGATCTCAGCTCTAGTGTGATTGCCCCCTGCTGGTGAAGCAAGGGGAGAGGTGCAAGCAGATGGTGAGGGTTCGCTCGTCATGAACCATATGTTGTAGCACTGAGGGGTACCCATGGTGGTTGGATGGATAATCTCCGCAGGGAAATGAGCAGGAGAGTTGGGAGGGTTACGGGGTAAATCCTCAGATACGCCATCTAAGAACCAAGGAGGTGTTGGGAGGCCCTCAGGTTCAGGTGAAATGACGTGAAAATCCTTGAGTGGCAAGGTAATGTCAATTACTGCTGCTGCGAGTTGATGACGCAGGGTCAAATGACGTTGCCTGTATGTGAGGATTATTGGACACTGGTATGTAAAGTGAGCCAATGAATCGCAAAGAGAGCAAGGGAATCTCATGCGTTCATTGACTGTAGTGGTGACATAGCGGATGTCGGTGATATTTGTTGTGGAGGACGTGGCAGGGCGTGGGTTGTTCTGAAAATCCTGGCATATGATAGCTAATGCCTGCCGAAAACGTGGCAGTGCTAGACAATGATGGGTATAGTGGCCATACTCGGAACAGACATCACACACGAATTTGGTCCTCAACGTTTTACTACTGGAAGGTTGAGTGGTAGCAGTAGTAATGGGTGGTGTGGGGGTTGGATTGGGGGGAATCAAATTCCGTAATTCTGGTAGTGATGGGCAGTTGTTGGTTTGGTGACTCGCTTTGTCACACAATGCGCAAGGGGGTGGGATGCGCGGAGGAAGTGGAGCTATGGGCTCCTTCTTCTTTCTCCTGCCCCCAGCTATAACAGGGGGGGTAGGGAGTATGGGGGTAGTGGGGGTAGTGGGAGTGATGACAGGAATCATCATGGGGAGTCCTTCCTGTGGGAGAGGGACCATCTCAGGTGGATGTAAGTACCACACTGGGATTGCTAACACCATATTCGGTAGTGTGAGCGTTGCGGCTACCTGGAAAGCTTCTATACCAGGTGGAGGGTAAAAGAAGGGAATTTGAGTGAGGGGTCGGGGAACTGTCTCCCAAATGGGACTAGGCCCTTGAGGGGGTGTGGGTTCATGGACCATAGGGGTCGACGAGTGCACAGGAGGCTCCTGTGGGAGTGGTGTTGCGACTGTTGAGACGTTAGGAATGACTGAAGCCTCCTGAGGAGGACGAGAATCCTCCTGGAGAGTTTCGTTAGAGGGAATGATGCATACTTGGCTAGGAGGAAGGAGTGGTGGTGCTCCATGGTATGTCCCTAACAAGGATGGGTCTTTGAAAATACCAGGACCCATCTCAATGAGTGGATATACGTCTTTGTTAGTGTGAATGAGAGGAAGAATGTTATCGAGATTGGCAGATGGGTTAGGCTCGTAATGCGAGACTTGGTCAATGGTCACAAACTTTCCGTTGTGGGGGAACATGATTTTCCTAAAGAGTGATGATGCCACTACCTTCATAGCATACATGTAGCTACGTCCAAACAAGATATTGTAATCAAGTTGAGCATCGATAACTTCAATGTCAATGAGAATCATTTTTCCCCCGAGTTCCACGGGGACATTTTGGAAGAGCCCTTCAGGAGATGATGGTCTTCCGTCATAAGCCCGTAATGTGATGGTGGATGGTATGAGTTCCGGGGAACCAAGTTTTTGCCATACTATTTTGGACATGATGCATGTATATGCTCCTTCATCGATGATACACTGATGGACGGTGATGTTCCATATTTTTACTGGTACTTGAATAGCGACGGCGGTGGGAAGACGAGGTTTGCAGCTATCAAGGTCAAAAGTGATGAGATGAGTATCGGTAGGGTCGAATGCCCCCAAGGTAGAAAGTAGTGATTTCCGTTGCGTAGGACAAGTCTGGAGGACTTCCAGAACTAACATGGTAGTTGGGGATTGCGCTAAGTCATCTACCAAGATGTAGTTATGTGTTGCCCTAGCCTGTGGATTGTGGACATTCCTACGCAAGGGGATGCGAGGGATGCGTAGTGGTAGTTCGACGGAATGGCGAGGGATCACCAACGAAGGTCCCGTCGGTGCAGGGTTTGTCTCTAGAGAGATAGGAGTAGACTCAGCTGGATACTGATGATTCTGTGTTTGTAGAAGGATTTCGTCCTCGTTGGTGAGGAGAATGGTTCGGTCTGCTTGATTGTTGGGATTATGGTATTGGCCCACCTGAGGTGGGGGATTCTACATGTCCTGCTGGGTGTTTATGACACCTTGATGTGGGATAGGATTTTGCAGTACGACGGGAGGGGGTTGTTGCACATATTATTGTTGTGCTTGTTGTAGGGCAGGTTGCGCAGGAGAAGGAGGGAGGATTCCAGAGTCTTTCAACCTTTTGAAATAAATGATCTAGGGGCAATGGTGAGTGTAATGACCATACACGCCACAAAGAGAACAAGGGTGGATGGTTTTAATAGTATTCCTCCCTTGGCGTTTGTTGTTATTGCCCCCTTGGGGGTTTTGGTTCCCTTGGTTCTGATTTCCCCCAGTGGGTGGGTGTTGTGGGAGTTGATTCTCGCCTTGACCAGGATTGTTATTATTCTTGTTCCTTCCTTTCTTCTTGGCACTGTTCGAAGGGTGAGTTGGGTTGGCTGTGTTCATCTGTTCAAAATTTTGGTATTGTTGAGCAGCAGAGGGTTGAACAAAGTTTACCCCTGCATGAGGATGTGGGGGAGCCATGGGTTGTGGAGGACCCAAAAAGGGAAAGTATGGACTTTGTGGTGGTACTGATCCATAGGGTACATAGGAAGGCATCGTTCTTTCACTAGTACTATAAGCTGATGTTGAGGGGGTACCACTGGTTGAGGGAATAGGTGGATGTATGGGACGTGTCGGTGGTGGTCCACTAATGGGTGGAGGTGTAGCAACAAGGTATGGATGTTGATAAGGGGGTGGGGCGAAATAAGGAGTGCCCCCATATGCCGGCGGGTACTGAGGTGTTCCATACATCGGTGGTGGTTGGGGTTGTGGACCATAGTGTGTGGTGGCACCTATTAGTCCATCTGCTGAGTGAGACATCCCAGGTTTGTCTTGGCCAAATGGCACAGGTTTTGGAAGATCAGGAAGTATGGTGTACAAGTATCCTGACTATGCGTAAATGAGGTCATATTGTTGAGCCTTGCTGATGGCTTCCTCTTCAGATTGTGGGAAGGTGGAAGCTACATCCTTACCAAGGAGAGCGACAAGTGATCTAAGAAACCATTCAAGACATTGTTGTTTGGTGGTTTCTTCTTTACACAAACTACGTCGCCTACGCCACTCATGAATGTGGTCAGCGATGTGGGTGGCTGAGGTCTGTTTGAAATTAGACAGTAGTTCTATACCATTGTCATGGTGGATGGGTATTTGGAAGAAAGTTAAGAAGGATTTGGCCAAGGACTCAAAGGTCATATGGGATCTTGATTTTTCTTCGACATACCATTTGGCTGATGGGCCAGTAAGTGTGCGTTGAAATAAGCGCAATCTGACGGAATCATCCATAATGCTATTAGAAGAACACCATAGATGAAAGGTCATGACATGATTGGCGGGGTCATCCCCTGCCTT
>ML788466.1:86270-107983 GCA_009831015.1 Picea engelmannii
ATCCAATGTTTCAAGTGGACACTCCACCCAATGTCATCAGTGACGTAAAAATATGATAAGTTGTAATGGATTATTGGGGTTAATCAATAACTCTTTTAGCCATTTTTATTATGAGCTTTTTGAATATCCAGGCCTCCTTCAGGAAGTCCTCTCCATAATTAATTTATCCATTTTTTATGATGTTTTTGAATATCTGTGATCTAGGTGGATATCGATGGCCACCCACCTTTTCCAATTGGCTCAAAATATTTTTCTGGCAATTTTGGTAATTTCCTATTTTTAGCAGTTTTTTGGGTCTTGAAACTTTCAGAGTCGTTTTGAGGCCCTAAACGATGATTTTTGGGAAAAGAGGGAGAAACATGGAAGTTTCTTAGATGTTTCCCCCAAAATGAATCTCCTCGATGATACATTTCCAATGGGCTATCATGCGCCTAAAACGGAGATCGTATGCAAAAATTACGACCCCGGGAAGTTGATGTACTAACTTACCCAAACGGGGCCCACATGAATTTTGGTGCTTCATCTCCTAGGGTTAAGTTTTTGGATGTATAGGGTTTTTGGTATTCATGTTTATTGGACAAAGGCCTTCATATCCTCATTGTAATCATATTCTTTCGAATGAGCACAGTCGTCACATCTCTTCTCAGAGATAAGCTGCCACCATTCCAGTAAGCTTGTTTTCAGCTGCATTTTACAGTTCCAGCTTATTTCATTATTGAATAGAAAACCAATTTTACTGTATCTTTGTTATTTTTTGTTAAGCACCTATTAATAATCTGTATTCATTTCGTTCTTCTCATAAAATACAGATCAGTGGTATTAGATCATTCTGCTCCTTGTCATCTTAATGCATGTCCCTAAAGTGTTGGGTCTCGAGCTTGTTTCTCTTGAGGACAAAATCTCTCACACACCCAAGTGACCTCTCATGCTAGGAGAAAATAAATATGACGGGACATGAGATCCTTTCAAAATATTGCTTGATGAATGTCTCATGCAACAGTCGAACGAGATGATGGATAGTTTCATGCAAATCCTTCAGTGGCTACCAACATATGATGGATCTTCTTCGAGTGGAGGCGCTGCCCCCTTCAAGGTACAAATAAAATTTGATATTCCTATATTTGAAGGTCAGATAGACTCATATGCTATAGACAAGTGGTTTAATCTACTAGAAGGGTATTTTTCTATCCATAACTTTTCAAATAGAGAAAATATTACTTTATCACTCCTCAAAGTCGTTCCCCATGTCAAATATTGGTGGGAAACTTTCTGTGAGAAAAAGGAAATAGAGGAACCCTCATAATTTATAGTCATGGCCATCTAGGAATCCTTCAGGGATGTTATTAAGGAAAAATTCTACCCTGTTGAAAGTTACAACGACTTGTATGCCAAATGGACCACAATGCGGAAAGAAAGAGACCAAGCAGTGCTAGATTTCACAAATATCTTTCATACCTTGCACACAAATATGGGTATCAAAGATTCAGAGCGCCATATGGTGCTCAAGTATCATGGTGCACTACATAGATACATCCAGACTGAAATGGAATTCCTATACATCTCATCCTTGGGTGCGACCTGCCGATATGATGTCAAAATTGAGCAGAAGCTCAAACAAAAGATGCGGAAATTTGGGCCTGGAAACCCCTCACAACAAAATCTAGGAAAGGGCAGCCCCAACCCACAGAACAAAGGACATAGAAAATATGGATAGTATCAGGACAACCATTCCAAGACACAAGAAAATAAGGACACTGGAAAGACAAAGAAAGACATCGGGAAGTGGTGCGACTTCCATAAGAGCCCTCTTATTTCCACTCAAAGAAGTCGTTGGTGGCCGAAGTGAAAGCCTATGAATCAGATGTGGGTTCTGACTCTGAGTCAGAACCAAAAAGGGGAAGATGGATCATTGAAATGGAACCTAGTGCCACCATTGTTATCACCAAGCTCCAGCCTAGTGAACTAGATGAGCAAGAAGAAGGAGAGCACCTCTTCCATTCATAGATGTGTGTAAAAATAACCCCAATGAACTTCATCATTGATAGCGGTAGCCAGAAGAACCTCATCTTAGCAGAGGTCATCAAGAGGTTGGACCTACTGAAAAAACCGCACCCACAACCCTACACCATTGGATGGATCCTCCAAGGAAGCGATCTCCATGTCATCCAATAGTGTCGACTGTCATATGACATCAAGCCCTTCAAAGATGAGGTATTATGTGATGTTTCTCCTCTCAAATTTTTTGATGTTCTTTTGGGCCAATATTATTTATGGAAATGTCTTGCTGTATATGAGTCTAGACCTTATAGTTTTATTATTACTTTGAACATGAAATTGTACAGGATACCCGAGGCAGTCCCACCTAGTGTTATTTTCTTGATCTCTACTAAGAAATGCATGAAGGTCATCTCTCAGATGGGGAAGTTTGTCTTCTTCATGATTCTCTCTTAGAATGAGTGAAATATCATAGCCACATCTAGGGTCTCTGTGGTCGACCTCTCCACACAGTAGAAGCAAGTAGATAAGGTCATGTAAGAATACTCTGATATCTTCTCCTCACCTACCAGGGTACCTCTGCACTACCAGGTCAAGCACCCCATCGATCTGACCCCTGATGCACCGCTACCCAATGGGACAGTCTATCACCACTGTCTGTTAGAGAATGTGGAGATCAAGCGATAGATCCAAGAACTACTCCACAAGGGGCACATCCATCCCATCTCATCACCTTGTGGGAGCCTAATCGTGTTGGTACATAAGAAATCTAGAACCTAGCAACTCTGCATTGATTACCGGGCTCTGAATAAAATCATAGTCATAAAATGGTACCCGATTCCCCAAATTGAAAACCTCCTTGATAAAAAATGCCTTCATGAAAATAAGGA
The DNA here is from genome assembly GCA_009831015.1 of Picea engelmannii. NCBI lineage: Eukaryota > Viridiplantae > Streptophyta > Pinopsida > Pinales > Pinaceae > Picea > Picea engelmannii. Next base: position 89,156 of record ML788466.1, read on the forward strand.
AATAGATACATCCAGACTGAAATGGAATTCTTGGACATCTCATCCTTGGGTGCGACCTACCCATATGTCGTCAAAATGGAGAAGAAGATCAAACAAAATACATGACAATTTGGGCCTGGGAACCCCTCACAACAAAATCCAAGAAAGGGCGGCCCCAACCCATAGAACAAAGGACAAAGAAAAGATGGACAGTATCAGGAAAACCATTCCAAGTCGCAAGCAAATAAGGAAACCGAAAAGATAAAGAAAGACACTGGGAAGTGGTGCGACTTCCATAAGAGCCCTTGGCATAACACTATTGACTACCGCTCAAAGAAGTCACTGGTGGCTGAAGTGAAAGCCTCTAAATCAGATGTGGGTTCTGACTCTGAGTCAGAACTAGAAAGGGGAATATGGATCATTGCTGCAGAACCCAGTGCCATTATTTCTACCACCAAGATCTAGCCTAGTGAACCAGACGAGCCAGAAGAAGGAGAGTTCCTTCCATTCACAGATGTGGTTAAAAGGCACCCCAATGCACTTCATCGTTTATAGTGGTAGACAAAAGAAACTCATCTCAAAATAGGTCATTAAGTGGATGGGCCTGTCGACAACACTGCACCCTCAAACCTACACCATTGGATGGATCCGCCAAGGAAGCGATCTCTGCTTCATCCAAAAATGTCGACTTTCGTACGACATCAAGCCCTTCAAAGACGAGGTATTGTGTGATGTTTCTCCTCTCGAAGTTTGTGATGTTATTTTGGGCCAACCTTATTTATGGAAATGTCATGTTGTATATGAGTCTAGGCCTCATTGTGTTATTATTACTTTGAACAAAAAATTGTACAACATACTCAAGGCAGTCCCACCTAGTGTTATTTCATTGATCTCTACTAAGCAGTGAAAGAAGGTCATCTCTCAAATGGGGAAGTTTGTCTTCTTCGTGATTCGCTCTCAGAAAGAGCGAAATATCACAACCACATCCAGGGTATCTGCGGCCAACCTCTCCACACAACAGAAGCAAGTAGATAAGGTTATGGACAAATAATCGGATATCTTCTCCTCACCTACCGGGGTACCTTTACACTGTCAATTCAAGCACCCCATCGATCTGGCCCCCGACGCAACACTACTCAATGGGCCAGTCTATCGCCACTCTCTATTAGATAATGAGGATATCAAGTGACAGATCTAAGAACTGCTCCACAAGGGGCACATATGTCCCATCTCATCACCTTGCGGGAGCCCAATCGTGTTGGTACATAAGAAAGATGGAACATGGCGACTCTGCATTGATTATTGGGCTCTGAATAAAATCACAGTCAGAAATCGGTACCTGATTCCCCAAATCAACGACCTCCTTGATAAACTCATGGGGGCCAACTACTTTAGTAATATTGATCTAAAGTCTAGCTACCACCAGGTCTTGATAGAACATACATATGTATGGAAGACCTCCTTCAAGTCAAAGGAAGGCCTTTTTGAATGGTTGGTCATGCCCTTTGGTTTGACAAATGCTCCAACCACTTTCATGAGGATGATGGACGATATCCTATGACCATTCAACAATACTTTTGTAGTGGTGTATCTGAATGGCATTCTCATTTACAAGAAGACTTGGGCCGATCACTTGTAACATATTCAAAATGTTTTGCACACTCTGCGGCAGCACAAGCTATACGCCAACTTGGAAAAATGTTCCTTCAGCATGGACATGGTCCATAACTTGGGATACATCATTGATCAACATGGCGTACACGTGGATCCAACCAAGATCCAAGTCATCTGTGACTGGCCAGCCCCAACCACACTCACTAAGCTTTGGAGCTTCTTGGGCCTTGCCAATTTCTATCACGGTTTCATGTTGGGATTCTCCCATATTGCATGGGCCCTCAGCCAAATAACCAGGGGTGGTGGTAAGGAGAAATTTTCATGGGGTTGGTCCCAACAACAAGTGTTCAATGATTTGAAGCAGTTCTTGTGATCAGCCCCAGTACTTTCACTACCAGACTTGCAGCACCCCTTTGAGATCGAGACAGATGCTTCAGACTATGTTGTGGGAGATGTTCTCACTCAACACGACCACCACATGGCCTATCATAGTGAGATACTATCAGATGTTGTTCGTAAGTACCCTACTTACAACAAATAAATGTACTCCATTGTGCAAGCCTGTCACTAGTGGAGACATTACATTCATGGGAAGGAGACAGTAATCCACACTAATCATAAGCCACTACAATTCATTCAGACACAAGGAAAATTACAGAATGACCGCCATCAAAAGTGGTCCACATACTTGCAGCAACTCCACCTCAACATCAAGTATAAAACAGGAAGCACCAATTGCGTCATTGATTTCCTCAATAGATCGCCAGTCATGACACTCACTACGATGCTAGACTCTTGCGGCCATGAGACCTCTAGATGGCCCCAACTCTATGAGACAGACCCAGACTTCACCACCACCTACCAAATGTTGGGTGCAAATGCAGTTGTCGATAATCTCCATCTTCAGGATGGGTTTTTGTGTCATCTAGGCCATATATGTGTTCCATCAAGAGAGGGAGCAAAGGTGATCTAGGAATCCCACTACAGTCGGATGGCAGGACACTTCAGCATCAAAAATATAGTGGAGATTCTACAGAAACATTTCTATTGGCTAAAACTTCGATAGGAGGTCAGCAAGTATATCATATCTTGCACTTCCTGCGTTATTTGCCAAACCGACCACTAAGAAACAAGGCCTGTACACCCCTCTTCCTACTCTTGAAAGGCCATGGGAATCCATCTCAATGGCTACATGTCGGGCCTCCCATCCACCAACCAGGGAAGTGACTGTGTTTTTGTGGTTATTGATCGCTTTTCTAAGATGGTTATTATGGTTGCCTACAAGAAGAGAATCACAGCAGAGGCCACTACCAAGATCTTCTTTGAATGAGTCTGGGTAAATTTTGGAATCCCACAAACCATTGTCTCAGATCAATATAGTTGATTTCTCAGTACGTTTTGGTCGAGCCTATAGTCACTGTTGGACACCAAGCTCACCAAATACATGGCCTTCCACCCCCAGATAGATGGCCAAAATGAGGTCGTAAATCGAATGATTGTGCATATCCTTTGCATGTATAATTCCAAGCACCATCTCACATGGGATGAGAGCCTTCCCTGTCTCCAACATAGATGCAACTAAGCCCTACATACCTCAACTAACCACAACCCCTTTCAGGTGGGGTTGGGATTCCAACCATTGGGTCCCATAGATGTTTCACTTACCCTTGCAGTCACCTCGACCGACTGATATCCTGCTCCAACTAAAGATGACAAAGCCACCTGGTTCATTGAGAGGATCTATCATATCCGCCAATAGGTTCAAAATATCCTACAGAACTCCAATGACAAGTACAAGTAGTGCCATGATCAACATCAGGTGCCACATAAGTTTCAGGTGGGTGACAAAGTTTGGTTGCACTTGCAGAAAGAATGCCTTACATGACCCCATCGGAAGCTTTTCCCACTCCATTATGGGCCTTACACCATCACCAAGGTTATGGGGGATAATTCTTTTGAGCTCAAAATTCCTCCTTTACTTTGCCTGAACGCAGTGTTCAACGTGGGTCTCCTTCGCCCTTATTTCCCACCATTATTGGACACCTCGGAAGTAGCATAACAACTGACACCAAAAGAGCTCAACCCTGACTGCATACAATAGGCATCTAGTTATCATATTGTGGACACACAGATCAAGGGCACTCTACAACAAACGACCAGCTTTATCGAGTCATCAAAGCAAGGCATCTCCTGCACCAAGGCAAGTGGTTCAACCGGGGCCAAATTTAGCAGAAATTTCCTCATGTGATGGGGGAACTCAACGCAATGGAGACCATTTCTTTTTGAGGAGGGAGGATTGATCAAGGTGGATATTGCTAGCCACCCACCTTTTCCAACTGGCTCAAAACATCTTTCTGGCAATTTTGGTAATTTACTATTTTTAGCAGTTTTTTGGGTCCTAAAACTTCGAGAGCCATTTTGAGGCCCTAAATGACGTTTTTTGTGAAAACGGTGTGCAACATGGAAGTCCCTTCCATGTTTCCCCCAGAATGAATCTCCTCGGCGATACCTTTCCAACGGGCTATCATGCGCCTAAAACGGAGATCATATGCAAAAGTTACGACCCCGGGAAGTTGATGTACTAACTTACCCAAATCGGGCCCACATGACTTTTGGCGCTTCATCTCCTAGGGTTAGGTTTTTGGATGTTTAGGGTTTTTGGAATTCCTATTTATTGTAAAAAGGCCTTCAGAGCCTCATTGTAATCATCTTCTTGCAAATGAGCGCAGTTGTCACATCTCTTCTCAGAGATAATCCACCACCATTCCAACAAGCTTGTTTTCTGCTGCATTTTACAGTTCCAGCTTATTTCCTTATTGAATAGAAAACCAATTTTATTGTATCTCTGTTATTTTGTGTTAAGCAACTGTTAATAATCTGTAGTCATTTCATTCTGCACACAAAATCTGGATCAATCTGGGTCTCCTTGAGGTAGTCCTCTCCATAGAGGCTCATGATGGGTGGAGTGTCCACTCGAAACATTGGACATTTCAAATACCCCACATAGTTTTGATCCAGACATTTCCTAGCATTATGAATAACTGTGGAAACCTAAATACTCCAATTCTCAACCTCTATGGAGTGGACTACCTCAAGGAGGCCTGGATATTTGAAAATATCAAAATAAAAATGGCTAAAAGAGTTGTTGATTAACCCCAACACTCTTTTACATCTTATTATCTTTCTATGTCCCTCATAATGGGTGGAGTGTTCACTCGAAACATTTCACATTTAAAATAATCCACACAATTTTGATCCAGAAGTTTCCTAGCATTATGAATAACTGGGGAAACCTACATAGTCAAATTCTCAACCTCTATGGAGAGGATTTCCTCAGGGAGGTCTGGATATTTGAAATATCAGAATAAAAATGGCTAAAAGAGTTATTGATTATCCCCAACACTCCTTTACATATTTTCATCTTTCTATGTTCTTGATTATGGGTTGAGTGTTCACTCAAATCATTGGACATTTCAAATACTCCACACTATTTTGATCTAGAAGTTTCCCAACATTATGATTAACTATGGAAACCTGCATACTCAAATTCTCAACCTCTATCAAAAGGATTGCCTCAAGGAGTCCTTGATATTCGAAAATCTCATAATAAAAATGGCTAAAAGTGTTGTTGATTAACCCCAACAATATTTTAAATCTTATTAGCTTTCTATGTCCATGATGATGGGTGGAGTGTCCACTCGAAACGTTGGACATTTTAATTACTCCACATAGTTTTGGTCTATAAGTTTACTAGCCTTATGAATAATTGTGTAAACCTACATATTGAAATTCTCAGCCTCTATGGAAAGGACTGCCTCAAGGAGGCTCAGATATTTGAAAATATTAGAATAAAAATGGCTAAAAGAGTTGTTGATTAACCCCAACACTCTTTGACATCTTATCATCTTTCTATGTCCCTCATGATGGGTAGAGTGTCCACTCAAAACATTGGGCGTTTCAAATAATCCACATAATTTTGATCCAGAAGTTTCCTAGCATTATGAATAACTGTGGAAACCTGCATACTCAAATTCTCATCCTCTATGGAGAGGATTTCCTAAAGGAGACATGGATATTCAAAAATATCAGAATAAAAATGGCTAAAAGAGTTGTTTATTAACCCCAACACTCATTTACATATTATCAACTTTGTATGTCCCTAATGATGGGTGGAGTCTCCACTTGAAACGTTGGACGTCTCAAATACTCCACACAAATTTGATCCAGAATTTTCCTAGAATTATGAATAACTTTGGAACCCTACATACTCAAATTCGCAGCCTCTATGGAGAGGACTGCCTCAAGGAGGCCCAAATATTCGAAAAGATAAGAATAAAAATGGCTAAAAGAGTTGATTATTAATCCCAAAACTCTTTTACATCTTATCAGATTTATATGTCCCTAATGATATGTGGAGTGTCCACTCGAAACATTGGTTGTTTCAAATACTCCACATAGTTTTGATCTAGAAGTTTACTAGCATTATAAATAGTCGTGGAAACCTGCATACTCAAATTCTCAACCTCTATGCAGAGTGTTGAGCCTCCTTTTAGTCACCTCCAATTGCAATATCTTATCCCATATCCTAACCAATTTTTCCTCATACATATGCACTCTCTACCTATTTTCCTCAACAGACATGTCATTTAGCAATTGTTTTGTACACATGAGGTAAATTATATTTAATCATGATTTATGATGATTTATTAATGATTTGAATTGAATATTTGATGTTTAAATCTCTATAATTACTTTGAATGATATAATAAGACCTTATGAAAACAACCCTTATTCAACAGGTACATGTTTTGGCGTTCATCTAGCACTCATCTCATGCGGTACCAATGTTGTGCTCGTATAGTACCTATTTTTGTGCTAGTCCGGTACTATAAATAATTCAAAATTTGGGAATGATTCTAGAAAAAAAATAGGGGACATGGGTTTTTTCCAGAGCGGTGTTTACATGTGGACTGTTGTGTCAGAATTCAACTAGATCACACATGTGGACCTCCAGCTCAGGGGAATGATTCTGCAAAAATTAACAAAAATCTCAAACTGCCAACTTGCACCTCGATTTCCATGTAGATGGCATCAGATCTAGAAATTCTACGAAATGGGTTTTGTCTGGAATGTCAAAAACTAAATAAAATGTGGGAACATTTCCAAAATTTGAGTTTTTTGATAAATATGGGTGGATCTCTAACTCAAATTTACCCAAATTGATTAAAAACATGGATTTTTGGGATTTATCCTAAAATTGTAAAAAATGTTTTTTGAGTTTGGGGATTCAGTTTCATCCATTCCTCCATGGATTTTATGTATAAATAAAACCTCATAGGTCTGAGGAAGGGAGGAGGAGTTGTTATGCTGCAAATTGGATTCATGAAAATACTCTTTTTGTAAACATACTTGTTCAATATTAATGCAAGTTTGAATTCAATGATCTTATGTCTCGTTTAGAATTTAGCATATGCTGATCTAAAAGCTTCCATGTTGGCATCGGAAAGGGCCACCGATCCATCTTTGTAATCTCATTGTAAATTATTAGTGCAGATTTTTATTTCATGTACTTGTTATTTTGATTTCATGTTATTTTTTATTTATTTCACTATTAGAATTTATTGCAAAGTGTGGCGGTGCAGGAACAGTTAGATCTCCATATTTCACCATACATGAGCCTACAATGGAGCATCCCACTACACTTAGCTTTATTTTCTAGAATTTATTAGGTTACACCTTGCTAACACATGCACAATCAGGACCTCCATCTCTCACCCTAGATGCACCTATAATGGAGTGTTTTACTTTGACCGATATTTCTTTTAAGCTTGATTGAGTTTCCCTTTTAAGAATGTGCAAAGTATTAATTTTTGTTCGTTTAGTTGCTCTAGGAGATAGAATAAAAGTTCATATTTTCCTTTCATGAGCCAACAATGAAGAGGTCCATCACCTGAGCAAGAACTTTAGATCATATGCTTGATTATGAGTTTTGCTTTCTGAATTTTGAAATGTGTGGAGAGTGTTATCTTTGAAGTGTGAAAAGAGAGTGTTGGTTTTTAGATTGTTTTATTATTTAGGCTATACTCATCATACATAGATAAACCACATGTTTTCGGCACATATAGTGTAACAAATCTATTGATTACGAATCTCAAATGATAATTTATTTTGGTAATATATTATGCATATAATTGCAACAACATTTTGGCACCGTTGTCGGGGAGTTGTAAACGGTAATATGTAGCATTTGGATTAGATTGATTTAATGGTTTTGGATTGGTTTTATGGATGAACTAAGGGCATAGAGAAGACGGTAATACGTGAAGGAAGATCCCACGCATCCACTTTAGTGGGGTTTCGCCAAAATTAGGTTTTCCTCTCCATTTCATGTAGAAGTGTTTTTCTTTTAATTCAAGTGTGTTTTTCCTTATTTTATGCAAAAGTGAGTTTTTATTTATGCAAATTTAGTTTTATTTATGATGATATGACTTGTGAAAACCGATAACCAGGTGATAGAAGGGTTCTAGTAATGCAAGGAGTTCAAGTTTGGTGTGTTTTATTTTTGCAAATAGTTTTAATTTGTTAGTTTTAAAATTCAAATATTTGATGATAAAACATTTTTGGGGTGTTGTAAGAACCCATGAGTACTAATTTGTGTTGCAAGAGAGGGATCATCAGCTAGCTAGAGAAATTCACAGATGATCAAGAACTTGAAGAGTGTTCCTTCGAGAACTTTCTCGCATTCTAGCAGTAGATGGGATATCTGCCTCTCAGGAAGAACATATCTTGACAACAATAAATAATTTATTTGTCTCGCCACAAAAATATTTAGAAGTCCCTTTGGATTACTCTTGTCAATTTGTTGAGGAGACTGAAGAATCATGGATAGAATTCAATGGATACCAACCATTGGAACCTTATATTGAGCGTTTCTTAGCATGTATCTCAGCAGATCTAGTATGTACTCCAAAGACAAATCATCTTGAAGAGGATAATTTGCAAAGTATGGGAGAGGAAGACATTCAATGTGACCTAAACAAAGAAGAGAACCAAGAATATTTTGATCCTATTGAAATATGGTTTCAAATAGTTATTAGGTCACATTACTTTTTTACTTTTCATTATTGTTTGATCTCATCATCAAAGCAGTTGGTTGATGCAGAAGCATCGCCAACAAAGTTGAAGCATGGAAAAAAGCTAGGCACCCTAGCACATATTTTGAAACATTTTGAATTTCAAAATATCGATGTATTAATGTAATATATGACAAACCTTTTTGGGTAATGAACATATTTAATGATCTGAGTCTAGGCCATCACGTGAGATCGATGGGGAGATATATTTTTTTTAATGAGTCGAATGATAGTACAGATTTGGAGCTTGTGTTCTTATCTGTTTGATTCGATATTTATTGTAATAAGTGTTAAGTAGTTGATAGCATTCAATTCCATTAAATAAAGCATAGAGTAGTTGGAGGGAAGGCTTGAAGAGCACCTCTTTGTATAAATATTTGTATTGTTTTCAAGGCGAGGTTGTTGAATCTAATGTGTAGATTGTCGTTGTAAGATAAGGGCTGTGGGATACGAAGAAATGTTATATGTATGTATACAAGTTTCAGTTGAATGAATATAATAGAGGATATATCACTCCAAATGTCTGATGTTATGTGTATGTCTGAATGAATGGTAGACATTTTGTTTGTTCTAAATTCCCTGTTGTATTTATGATTCTTGTATCCATGACTACATTTTCTTTGATGAATGTATGAGTCACTGTGAAGAGTGAATAAGTTTATATTGTTTCTCTTCATTGAGCATAGCAAGGTGTGCATAACGTCTACAAGGAGTGTGTGACCGAGTATGTTTCGACTCGAAAGATCAGAAGAGATAGTGAAATTCATGTTTGTAAGGAGTGCATTGATGTCCACAACGAGTGCGTGACAAAATTTTCGAACTTGAAATCTAAGGAGGGATAGTGTGATTTCAGTCACGGGAGACAAAATTCATTAGAGGATAGTCATAAGGAGTGTAAAGCCATCCATAAGGAGAGGACAAGTTGTGTATGGAAATATGTTGCAAAGTGTGTGCGGGTCAACATTTCAACTAAGTGTCAGAGAGACTGTTCAAAGGAACAAACAAAACTGAAGAAGTAAAGTTCAAGAGGAAGAACAAAGGAAAACCTTAAAGAAGGAGATTCTCAGAAGTCTCCATTGAAGTCAGTGAAAAAGATTTGTTCCAGAAGGAGACGAGTGATTCCAGACCATCATATTTGGTAAAGACATGAGGAGGATAGTCATGGAGTGTTTCGGTACTTCAGAGTTCGGCAAGTTTGAAGACTTGAAGAAGAGAAATCACGAAATCCGAAGTCGCAATCTAATCCTAGTAGTTGATTATGGGAGGAATACGTGGCAGTAGATTAAGGAGTTCAGGAATCGGAACCCTGAAAGTTGTAGTGAGAGACCTATAGTTTCACGAAGTCATGAAACCTGAATCCTTGTGGGGCCGACGAATCTGAGGAGACGCGTGGAGGGATTTCAGAGACTCGGAACAACATGTATCAGGAAGAAGAAAGAGGAGATTTCAGAATATCCCTGAAGCCTGAGTTTTGAAGGGATAGACTCTTGGTCACAACCATGGTCATTAGGAGAAGAGGGGAAAAAGAGTTGCTTCAACTCAATATTTTAATGATCCTAGACTGGGAGGTTGAGTATCCCTTTGGAGGGAAGGGGGTTTGCACCATTGATCCTTCATACTCTAGTATGCATTAAAATTTATCTTGTAAACCCGAGTATGGATATATTTCTAACCCCGTTACACACATGGCTTCACTGGAAGTATTCCTATACTTGAAGGACACCTTTTATTGTTCAATTAGAGTAGGATAAGTAAATAAATGTTGCAAATAAGTGTAATGCAACATATATTTCATACTTTTCGTAAATGGGAATGTCAAAAGATAATAAAGAAATCAGTTTAAGATCTTTTGTTCCTATAGTACATTTCTTTGTAAAAGCTATGATATTTTTGTTTGGAATTTATAAGAAGGTGACCTCTTCATCCTCCGAATGAACGCATAATACTGGAAAGGTTTCAAAACTGGAGAAGGCATCCTTGTCAACAGAAGATAACACTTAAGGGAGTGCTTCATGACCTTTTTCTTCAAATTTCTTTTTTTTCCTTAAGTTGTTAAAAAAAAATGCATTTGTGCTTTATCATTACCTATCTATTTTAAGATCACTATTTCACAAGGATGATCAATTAAGTGATATTTTTAATATAAATTAAAACTAAATTTTAATTCCGAACTATTTTATTCATAGCTAATAATTCAACTTTTGACATTCTCCCTAAATTTTCTATTTGTAAGCATGAATAAAAATCTAGTTTTAATTAGTTCTATTGGTTTGTTTTAAGCAGATGTTCGCAACCCTGTGAGCAACCTTTTTTTTAGCGTCTCACATTGTTTGCATGAGTCCATGCAAAAACTTAGGCATGGGGGAGTGGCTTCTGAGACCTTCATATTCTTTTTCAACTTCTGTCGGCAAGGCCAAATCAACATGTTCAGTGTTGTAATTTGATAGTCATTTCCAAAATTCTGGTACTGTTTTGTTCCAGTACTACAGAATTATGTTCCGGTACTGCAGAATTTTGTTCTGGTACTACTATGTTTCGGTACTGCAAAATTCTATTTCGGTACTTCTCTGTTCTGGTACTACAGAATTATGTTCTGGTACTGCTCTGTTGTGGTACTATCCTATTCCGGTACTGCAGAATCCTATTCTGGTACTGTCTTGTTCTAGTACTGCATAATCTTGTTCTGGTACTATCTTGTTCCAGTACTGCAGAAACCTGATCCGTTAATTATCTGGTACTAATGCCAAAGTGATATGATATTTGTCATGTGCTTAACATTGTTTTTACTTCAGGTAATTTGAGGTATGAGCTAATATTTTCATGTTCTTTCTATCAAGGATCATTTAAGTCTTGTGTTGAATTGTTCTTTACTCTCATATACATCTTCCTCCTACATTGTTACACTCACCCCTAAATGAATCATACTTTCTATCATTTAAGAAGATATTTTCACATTTATCTCTATATAATAATGGGTTCACCTGTCTTATTACCTCATCATTACAAAAAAGTGATTAATAACTGAAATATCCATTGAAAATTGGTGGCACCATTATGTCTATTACTAACCTAGTTGATTTAACAAGTTCTTATCCAAGTTTATATTTACAAATTTATCTTGGGAGGTATTGATGAAAACCTCATGTGGTGGACCATCCTTGCAAAACCTCAATTAACTTTCATGAGAACCCTAATAGGATTAAGTAGAGGGATCTCTTAGTGAATATCCGAGATGTTCCATTATACATTGAATAACTGAGATTTAAGTCTAATGTGGATGATGTCACCCTTGGGATAATTGAAAACAATTAATTATGTGCCTAATAACTCTAAAACACTATCATACCATCTGCCTTCCTTATACTCTAAAGCTTTCAATGAACAATATACATCATTCTAAATATTTTTAGTAATATAATAAAAAGGAAGTATCAGGAAGTACAAGTAAACCCGCCGAGGTACTGAACAGGCCTGCTGGAAGCGGGGCCATGCTTGTATGGTACTAAGGTAAGCCTGTCAGGTTACTGAATAGGCTTGGTGGCACCGGGGCTATGCTAGGTAAATGGAGTTGAAAAACATAAAGTGGCACCCCTAAAACTGAACAAAAACCCTTGGGTCTCATTCTGAAGAAATAATTATCAAATCAAGGCTAGGAGATTACCTTTATATCTCTCGGATGATGTTCTAAAGAACCTTCAAGTATCCACTTTAGGGTTCTATATTTAAAATAAATAGGTTTGCATGAAAGTGGGACCCTCAGTATATGTAATTCAAATTACTTAAGAAAGAAGAACTTCATCTCTAAAAACTTGGATAAGTAACGATTTAATCATCTTGGGATGTATTCTTTTATGTGTTCCTCTCTTCAAATGATATCTAAACTATGCTTATATCACTTTTATTTTAAAGTTAATCTAGCCAGAGGGACACTATCCTATAATCATATTAGAGTCACATCCATCCCTTTATCCTAACTATGATCCATAACAGATTGGTAAGACTTAATGTCAAATCACTAACAGATCTAATCTATTACTCATGACTCTACTTTTCCATCATAACTACTTTTCCATGGGTAGGAAGTGTGAAGCATAGGCCAGGAAGTTTATATTGTATAGCAGGTTACTTAAAAGAGAAGTTAAGGAGATGAATAAAGGTGGAACTTCAAGGAATGCTTGATCGAGTGAGGAATACCATCAATTTTGAAATTTTGAAGATCATTGTTGCATGAGGACATGCAATGGATAAGGCATGGGGGAAATGTTGAGCCTCCTTTTTTTCACCTCCAATTGCCTTATCTTGTCCCATATCCTGACCAATTTTTCCTCATACATATACACTCTCTGCCCATTTTCCTCAACATAGATGTCATTTAGCAATTGTTTTGTACATATGAGGCAAATTATGTTTAATCATGATTTATGATTATTTATTAATGATTTGGATTGAACATTTGATATTTAAATCTCTATAATTACTTTGAATGATCTAATAATACCTTATGACAAAATATTTATTCGATAGGTACATCTTTTGGCATTCATCGAGTACTCATCTCATCTGGTACCAATGTTGTGCTCGTCCAATACCTATTTCTGTGTTAGTCCGATACTAGAAATAATTTGAAATTTTGGAATGCTTCTAGAAGAAAATTTGGGACATGGGTTTTGTCCAAAGAGGCATTTACATGTGGACCAGAGAGTCAAAATTCACACATATCACACATGTGGACCTCCACCTCAAGGGGAATGATTCTGCAAAAATTAACAAAATCTCAAACTGCCAACTTGCGGCTCAATTTTCGTGCAGATGGCATCATATCTCGAAATTCTATGAAATGGGTTTTGTATAGAATGTGGAAAACTAGAAAATTAAGGGAACTTTTACAAAATTCGAGTTGTTTGAGAATATATGGGTGGATCTCTAACTTGAATTTACCCAAATTGATGAAAAACACAAATTTTGGGGATTTATCCTAAAATTGTAAAAATTGTTTTATGAGTTTGGGGATTCGGTTTCATCATTCCTCCATGTATTTTATATATAAATAAGACCTCGGTATGAGGAAGGGAGGAGGATTTTTTATGATACAAATTGGATTCATGAAAAGACACTTTTTGTAAACCTACTCGTTGAAGATTAATGCAAGTTTGAATTCAATGATCTTGTGTCTTTTAGAATTTAACATCTGCTGATCTAAAAGCTTCTATGTTGGCATCAACAAGGGCCACTGATCCATCTTGGTAATCTCATTGTAAATTATTATTATAGATTTTTATTTCATGTACTAGTTATTTTGATCTCATGTTATTTTATTTTGATTTCACTATTAGAATTTATTGCAAAGTATGGCAGTGCAGGAATAGTTGGATCTCCATCTTTCACCATACATGAGCCTATAATGGATCACCCCACTACACTTAGCTTTATTTTCCAGAATTGGTTAGGTTACACCTTGATAACACATGCACAATCAAGACCTCCATCTCTCACCCTACATGCACCTATAATGGAGTGTTTTACTTTGATCGGTATTTCTTTTAAGCTTGATTGAGATTCCCTTTTAAGAATGTGCAAAGTGTTAATTTCTGTTAGTTTAGTTGCTTTAGGATATAGAATCAAAGTTCATCTTTTCCTTTCATGAGCCAACAATGAATAGGTCCATCACCTGAGAAAGAACTTTAGATCATATGCTTGTTTATGAGTTTTGTTTTATGAATTTTGAAATGTGTGGACAATGTTATCTTTAAAGTGTGAAAACAGAGTGTTGGTATTTAGATTGTTTTATTATTTAGGATATACTCATCATACATAGATAAACCACATTTTTTCAGCACATATAGTGTAACAACTCTATTTATTATGAATTCCAGTCGATAATTTATGTTTGGTAATATATTATGCATATAATTGCACCAACACAGAGGAATTCCTCAAGGAGGCTCAGATGTTTGAAAATATTAGAATAAAAATGGCTAAAAGAGTTTTTGACTAACCCCAACACGCTTTTACATATTATCATATTTCTATGTCCCTGATGATGGGTGGAGTGTCCACTCAAAACATTGGACGTTTCAAATACTCCACATAGTTTTGTTCCAAAAGTTTCTTAGCATTATGAATAATTGTGGAAACATGCATACTCAAATTATCAGCCTCTATGGATAGGACTTCCTCAAGGAGGCTCAAATATTCAAAAAGATCAAAATAAAAATGGCTATATAGTTGTTGATTAACCCTAAAACTCTTTTATGTCTTATGATATATCTATGTCCCTAATGATGGGTGGAGTGTCCACTAAAAACGTTGAACATTTAAAATACTCCACATCGTTTTGATCCAGAAGTTTCCTAGCATTATGAATAACTATAGAAACTTCCATACTCAAATTATCAGCGTCTATGGACAGGATTTCCCCAAGGAGGATCGTATATTTGAAAATATAAAAATAAAAATGGCTAAAAGAGTTGTTGATTAATGTAACATCCCTCTCTGGCGCACTGAGAAAACTTATTCTTTGAGGACACTTGCTCGCAAGTGATCTGGACTTTTATGATGTTAAACCATTAATCCTTATGATGCGTTATGATAGATGACATGATGTTTTTAATACTTTGACGTAGACAAGTGTTGTTGACTCAGTTTCATTGAGTGTGTAGGGTTTCGGACCTTGAGGATGCAGAGGCATCGGTGGAACCCCTTGGAATCCGGACTGAGTCAGGGAGTGTGCTATTTGGGTTGATTTATTTACTATGATATTTCATTGATTTGATGATATGATGTTGACATGTTCTGATATGATTATTGATGATGCAGGCTGATGATAGCTTATCAACCAGACTCATATATGGAGTAAAGGGGCCACACACGATTTCCAGAGAGGTTGAGGGAGAGGTGTGGACAACAGCCCTGCCACAGCCTACTAGCACTCCCGTCGTGGCTCGAACTGTAGGTTAACAATTACCTAGTTCGAGAGGATCCATGATGCCATGAGGGCAGACTGCGACAGTCGCTCACGATGATTCTAAGGGGCGCGCAATAAGGCGGGGGCCTTATTCCTTAGATCCCTTAGTCTCCCACAAGCTCACCTGGCGGAGTGTTGACTCTAGGGGTTATAGATGTCTACCAATCAGTCAAGTTGGTGAGTGGCACCCTTGGAGCATGTGGTGCATTCTGAAGGGAACGTCGCGCAAAAGAACCACAAGAAGCGAGTGGCACCCTTGGAGCACGTGGTGCATCCTGAAGGGCACGTCGCGCAAAAGAAACGAATGAGGCGAGTGGCACCCTTGGAGCACGTAGTGCGTCCTGAAGGGAACGTCGCGTTGATCATGATAAAGAAACAAACCTAGATGGCCCTAAGACATTAACGCCTTAAGAAATCCTTAAACAACTTCCCTAACCAATTGTCGCCTAGCTTAGAATCTAAGTCCTAAGTCTAAGACTTTTCTAGGGAAAAATTTTAGTGTAACCTTAAAGAAAAAGGCCCTAGAATAAAAATAAAAATTCAAATAAAAACCCACTTAAGTAATAGTTAGGTCTTCATAAAATTCTTGGGGTAAATGACGAGAGTAAGAATTAAATTAAAACTAATGGTTTTAAAATTTTGCAAAGAAGAAATTATTTCCTAACTTGTGAAAGAACAAAGGATATTAAATAAATAATAAATGGGAAGGATTTAATAAYGCAACTGGCATTTTGGGCTTTAATAAAAAGGGGAAAGAAGGGAATAATAAGAATTAGGAAACTAAGTAATGGAGGAAACTTAATAAAGGATAGATGAGAACTTATGGTAAAAAGCACAGTCAACATAGTAAGGAATCTGAAATTAAAAACCTGCTAATCTGAGCTAATTTAGTAACATATTTTTTTTTAGGAAAGTATTTAAAACATGTAAGGGGATCTAGGAACACCTAGGAGTAAATTTAGGAGCGATTCTAGGTGGGTGAGGGAAATGAGTAATTTAATAAATTAAAGAAAATAATTACTTGAGGAAAGAGGGGGATGGACGACACTTGTTCGAAGGAGAATAATTAGAATTATTTTTATTAAAACTTAATTAAAATGTGATTTAGGAAAGTTGGTGGGTCTAAAAACTCTATAAAAGAAAAAGGAGATGAGGAAGAAAAGGATCGGTTGTTAGCATAACGTTACGCTGTCAAATTGTGACTTGACTGATTGCTTGTGAGGAGTTGGGATTTCTCAGCTCAGATAGGAGTGGTAGCTCGGCCTTGCGAGGCGAGTTGGGAAGCTAGACTTACCATTTGGATTTGTGTGGCCCTTTTGCGGCTCGAGGGGCTAAGGGGGAAGCAGAGTACCCCTAGTGATTGGCTGGGAGGTACCAGTGTAGTCTCTACGGTCGGCGAGCAGGAGCAGGACGGAGCGCGTGGACAACGCTTAGAGCAGGAAAAAGGCAACGGTACGCCCTTTAATTTTGCAGAGTAGATTGCTTAAGATTTAAGATTGGTTGTATTGTTGATTTTAAAAAAAAATGAATTGGTTAAATGTGTTAAGGTTCCGTCTGAATTTGATTGAAATTGTTTCATGGCTGAAGGTTGGGTGTTTGCATTTAGAATGGAAGCATTTTATTTTTCTAGAATATTTAGTTCGTTGTATTACTAATGAAACCTCGGTTTTAATTCAATAACCCTCCCTGGCCCATGTTGTTGCATTCACCTTACTCTTCATTCTTATTTTTTTATTTTTTTACATTGGCCGCTTCTCATGTATAAAGGGATAACTTAGTTTTGTACTGATGTGTTCTGGTAGTTGAGTTTGCATTGTTACCCTTCCTGGAAAATCAAAATATGAGTATTACTCCTGGCATTTTTGCTTGAAATTTTGGATCTGAGATCTGTTCCGGCAATATATAACACAGCTGTTATTTCAAAAAAAAAGAGAATGAAATTCTCACTGCGCACTACTATACATCCCTGCATTTTCGTTTTTTTTTTTTTTATCCCTGAGTTTTGTTGTTATTGTCTTCGTTGTGTGTATGGATTTTATACGTTAATGGTTGTGTGTATGGAATTTATATCCTAGTGGGCGTTTTTACCCAGTGGGCATTTATATGTTAATGGTTGTTTTTACCCAGTGGGCGTTTTTAAGTTAATGGCTGTGTGTATGTATGATTGGGGCATTTTCTGGTTAAGACTGTGGGCGTTCTAATCTCTGTGGGTGTTTTTATTTTCTCTGTGGGTGAATTGGGAGAAGGACCATCGAACTAACCCGTGTTTTCTTTTTAAACTCAGCAAATCACACTTAAAATTTTCTGCATTGTTGGGGATTGTAAATCCTGCATTTTATCTCTTTGCCCAACGATTTTTATTAATTCCTCTACGTTGATAAGGGGAGTTATAAACCCTGCAATTTTTATTTCCATGGATCAATGATTTTCTCTACTCTCTGCATTTATTCATCATTCGAAATCCAATTGAATGTTGGGTCATTTCCATTTCCTTTAAATCTGAGCATTGGAATTATGTAAGGGAGCGTAGATCGTTGCCTTTAACTCGAAATCTGAGTTGAATGTTTGGTCCCTACCATTTATATATTCAAATCTGAGCCTTGGAATAAATAAATAAGCATAGACCACTGCCATTAATTCGAATTGCTTGGCTGGAATGCTTGGGTCACTGCTGTCTGTTTAATGCGATTATGAGCGGGAATAAATATTCACAGAAGCGCAGAGAACTTCCCTTCGAATTTGTGAGACCACGGTGCTGGGATTTTGGGTCTGGTCATTGCCATTCGATGGCAGTCTTCAGGATAAAACATCGCCCTTCCTTGTGTGTCACTGCAATTCCTTACCGTCACCATGTCCTTAGTCTTTTTGGGTTACCCAACTTTACCTAGCACCAGAAGTCTTCACACCCTTAGTGATTCAGATAGGGAGTTTCATTTTCCCTTCTAAATAGAATATGCACATTGCAAGATTAGTTACATGATTTTCTTTACCATTAAGGGAATCATGCGTGTACCAATTCGGGTGAAACTATCACTACCTAACTTGCATTTTTATGTCCTTCCATCAAATTACTCCAGGTTTAATTTCTACTAAAATTTATTACTTTTCACCTTAGAACTTGAGTGGTAAAATATCTAT
>ML788466.1:108801-132800 GCA_009831015.1 Picea engelmannii
GTTTTAATGCGCCAATAAATATTGATGATGATGGATTGATTTAGAGCTATATTATTACTGCATGGTTAATTAAAGTTAATGTATGATGGTTAATAGTAAGAAGTACTCTCACCCTTGGTTAAATGGAATGTGGTTGATAGAACAAATCTCAGTTAATCATGGATGTTGGTAGTTTTAGCATCTTTTTTTTGGTATTGATGGTGTCGAGTGGGATGTAGACACCTCCATGTTCCTCAGAACAGTCGCCAGCCCTGAGACCTTAAATGGTTTAAATCGATGGGAACCTGGGCTTGAGCGTTTTTTATGTGTCTTGGAGGTCCTAACCATTGAAGGGTAGGATGGAGGGATAGTTAGTTTTACTTATTGTCGATTGATGTTTTAGTTGCAAGGTTATTATAACATAAGATGTGAGGGTGTTAAGAAAATGATATGGTAATTTTATGGTATATGTAACATTTAGGATGTATTGAGATTGTTAATTAATTTCAGGGTTAGTACTATAATTGGAATTGTCCAAACTCTCAGTTGTATGATATCAGACTCTTCGATTGATAAATCTAGTCGCTCTGTATATAAGTCTATGTGTGTGATTAATTTTTGTGTAAAGAATCCAGTGTCGTATCAAGAGTCTCGGGCCCTTTAAAGGCAGGGTTTCCACTATTGTGACACACCTGAACGATATTACTAGTTTCTGCCTGAGCAGTCGGCCAGGAGCCTATCTGACCTTCTCTCTCTCCGGAGCAGAGAACTAAGATTAAACGCCCTGCTTTCATGTGCAGAAATAGTAAAATCTACTATTATGGATTCTTCCTTATGTCTATGGTCATTTAATGCTTGCAGTTACTTGTTGTGCACCTTATGTCTTCTTGTTGTGATCTTTGTGGTTGCGTCTTGCTAGTCGTCAGGTGGTGACGTAGAGTCAAGTGTGTATGTTTCCTTTCTGCACGCGCGCACACACCTTACCCTAGAAGAAAAAAAAATTGCACCTGTTATCAGAGTTGTTGACGAAAGGGAGGTGCATTACATGTGGTATCAGAGCCAGGTTCGACCCGCGACTTGGGATTCGCTACGGCTTTCATTGACATGATTAGATTTGATTATACTATTATTGATCGAGTTGATTATGTGCATGCAGGTAATCATGGTTAGAAGACGTCGCGGAGGTAGACGACAGGGTGCTAGGGGAGGAGGTGAGACACCTCCAGTAGCATCCACGCCTGAGGGGTCTAACCCCCAGGGAGGCGAGCAGGTTCTCGGACAGGAGCAGATAGAAGTTGGCGATGTTGTTGGGATGATGATATCTTTTCAGTGCATGTCTGAGGCACTGATCAGCCGATTGGAGAGAGCCAAGGCCAGGGCGTCGGCACCCATTGAGGTTCCACCGTGCGCACCGACCGTTATAGGTAGCATTCATCGTGAACTTGAGAAGGTTAAATTTCCCAAGTTCTTTGGTGCCCCGGATGGCGCCGCCATCAAGGCATGGTTGGATAATATGGAAATGTGCTTCGCACATCGCGATTATACCTCCAACATGAAGGTACGCATGGCGGTCTTTCAACTGAAGGGGAGCGCTCTTCTATGGTGGAAGACACTCCTGCCACAGTTGAACATGGCCGTTGAAGACGTTTCATGGGAACTGTTCAAGGAACGGTTTCGAGAGAGGTACCTTTCAGAGAAATTCATTGAGCATCAGCTCAATGAGTTCAACGCATTACGACAGGGTTATCGTACGGTGCCTGAGTATGAGGCACGTTTCATGGAGCTGTTTCGGTATGCTCTGCACCTTAACACAGAGAAAATCAAGGTCAACCGGTTCGTGTTTGGCCTTAACGACAGCCTGCATGCAAAGGTTAGGATCTTAATGCCTCAAACCTTGCACGACATTGTCCAAAAGGCCCTCATATTAGAGGAGGAGCTTATCAGTGGGGGTCAGACCAGGAATCCAACGAAACCAGTAGGGAAGGGTTCATCTGGAACGCCATAGCACCAGACACCAGCGAGACATACACCGGGATATCGCGGCTTCCAGAGGGGATCCACTTTCACTACACCTCAATGACTGCTGCCTCAGCAGAGGACACCTTATCGGGGACCACAGCACCAACAACAACGTCACCCGCAGCAGCAACAGTTTAGGCCTGTTCAGCAGAACAGACCAGGTTTCCAGGCTAGTGGGTCGTCGTCTTCTACTCCGGGTACCAGGACTACTAGGCCGAAGAAGGGGTGTTGGACGTGTGGGGAGCCACACTACCAATGCGACTGTCCTGTGGAGAGGACTAGGGCATCTGGATCAGCCAGACCCACTACAGTGGGAGATATGGGCAAGGCCCATCGGATTCATGCAGTGGTGAATAACCACCAGGCAGAGCACCAGTCGACTGTGCTCGAGACGATAGGTATTGTCGTTGACCAGACCCTTAGTATTTTGATAGACCCAGGTGCTACTGAGAGTTCCATTTCTGGTGCAGCGCTAAAAAGGATTAAGGTAAAGGCAGTCGAACAAGACAAGGTTAGCTTCGTAGAGATGGATTCATGAGCCAAACAGAAGGTTGGAGGAAAGGTTACAGTCTGTGCCCTTAACCTGGGAGAGTTTGTCACGAGGGTCAACTTGTAAGTCATGATCTTAGGATCTTATGACATCGTTATTGGTATGGATTGGTTGGAATTGCATGAGGCGATACTCAACTATAAGACGAAACGATTGAGCTTGGTCGATGATGAAGGACATAGATGTGTGATAGTAGGACGGAACCAGGGAGTTTCCCTGAGGTTCATCTCTTCCTTACAGTTACGGAAGAGTATGCGCAAGGGGTGCAAGCTTTATGCGATCCTTGCGTTAAACGAAAAGGGAGTAGCGGAGGGTCTAGAACACCTTCCAGTGGTGAGAGAGTTTGCGGACGTATTTCCAGAGGAGTTACTTGGGATGCCACCGGAAAGGGAACTGGAGTTTACCATAGACCTGAAACCGAGGACCGAACCGATAGCAAGAACGCCTTATAGGATGTCGACCCCGGAGTTGCAAGAGTTGAAAATGAAACTGAAGGAGTTGTTGGACCTGGGACCGATACGTCCTAGTGTGTCACTGTGGGGTGCACCTGTTATTTTCATACGAAAGAAGGACAGATCATGGAGGATTTGCAATCACTATCGTCAACTGAACAAGGCTACGATCAAGAATCAGTATCCCTTACCAAGAATTGATGATCTGTTCGATCAAATGAAGGGTGCGACGGTGTTTTCCAAGATCGATTTGCGATTAGGGTATCACCAATTACGGATCAAGGAGGATGACATCCCTAAGACCGCCTTTAAGATGATATTTGGACATTACGAGTTTACTATTTTACCATTTGGACTGACAAATGCCCCAGGGGTATTCATGAGTTTGATGAACGGGTTGTTCCGCGAGTACTTGGACAAGTTCGTCCAAGTATTCATTGATGATATCTTGATCTACTCTCGAACGATGGAGGAGCATGACAAGCACTTGCGCTTGGTACTACAGTGTCTACGAGAGAAAAAATTGTATCGGAAGTTGTCCAAATTCTCTTTTTATCAATCGAGGATTCACTACTTAGGGCATGTCATCTCCGGTGAAGGTATCATTGTAGATCCATCCAAGGTTGAGGCTATTATGGAATGGCCTGCGTCGACGAATGTCACAGAAGTGCATAGTTTTATGGGTTTAGCAGGATACTATCGACGGTTTGTCGAGGGATTTTCGAAGATAGCAAATCCGATCACGGAATTGCAGAGGAAAAACAAGAATTTTGTTTGGACCGAGAAATGCGCGAAAGAATTTCGAAGGCTTAAAGAGTTGTTGACCACAGCGCCGATACTAAAGGTCCCTGACATGGATGTAGACTTCTTGGTATGCACTGACACATCCAAGGAAGGTTTAGGCGGAGTCTTGATGAAAGAAAAACGAGTGATTGCTTACATTTCGAGGAAACTGAGAAGGCATGAGGAGAACTACGTGACGCACGATTTGGAGCTATTAGCCATCATATATGCCTTGAAAATTTGGAGACACTACCTTGTTGGATGAAAATTTGAATTAAGGACTGATCATTGTGGACTACAACACATTTTTATGCAAAGCGACCTGAACGCGCGATAATGGCGATGGTCGGAATTGCTTAGCGAGTATGACTTCAAGATTACTTACATAAAGGGAACAATGAACCGAGTGGTGGATGACTTGAGTCGGAGGCCACGCATCTTTTCATTGTTACCTCTTCAGACAAATCTATGTGAGAAGATTCTCACTTTATAGCGTGATGATGACTGGTACAAAGAAGTCGAGGATTTTATCGGACAAAACACAATGATGGTACCACGATATGAGGGATATTCATTTTATAGCGATGGTTTATTGAGGTTTAGAAGTCATATTTATGTACCGCCAAATGACGAGTTGAGGATGTTGATCCTGAGCGAGGCTCATAGAGCAGTTTACATGGTGCACCCAGGAGTCACAAAGATGAGGACAGACCTTAAACCCTTATCCTTTTGGAAGGGAATGAAGGCCGACATAGTCAACTTTGTGGCTAGATGTCTAGAGTGTGAGCAAGTAAAGGCTGAACATAGACACCCGACAGGATTACTTCAACCACATGCCATTCCAGAATCGAAATGGGAAGTTATTTTGATTGATTTTATTGTTGGATTGCCATTGACGACAAGGATACACGACTCAATTTTCGTAGTAGTAGAGAATCTGACGAAGAGTGCTCACTTTATTCTTGTGCGTACGACGTGTCAGGCACCTGGCATTGCTAGAGTTTTCATCAGTGATATTTTGAGGATGCATGGCGTACCTAAAAAAGATTATATCTGATCGAGGATCGGTGTTTACTGGACGATTTTGGACGAGTTTCCAAGAGGCCTTGGGAACCCAACTTAATTTTAGTACTGCGTATCACCCAGATATTGACGGGCAGACCAAACGAACAAACCAAACCTTGAAATACATGTTGCGCATGTACGTGATGGACCAACAAAAGCGTTGGGAGGAATTCTCGCCTCTAGTGGAGTTCGCTTACAACAACAGTTACTAGAGCACCATTAAGATGGCGCCTTTTGAGTGTCTTTATGGGCGACCGTGTCGGATGCCCTTGAGTTGGGATTGGCTTGAGGATAGGGTCCTGGTGGGACCAGAAGTGATCCAAGAAATGGAAGAGAAAATGTAAACCATACAACAAAGGATTAAAGAAGCGCAGGATCAACAGAAGAGTTATGTCGATGCGCACCAAGTCGAGCGTAGTTACAAGGTCGGTGATCGAGTCTTCTTGCGAGTTAAACCACATAAGAGTTCGATCAAGTTTGGAAAGAGAGATAAAATCTCTCCTAGGTTTGTGGGACCTTTCAAGATTGTGGAGAGAAAGGGGCCCGTGGCCTATCGACTAGCCTTCCCTGATTCTTTGAGGCGTATGCACGATGTTTTTCATGTATCTGTTTTGAGACATTATATTAGTAATCCTACACACGTGATTGACATGATTTCCTTGTAGGTATCAGACGAGGGAGCGCTCACGGCTGAGCCGGCCCGCACCTTAGATCATCGCATTCAATAGTTACAACGTCGAACGGTAGATCAGGTCAAGTTCCAGTGGGACAGTTATAGTCCGAACTCGGCGACCTGGGAGGACGCATATGATATGCGCCAGCAGTTTCCATTTTTGTTTGATAGATAGACTTATGATACTGTGGTACTTTTATTTCAGAATTTATACTGAGAAACTTCGAGACGAAGTTTAGACCAAGAGGGGGTGTATGTAACATCCCACTCTGGCGCACTGAGAACACTTATTCTTTGAGGACACTTGCTCGCAAGTGATCTGAACTTTTATGATGTTAAACCATTAATCCTTGATTATGATTGGTTATGATAGATGACATGATGTTTTTACTACTTTGACGTAGACAGGTGTTGTTGACTCAGTTTCATTGAGTGTGCAGGGTTTCAGACCTTGAGGATGCAGAGGCATCGGTGGAACCCCTTGGACTCCGGATTGAGTCAGGGAGTGTGCTATTTGGGTTGATTTATTTACTATGATATTTCATTGATTTGATGATATGATGTTGACATGTTCTGACACGATTGTTGATGATGTAGGTTGATGATAGCTTGTCGACCAGACTTACATATGGAGTAAAGGGGCCACACATGATTTCCAGAGAGGTTGAGGGAGAGGTGTGGACAGCAGCCCTGCCACAACCTACTAGCACTCCCGTCGTGGCTCGAACTGTAGGTTAACGATTACCTAGTTCGAGAGGATCCAGGATGCCATGACAACAGACTGCGACAGTCACTCAAGATAATTCTAAGGGGCACACAATAAGGCAAGGGCCTTATTCCTTAGAGCCCTTAGTCTCCCACAAGCTCACCTAGCGGAGTGTTGACTCCAGGGGTTATATATGTCTACCAATCAATCAAGTTGGTGAGTGGAACCCTTGGAGCATGTGGTGCATCCTAAACGGAACGTCGCGCAAAAGAACCACAAGAAGCGAGTGGCACCCTTGGAGCACACGGTGCATCCTGAAGGGCACGTCACACAAAAGAAACGAATGAGGCGAGTGGCACCCTTGGAGCACGTAGTGCATCCTAAAGGGCACGTCGCGTTGATCATGATAAAGAAACAAACCTAGATGGCCCTAAGACATTAACGCCTTAATAAATCCTTAAAAAACTTCCCTAACCAATTGTCGCCTAGCTCAGAATCTAATTCCTAAGTCTAAGACTTTTCTAGGGTAAACTTTTAGTGTAACCTTAAAGAAAAAGGCCCTAGAATAAAATAAAAATTCAAACAAAAACCCACTTAAGTAATACTTARGTCTTCATAAAATTCTYAGGGTAAATGACRAGAGTATGAATTAAATTAAAACTAATGGTTTTAAAATTTTGCAAAGAAGAAATTATTTCCTAACTTGTGAAAGAACAAAGGATATTAAATAAATAATAAATGGGAAGGATTTAATAACGCAACTGGCATTTTGGGCTTTAATAAAAAGGGGAAAGAAGGGAATAATAAGAATTAGGAAACTAAGTAATGGAGGAAACTTAATAAAGGAAAGATGGGAACTTATGGTAAAAAGCAHGGTCAACATAGTAAGGAMTCTGMAATTAAGAACCTGCTAATCTGAGCTAATTTAGTAACATCAYTTTTTTTAGGAAARTATTTAAAACATGTAAGGGGATCTAGGAACACCTAGGAGTAAATTTAGGAGTGATTCTAGGTGGGTGAGGGAAATGAGTAATTTAATAAATTAAAGAAAATAATTACTTGAGGAAAGAGGGGGATGGACGACACTTGTGCGAAGGAGAATAATTAGAAATATTTTTATTAAAACTTAATTAAAATGTGATTTAGGAAAGTTGGTGGGTCTCAAAACTCTATAAAAGAAAAAGGACATGAGGAAGAAAAGGATCGGCTGTTAGTGTAACGTTACACTGTCGAATTGTGACTTGACTGATTGCTTGTGAGGAGTTGGGATTTATCAGCTCGGATAGGAGTGGTAGCTCGGCCTTGCGAGGCGAGCTGGGAAGCTAGACTTACCATCTGGATTTGTGTGGCCCCTTTGCGGCTCGGGGGGCTAAGGGGGAAGCAGAGTACCCCTAGCGATTGGCTGGGAGGTACCGGTGTAGTCTCTACGATCGGCGAGCAGGAGCGGGACAGAGCACGCAGACAACGCTTGGAGAAGGAAAAAGGAAAAGGTACACCCTTTAATTTTGTAGAGTAGATTGCTTAAGATTTAAGCTTGGTTGGCTTGTTGATTTAAAAAAAAAAATGAATTGGTTAAACGTGTTAAGGTTCCATCTGAATTTGATTGAAATTGTTTCATGGCTGAAGGTTGGGTGTTTGCATTTAGAATGGAAGAATTTTCTTTTTCTTGAATATTTAGTTCGTTGTATTACTAATGAAACCTCAGTTGTCATTCAATAACCCTCCCTGGCCCATGTTGTTGCGTTCACCTTACTCTTCATTCTTATTTTATTTGTTTTTTACATTGGTCGCTTCTCATGTATAAAGGGATAACTTAGTTTTGTACTGATGTGTTCTAGCAGTTGAGTTTGCATTGTTACCCTTCCTGGAAAATCAAAATATGAGTATTACTCCTGGCATTTTTTGTTTGAAATTTTGGATCTGAGATCTGTTCCGACAATAGATAACACAACTGTTATTTAAAAAAAAGAGAGAGAATGAAATTCTCACTGCGCGCTGCTATACATCCCTGGATTTTCATTTTCTTTTTTTTTTATCCCTGAGTTTTGTTGTTATTGTCTTCGTTGTGTGTATGGAGTTTATAGGTTAATGTCTATGTGTATAGCGTTTATATCCTGGTGGGCGTTTTTACCCAGTGGCCGTTTATATGTTAATGGCTAGTTTTACCCAGTGGGCATTTTTAAGTTAATGGCTGTGTGTATGTATGATTGGGGCGTTTTCTGGTTAAGACTATGGGCGTTCTAATCTCTGTGGGCATTTTTATTTTCTCTATGGGAGAATTGGGAGAAGGACCATCGAACTAACCTGTGTTTTCTTTTTAAACTCAGCGAATCACAGTTAAAATTTTCTGCGTTGTTGGGGATTGTAAATCCTGCATTTTATCTCTTTGCCCAACGATTTTTATTAATTCCTCTGCGTTGATCCGGGGAGTTATAAACCCTGCAATTTTTATTCCCATGGCTCAGCGATTTTCTTTACTCTCTGCATTTATTCATCATTCGAAATCCAGTTCAATGTTGGCTCATTTCCATTTCCTTTAAATTTGAGCATTGGAATTATGTAAGGGAGCGTAGATCACTGCCTTTAACTCGAAATCTGAGTTGAATGTTTGGTCCTTGCCATTTATTTATTCAAAGCTGAGCCTTGGAATAAATAAATAAGCATATACCACTACCATTAATTCGAATTACTTGGTTGGAATGCTTGGGTCACTGTTGTCTGTTTAATGTGATTCTGAGCGGGAATAAATATTCACAGAAGCGCAAAGAACTTCCATTCGAATTTGTGAGACACCGGTGTTGGGATTTTGGGTCTGGTCGTTGACATTTGTAACGACCTCCTTGTTACGACGACCCAACTCTAGTAACTAGTGAAATTTATTTTTTTTTGTTTCAAAAGTGTGTGCGCGCATGTAGGAGGGGAAACAGACACACTGAACTCTACGTCGCCACCCGACGACTGACAAGATGCAACCACGACGATCAAAACTAGAAGACCCAAGGCGTACAACAAGTAACTGCAGCAAAGAACCCCCAATACCAAGGCGCCCCATAATATCTTCAACAATAACGACATACATGGTTAGGTACCGTACGAACACAGAAGGTAGAATCCATGGTAGTAGTTTACTATTTCTGTACAGGAAAGCAGGGCGTTTAATCTTAGTCCTCTGCTCCAGAGAGAGAGGAGGTCAGATAAGCTCTTGGTCGACTACTCAGGCAGAAACTAGTAATCCCCTAAGGTGTGTCGCAAGAGTGGAAACCATGCATTTAAATAGCCTAAGACTCTTGATACGGCACTGGATCCTTCATATGCAACAACTGCACACACTGACTCATATACCAGGCTACAAGGAGGTGCCTACATCCCGCTCGACATAAACAGACTCGGCAATGCAAGCCAACCAAGTACAACAAATCAATGGACCACCACGGCCTCTATGGAAGATGCAAGTTAGAAGGACACCTACAATATCCCACCCTTAGTTAAGGCTGAACATTACCTTCAACTCAATGGGAAATCAGTGTAGATCAATTACTTCGTTTAAAACCGTTAGTCGATGAGTCATCAACCCAACCAAAAATGAGTACACATGATTAATTTCTAAATCTAAATCATAATAATTTATTGCTCTTAGGTTAAGGTCCTTACCCTTTTAGGTTGAAAATTATACATCCTTATAATGATCAACTTACCATTACATTTATTTGACAACCAAATTGTAAATAGTTAACAATGTCCTTACGTTCCTATGATGTCGAGGCTATAGAGCATTTTTCCCAAAAGCAAGGATATCACATTTCAAGTTTTGACGATAAAACACCCTGACAACAAAACTACCATGACATCTCCATCAAGGCTAGCATTATTACAATTGTGAATAGAGACCTGCAATTCATCTAACTCCTTTCACAATGAAACTACAATAACCCTTACCATGCTTGATAACCCCTTCACATCTTATTGTTACGCATATCTTGCAAATAAATTACAATTACCAACCTTTATTTATTATCTAATAGCCATAAGGCTGCAATGTTCTTTACCCTACAGGATACCCCGTTACCCCCTTTTTATGACTAACCGTTGCGATAATTTACAATTACATAATTTTTATAGGTCTCAACCATAAAATTTCAATGACCACACAAGATATAAACATTGCGCCTAAACAATGGGGATCTCACATTCATAAGTTATCAATGCTAGCATATCAATCTTTCTTTTGCCAGAACCTTACATTCTAATGATATCATTCACAAGGAAATTCTAGAACATTCCCTAATCATAACCATTTACTAACAATTTAATAAATAACATTCCATTGCAATTAAATGCATTGCAATTAACTGATTGTGCAATTGCGGAACCATTAAATAAATAACCATTAAATGACCATTTAATAACATTTAAATAAATAACACTACACTTCCAATTAGATGCTTTTCCATTGGCTAACAATGCATCTACGTAACAATTGAATAAATGACCATTAATCAACCATTTTAGTGAAAATTACATAAATACATTACAATTACTATTAACTGCATTGCAATTAATTAATCAATGCATCTACGTAACAATTGAGTAAATAACCATTAATCAACTATTTTAATAACAATCACATAAACATATTACAATTTCAATTAACTGTAATGCAACTATTTTAAACAACGCAATTACGGATCCATTAATAAAAGGAGGAATAATTCCTAGTTAAACTAATTATTAACGCAATCCCAACAGCAATGCACCTATATCACCATCAAATATTAAAGGAATAATTCCTTTCTTTAATAAAAGGCGGGCCTTGTAACATTTAGATTTTGGGATTGAGTTACATCTGTAGAGAGGTCGAATTAATAAATGTAATAGTTTTTGGGTTGAAAGAACAGCGGCACTGTCCCACGACAACGAATGATGGCTAAATCAAGGAGAATCCCTGCACACTAGAATAGTCATAAATAATGAAGGAAACGATTTACCGAGATTCCAAAAGTTAACTAGAGGACACGAATTGAATTGATATCCGTGAATCATCGGCTGGCAAGTGGGAATAGTAATTCGCTTTGAAAAAAAAAGCAGCTGCAATCACTGCAGAGCTGTCTAGGTCACCACGCCCATCAGATTGTGGTTGGAAGGGTTAAGGAAGGGAGGACGCAGACCTCAGTCTCTAGGTAAGCACAAAAATCCTCACGTTGTCCAACACAATCCTAGCTGTCAAGGTGGTTCGAGGCACATCTACCGCTGGAGTGGCTGAGAGGGTACTCGACCTCCAGAGCGCTGGGTAAAGAGCTGCAAATGGAATAAGGAAAACAGTTCCAAAAATAGGGTCGAATGGATGTGCTGTGACAACTGTTGTAAAAACTAAATCACAAACCTTGAGCGATGGATTTACTGTGACATTTGGCCAGCAATAGAGGAGCCCAATACACACACTAAAAGTGAAGAACCTAGTAGGGATTTATATGCATAACCTACTACCACTGTTATTAAACAACGCTATCTTATCAATTATATCTCTGTGGTTTCAACAAAACTTCATAACTGTTCAAAAATTAATTATTCTTGCATGTACAAGACCAGAGACAACCTAACAGGCCTTGACCTCGTGGTTTCGGCTGGCTCGAATTCTCCGTCATGAAATGATGCCATCATATTCGCCAAAGCCATCAAGGCTGTAAACCATCAGACTCATATGGCGTCTGATGGACATCATGCGCAGCAGCTCTGAAACGTTTATGGGTTTCAAAAAGAGATAAGAAAACACTACGACAATAATTCCAAGGAGCGCAACGCTGGCTACTGTGACAACCATAAGGGCAGGTGATAAAACAATTCACCCACTGTACAACAGCATAAACCCACTATAAATAAATCGCCCACTGTAAGAAAAAAAATCGAACCCTACTGTAAAAATTCGCCCTTGTATATCAACGAAAATCCACAAAAAAAAGGGAACAAATCGCCCACTGAATAAAGATGGAACCCCACTGTAAAAAGGTTGCCCACGGTACAAAAACAACGAAAATGCACTGAAGAAAAAAAATCATTCGCTGTTCTACGGGGATGCCTCCTATGGAAAGGTAAAAAGAAATAACATAAACCCACAACAAATTTACCAGAAACCCTCAACTGCAAACGAAGATCTTCTGAAATACCCCCTTTTTTTTTCTTACGGAGTATGAAGGAAGAGGATATAACATTTCACAACAATACAATCATAATCGCAGCAGTAAATCACTATGCATTCTACTCTATTAAGTTCATGAGCATACCTTTGCCTTATTTGCTTGCCGCAATGACTCATCTGCTCCATGCCGCTTCCGCCTTCAGTGCTGCTCCCGCTCGCCGACCGTAGAGGACTCACCGATACCTCCCAGCCAAACGCTAGGGGTACTCTCCTTCCCTTTTAGCCCCCCGAGCCACAAAGGGGCAACACACAATCCAGACAATACCTAGCTTCCCATCTCGCCTCCAAGGCTGAGCTACCACTCAAGTCAGCTGGGAAATCCCCAACTCCCACAAGCAATCAGTCCCATTGAAATTTGACAGCATAACCATACCTCATAGCAGGTCCCCTTTCTTTTCCCCCATCTCTTTCTTTTATCCTCTTTTTTTTTGACCTAATCCCATTAGGTTTTTTTTTTCCAAAAACCCTAAATCCCATTTCTTTTATGTTTTTCCCCCCTTTTATTTATTTATTTATTTATTTTTATTTCTTTTTTGAAATCTCAAAAGGTGATTGCGCCTAAGCATCTTNATAATATATATATTTTTTCTTTTAAACTCCCTTTAGTTAACAAATTAATTTCCTCTAATCAAATTTACACCCCCCCTAATTGAATTAATTTATTAAATTTCTTTATTTTACCCTACACCCTTTATGAAGACTCGCATTAGCTTAAGTGGGTTTTTTTTTGTTCAATTTTATTATTAGCACTTGTATTGTTAATGCTTAGCTAGTAGGAAATGAAATTCTAATGTTATTTGAATTGCAGAGCTCTTGTGAGCTAGAATATAATGGCGTTGTTATTAGGAGATGGTTAAGTTTTGGTTATTATGTTAGGGCGAAGTAGTAGTACCTTCCTAAAAAGACAAATTATCAAGCTTATTACCGGGAATGAGGAAGGCCTTATGTACGCAATCAAGTAAGGAAATACTTTATGAATTCAATTAACGGAGGAATTGTTTTATGTATGTAATTAAAGAAGGAAACTCCTCGGATTAGGTGGAGGTTTCAAATCATCATAGGGGTAATGAATATTTAAGGTATACTCTTGAATTATGTTTTTTTTTTACATAGGGCTCAAATTCTGAATTGGCGACGCCAGGTTAGGGGAATTGTTTTAAGGACTTATTCAGGTGTTGAGGTCTTAGGGCTATTTAGGCTAACTCCTTTCTCCACATTATTGCGACGTTCCCTTTAGGAAGCACCACGTGCTCCAAGGGTGCCACTCGCCTCTTGAATTTCTTTTGTGCGACGTGCCCTTCAGGATGCACCACGTGCTCCAAGGGTGCCACTCGCCAACTGAGTTTCTTTTGTGCGACATGCCCTTCAGGATGAACCACGTGCTCCAAGGGTGCCACTCGCCAACTGGACTGATTGGTAGACATCTATAACCCCTGGAGTCAATACTCCGCCAGGTGAACTTGTGGGAGACTAAGGGTTCTAAGGAATAAGGCCCCCCCCTTATTGCGCGCCCCTTAGACTCATCGTGAGCGACTGTCGCAGTCTGCCCTCACGGCATCGTGGATCCTCTCGAACTAGGTAATCGTTAACCCACCGTTCGGGCCACGGCAGGAGTGCTAGCAGGCGGTGGCAGGGCTGTTGTCCACCCCTCTCCCTCAACCTCTCTACAAATCGTGTGTGGCCCCTTTACTCCACATGTGAATCTGGTCGGCAAGCTATCGTCATCCTTCATCATCAACAATCATGTCAGAAATGTCAACATCAAATCATCAAAACAAATGAACCATCATAGTAAACATATCAACCCAAAAGCACACTCCCTGACTCAGTCCGGAGTCCAAGGGGATTCTACCGATGCCTCTGCATCCTCAAGGTCAAAAACCCTGCACACTCAATAAAACTGAGTCAATAGCATCTATCGACATCAAATAGTAACACATCATGTCCTCTGTTAATCACATCATAATCAAGTATAAATGGTCTAGCATCATAAAAGTCTAGATCACTTGCGACCAAGTGTCCTCAAATAATAAGTTTTCTCAGTGCACCAGAGCGGGATGTTACATACACCCCCTCTTGGTCTAAACTTCATCCCGAAGTTTCTCAGTATAAATGCAGAAATAAAGTCTCACAGTATCATAAGTCTATCTATCAAACAAAAATGGAAACTGTTGACGCATATCATATGCGTTCTCCCAGGTCGTCGAGTGCGGACTATAACTTTCCCACTGGACCTTGACCTGATCTACCGTTCGACGTCGTAACTGTCGAACGTGATGATCTAAGATGCAGACCGGCTCATCCATGAGAACTCCCTCGTTCGATACCTGCAAGGAACTCAGGTGAATCACATGTGTAGGATCACTAACATAATGTCTCGAAACAGATACATGAAAAACATCGTGCATACGCCTCAAAGAATCAGGCAAGCCTAGTCGATAGGCCACGGGCCCCTTTCTCTCCACAATCTCGAAAGGTCCCATGAACCTAGGAGAGAGTTTATCTCCCTTTCCAAACTTGATCGAGCTCTTATGCGGTTTAACCCGTAAGAAGACTCGATCGCCGACCTCGTAACTACGGTCGACTCGGTGCGCATCAACATAACTCTTCTGTCGATCCTGCACTTCTTTAATCCTTTGTATTATGGTTTGCATCTGCTCTTCCATTTCTTGGATCACTTCTGGTCCCACCCGGACCCTGTCCTCAAGCCGATCCCAACTCAAGGGCGTCCGACACGGTCACCCATAAAGAAACTCAAAAGGCGCCATCTTAATGGTGCTCTGGTAACTGTTGTTGTAAGAGAACTCTACTAGAGGCAAGAATTCCTCCCAATGATTTTGTTGGTCCATTACGTACATGCGCAACATGTCTTCCAAGGTTTGGTTCGTTCCTTCAGTCTGCCCGTCAGTCTCTGGGTGATACACAGTACTAAAATTAAGTTGGGTTCCCAATGCCTCTTGAAAACTCGTCCAAAATCGTCTAGTAAACACCGATCCTCGATCGGATATAATCTTTTTAGGCACACCATGCAGCCTCACAATCTCACTGATGAAAACTCTCGCTATGTCAGGGGCCTGATACATCATACGCACAGGAATAAAGTGAGCACTCTTCGTCAGAGTGTCTACTACTACAAAAATCGAGTCATGTCTCCTTGCCGTCATTGGCAATCCAACAATACAAACCATCGAAATAACTTCCCATTTCGATTCCGGAATGGCATGTGGTTGAAGTAATCCTGTCGGGTGTCTATGTTCAGCCTTTACCTACAGATACTCTAGACATCTAGCCACAAAGTTGACTATGTCGGCCTTCATTCCCTTCCAAAAGAATAAGGGTTTAAGGTCTTCCCTCATCTTCGTAACTCCTGGGTGAGCCATGTAAACTGCTCTATGAGCCTAGCTCAGGATCAACATCCTCAACTCGTCGTTAGGCGTTACGTAAATCCAACCTCTAAACCTCAATAACCCATCATTATCCAATGAATATCCCTCATAGCGTGGTACCATCATTGTGTTTTGTCCGATAAAATCCTTGACTTCTGTGTACAAGTCATCATCACGCTGTAAGGTGAGAATCTTCTCACGTAGATTTGTCTGAAGAGGTAACACCGAAAAGATGCGTGGCCTTCGAATCAAGGCATCCGCCACTCGGTTCACTGTTTTCTTTATGTAAGTAATCTCGAATTCGTACTCGCTAAGCAATTCCGACCAACGTCGTTGTCGCGCGTTCAGGTCGCTTTGCGTAAAAATGTGTTGTAGTCCACAATGATCAGTCTTTAATTCAAATTTTCGTCCAACAAGGTAGTGTCTCCAAACCTTCAAGGCATATAGGATGGCTAATAACTCCAAATCGTGTGTCACGTATTTCTCCTCATGCCTTCTCAGTTTCCTCGAAATGTAAGCAATCACTCGTCCGTCCTGCATCAAGACTCTGCCTAAGCCTTCCTTGGATGCGTCAGTGCATGCCAAGAAGTCTGTTTCCATGTTAGGGACCTTTAGTACCAATGCAGTTGTCAACAACTCCTTAAGCCTCTGAAATGCTTATGCACAATTCTTGGTCCAAACAAACTTCTTGTTTTTCTTCTGCAATTCCGTGCTCGGATTTGCTATCTTCGAAAAACCCTCGACAAACCGTCGATAGTATCCCGCTAATCCCATAAAACTACGCACTTCTATGAAATTTGTCGGCGCAGGCCATTCCATAATAGCCTCAACCTTGGTTGGATCCATGGTGATACCCTCGCCGGAGATGACATGCCCTAAGTAGTGAATCCTCGATTGCTAAAAAGATCATTTGGACAACTTCCCATACAATTTGTGTTCTCGTAAACATTGTAGTACCAAGCACAAGTGCTCGTCATGCTCCTCCATTGTCCAAGAGTAGATCAAAATATCGTCAATGAATACTTGGACGAACTTGTCCAAGTACTCGCGGAACACCCCGTTCATCAAACTCATGAATACCCCTGGGGCATTGGTCAGTCCAAATGGAAAAACAGTAAACTCGTAATGTCCAAATCTTGTCTTAAAGGCGGTCTTAGGGATGTCATCCTCCTTGATCCGTAACTGGTGATACCTCGATCGCAAATCGATCTAGGAGAACACCGTCGCACCCTTCATTTGATAGAAAAGATCATCAATTCTTGGTAAGGGATACTGATTCTTGATCGCAGCCTTGTTCAGTTGACGGTAGTCAATGTAAAGCCTCCACGATCCGTCCTTCTTTCGTATGAAAATAACTGGTGCACCCCACGGTCACACACTAGGACGTATCCGTCCCAGGTCCAACAACTCCTTCAGTTGCATTTTTAACTCATGCAAATCTGGGGTCGACATCCGATAAGGCGTTCTTGCTATCGGTTCGGTTCCTGGTTTTAGGTCTATGGTAAACTCCAGTTCCCTTTCCGGCGGCATCCCAGGCAACTCCTCTGGAAATACGTCCACAAACTCCTTCACCACCGGAAGGTGTTCTATACCTTCCATTACTCCCTTCTCGTTTAGTGCGAGGATCGCATAAAGTTTGCACCCCTTGTGCATACTCTTCCGTAACTGTAAGGAAGAGACGAACCGTAGGGAAACTCCTTGGTTTCTTCCTACAATCACACGTCTCGGTCCTTCGTCATCAACCAAGCTCAACCATTTTGTCTTACAGTTGAGTATCACCTCATGCGTTTCCAACCAATCCATACCGATCACGACATCATAAGACCCTAAGATCATGACGTACAAGTTGATTGTCATGACAAACTCTCCCAGGTTAAGGGCACATCCCATAACCTTTCCTCCAACCTTTTGTTTGGCTCCCGAAGCCATCTCCACGAAGCTAAACTCATCCTATTCGACAGCCTTTACCTTAATCCTTTTTAGCGCTGCACTAAAAATGAAACTCTTAGTAGCACCTGGGTCTATCAAAATACTAAGGGTCTGGTCAGCGAGAGTACCTGTCGTCTCGAGCACAGTCGACTGGTGCTCTGCCTGGTGGTTATTCACCGCTGCATGTATTCGATGGGCCTTGCCCATATCTCCCACGGTAGCGGGTCTGGCTGATCCGGACGTCCTGGTCCTCTCCACGGGACAGTCACGCTGGTAGTGTGGCTCCCCACACGTCCAACACCCCTTCTTCAGCCCAGGAGTCCTGGTACCTAAAGTAGAATATGACTGCCCACAGGCCTGGAACCCTGGTCTGTTCTGCTGAACAGTCCTAAACTACTGCTACTACAGGCGACAGTGTTGTTGGTGTTGTGGTCCTCGATAAGGTGTCCGCTGCTGAGGCGGTGGTCGTCGAGGTGTAGTGAACGTGGATCCCCTCTGGAAGCCACGATGTCCCGACGTATGTCTCACTGGTGTCTGATGCCGCGGTGCACCAGATGAACTCTGCCTTGCAGGTCTCGCTGAAGTCCTGGTCTGTCCCCCGCTGATAAGCTCCTCCTCTGCTATGAGGGCCTTTTGGACAACGTCATGCAAGGTTTGAGGCATCAAGATCCTAACCTTTTCACGCAGGCTTTCGTTAAGGCCAAACACGAACCGGTTGACCTTGAGCTTCTCCGTGTTAAGGTGCGGAGCATACCGGAGCAGCTCCATAAAACGTGCCTTGTACTCGAGTACCATACGATCTCCCTGTCGTAATGCGTTGAACTCGTTGATCCGACGCTCAATGAATTCCTCAGAAAGGTACCTCTCTCGGAACCATTCCTCGAACAGTTCCCATGACACGTCTTCCATAGCCATGTTCAACTGCGACAGGAGCCTCTTCCACCATAGAAGAGCGCTCCCCTTCAGTTGAAAGACCGCCATGCGGACCTTCATGTTGGAGGTATAATCGTGAAGTGCAAATCACATCGCCATATTCTCCAACCATGCCTCGGCGGCTGCGTCGTCCGGGGCACCAAAGAACTCGGGAAATTTTACCTTCTCGAGTTCACGGTGAATGCGACCTGTAACGGCCGGTGCGCGCGGTGGACCCTCAGGAGGTGCCGACGCCCTGGCCTCGTCTCAGTCAAATTTGTTGATCAGAGCCTCGGACATGCACTGAAAGGATCTTATCATCCCAATAAAATCACCAACTACTATCTGTTCCTGTCCGAGAACCTGCTCGCCTCCCTGGGGGTTAGACCCCTCAGGCGTGGATGCTGTTGGAGGCGTCTCGCCTCCTCCCCTAGCACCCCGTCGTCTACCTCTGCGGCGTCCTCTAACCATGATTACCTGCACGCCACAATCAACTCAATCAGCAATAGTATAATAAAACCAACTCATGTCAACGAAAGCCGTAGCGAATCCCAAGTCACGGATCGAACCGGCTCTGATGCCATATGTAACGACCTCCTCGTTACGAGGACCCAACTCTAGTAACTAGTGCAATTTTTTTTTTTTTTTTAAAAGTGTGTGTGCGCGTGTACGAGGGGAAACATACACACTGGACTCTACATCGCCACCCGACGACTGACAAGATGCAACCACGACAATCACAACTAGAAGACGCAAGGCACAAAACAAGTAACTGCAAGCAAAGAACCCCCAATACCAAGGCGCCCCACAATATCTTCAACAATAACGACATACAGGGTTAGGTACCGTACGAACACATAAGGTAGAATCCATGGTAGTAGTTTACTATTTATGCACAGGAAAGCAGGGCATTTAATCTTAGTCCTCTGCTCTGGAGAGAGAGGAGGTTAGATAAGCTCCTGGCTGACTGCTTAGGCAGAAACTAGTAATCCCCTAAGGTGTGTCGCAAGAGTGGAAACCCTGCCTTTAAAGGGCCCGAGACTCTTGATACGGCACTAGATCCTTCATATGCAACAACTGCACACACTGACTCATATACCAAGCTACAAGGAGGTGCCTACATCCCTCCCGACATAAACAGACTCGGCAATGCAATCCAACCAAGTACAACAAATCAACGGACCACCACGACCTCTATGGAAGATGCAAGTCAGAAGGACACCTACAATATCCCACCCTTAGTTAAGGCTCAACATTATCTTCAACTCAATGGGCAATCAATGTAGATCAATTACTTCGTTTAAAACCGTTAGTCGATGAGTCATCAACCCAACCAAAAATGAGTACACATGATTAATTTCTAAATCTAAATCATAATAATTTATTTCTCTTAGGTTAAGGTCCTTACCCTTTTAGGTTGAAAGTTATACATACTTATAATGATCAACTTACCATTACATTTATTCGACAACAAAATTGTAAATAGTTAACAATGTCCTTACGTTCCTATGATGTCGAGGCTATAGAGCATTTTTCCCAAAAGCAAGGATATCACATTTCAAGTTTCGACGATAAAACACCCTGACAACAAAACTACCATGACATCTCCATCAAGGCTAGCATTATTACAATTGTGAATAGAGACCTGCAATTCATCTAACTCCTTTCACAATGAAACTACAATAACCCTTACCATGCTTGATAACCCCTTCACATCTTATTGTTACGCAGATCTTGCAAATAAATTACAATTACCAACCTTTACTTATTATCTAATGGCCATAAGGCTGCAATGTTCTTTACCCTACAGGATACCCCGTTACCCCCTTTTTTATAACTAACCCTTGCGATAATTTACAATTGCATAATTTTTATAGGTCTCAACCATAAAATTTCAATGACCACACAAGATATAAACATTGCGCCTAAACAATGTGGAGCTCGCATTCATAAGTTATCAATGCTAGCATATCAATATTTCTTTTGACAGAACCTTACATTCTAATGATATCATTCACAAGGAAATTCCAGAACATTCCCTAATCATAACCATTTACTAATAATTTAATAAATAACATTCCATTGCAATTAAATGCATTGCAATTAACTGACCGTGCAATTGCAGAAACATTAAATAAATAACCATTAAATGACCATTTAATAACATTTAAATAAATAACACTACAATTCCAATTAGATTCTTTGCCATTAGATACCAATGCATCTACGTAACAATTGAATAAATGACCATTAATCAACCATTTTAGTAAAAATTACATAAATACATTACAATTACTATTAATTGCATTGCAATTAATTAATCAATGCATCTACGTAACAATTGAGTAAATAACCATTAATCAACTATTTTAATAACAATCACATAAACATATTACAATTTCAATTAACTATAATGCAGCGATTTTAAACAACGCAATTACGGATCCATTAATAAAAGGAGGAATAATTCCCAGTTAAACTAATTATTAACGCAATCCCAACAGCAATGCACCTATATCACCATTAAATATTAAAGGAATAATTCCTTTCTTTAATAAAAGGCGGGCCTTGTAAAATTTAGGTTTTGGGATTGAGTTACATCTGTAGAGAGGTCGAATTAATAAATGTAATAGTTTCTGGGTTGAAAGAACAGCGACACTGTCCCACGACAACGAATGATGGCTAAATCAAGGAGAATCCCTGCGCACTGGCATAGTCATAAATAATGAAGGAAACGATTTACCGAGATTCCAAAAGTTAACTAGAGGACACGAATTGAATTGATATCCGTGAATCATCAGCTGGCAAGTGGGAACAGTAAGTCGCTTTGAAAAAAAAAAGCAGCTGCAATCACTGCAGCGCTGTCTAGGTCACCACGCCCATCAGATTGTGGTCGGAAGGGTTAAGGAAGGGAAGACGCATACCTCAGTCTCTAGGTAAGCACAAAAATCCTCACGTTGTCCAACACAATCCTGGTTGTCAAGGTGGTTCGAGGCACGTCTACCGCTGGAGTGGCTGAGAGGGGACTCGACCTCCAGAGCGCTAGGTAAAGAGCCGCAAATGGAATAAGGAAAACAGTTCCAAAAATAGGGTCGAATGGATGTGTTGTGACAACTGTTGTAAAAACTAAATCACAAACCTTGAGCGATGGATTTACTATGACATTTGGCCAGCAATAGAGGAGCCCAGTACACACACGGAAAGTGAAGAACCCAGTAGGGATTTATATGCATAACCTACTACCACTATTATTAAATAGCACTATCTTATCAATTATATCTCTACGGTTTCAACAAAACTTCATAACTGTTCAAGAATTAATTACTCTTGCATGTACAAGACCAGAGACAACCTAACAGGCCTTGACCTGGTGGTTCTGGCTGGCTCAAATTCTTCGTCGTGACATGATGCCATCGTATTCGCCAAAGTCGTCAAGGCTGTAAACTAGCAGACTCATATGGCGTCCGATGGACATCATGCGCAGCAGCTCTGAAACGTTTATGGGTTTCAAAAAGAGATAAGAAAAAACTACGACAGTAATTCCAAGGAGTGCAACGCTGGCTACTACGACAACTAGAAGGGCAGGTGATAAAACAATTTGCCCACTGTACAACAGCGTAAACCCACTATAAATAAATAGCCCACTGTAAGAAAAAAAATCGAACCCTACTGTAAAAATTCTCCCTTGTATATCAACGAAAATCCACAAAATAAAGGGAACAAATCGCCCACTGAATAAAGACTGAACCCCACTGTAAAAAGGTTGCCCACGATACAAAAACAACGAAAACCCACTGAAAAAAAAAATCCCTCATTGTTCTACGGGGATGCCTCCTATGGAAAGGTAAAAAGAAATAACATAAACCCACAACAAATTTACCAGAAACCCTCAACTGCAAACGAAGATCTTCTAAAATACCCCCTTTTTTTTCTTACGGAGTATGAAGGATGATGATATAACATTTCACAACAATACAATCATAATCGCAGCAGTAAATCATTATGCATTCTACTCTATTAAGTTCATGAGCATACCTTTTCCTTATTTGCTTGCCGCAATGACTCCTGTGCTCAGTGCCGCTTCCGCCTTCAGTGATGCTCCCACTCACCGACCATAGAGGACTCACCGGTACCTCCCATCCAAACACTAGGGGTACTCTCCTTCCCCCTTAGCCCCCCGAGCCACAAAGGGGCCACACACAATCTAGACAGTACCTAGCTTCCCATCTCGCCTCCAAGGCTGAGCTACCACTCAAGTCAGCTAGGAAATCCCCAACTCCCACAAGCAATCAGTCCCGTTGAAATTTGACAGCATAACCATACCTCATAGCAGGTCCCCTTTCTTTTCCCCCATCTCTTTCTTTTATCCTCTTTTTTTTTGACCTAATCCCATTAGGTTTTTTTTTCCAAAAACCCTAAATCCCATTTCTTTTATGTTTTTCCCCCCTTTTATTTATTTATTTCTTTCTTTTTTGAAATCTCAAAAGGTGATTGCGCCTAAGCATCTTTTCATATTATTATTATATATATATATTATTTTTTTTAAATTCATAATATATATATAGTTTCTTTTAAACTCCCTTTAGTTAACAAATTAATTTCCTCTTTTCAAATTTACACCCCCCCTAATTGAATTAATTTATTAAATTTCTTTATTTTACCCTACACCCTTTATGAAGACTCACATTAGCTTAAGTGGGTTTTTTTTTGTTCAATTTTATTATTAGCACTTGTATTGTTAATGCTTAGCTAGTAGGAAATGAAATTCTAATGTTATTTGAATTGCAGAGCTGTTGCGAGCTAGAATATAATGGCGTTGTTATTAGGAGATGGTTAAGTTTTGGTTATTATGTTAGGGCGAAGTAGTAGTACCTTCCTAAAAATACAAATTATCAAGCTTATTACTGAGAATGAGGAAGGCCTTATGTACGCAATCAAGTAAGGAAATACTTTATGAATTCAATTAACGAAGGAATTGTTTTATGTATGTAATTAAGGGAGGAAACTCCCCAGATTAGGTGGAGGTTGCAAATCATCATAGGGGTAATGAATATTTAATGTATACTCTTGAATTATGTTTTTTTTTTACATAGGGCTCAAATTCTGAACTGGTGACGCTAGGTTAGGGGAATTGTTTTAAGGACTTATTCAGGTGTTGAGGTCTTAGGGCTATTTAGGTTGACTCCTTTCTCCATATTATTGCGACGTTCCCTTCAGGACGCACCACGTGCTCCAAGGGTGCCACTCGCCTCTTGAATTTCTTTTGTGCGACGTGCCCTTCAGGATGCACCACGTGCTCCAAGGGTGCCACTCGCCAACTGAGTTTCTTTTGTGCGACGTGCCCTTCAGGAT
>ML788466.1:134690-157323 GCA_009831015.1 Picea engelmannii
TAGAGCTATATTATTACTGCATGGTTAATTAAAGTTAATGTATGATGGTTAATAGTAAGAAGTACTCTCACCCTTGGTTAAATGGAATGTGGTTGATAGAACGAATCTCAGTTAATCATGGATGTTGGTAGTTTTAGCATTTTGTTTTTGGTATTGATGGTGTCGGGCGGGATGTAGACACCTCCATGTTCCTCAGAACAGTCGCCATCCCTGAGACCTTAAATGGTTAAAATCGATGGGAACCTGGGCTTGAGCGTTGCTTATGTGTCTTGGAGGTCCTAACCATTGCAGGGTAGGATGGAGGGATAGTCAGTTTTACTTATTGTCGATTGATGTTTTAGTTGCAAGGTTATTATAACATAAGATGTGAGGGTGTTAAGAAAATGTTATGGTAATTTTATGGTATATGTAACATTTAGGATGTATTGAGATTGTTAATTAATTTCAGGGTTAGTACTATAATTGGAATTGTCCAAACTCTCAGTTGTATGATATCAAACTCTTCTATTGATAAAGCTAGTCGCTCTGTATATAAGTCTGTGTGTGTGATTAGTTTTTGTGTAAAGAATCTAGTGCCGTATCAAGAGTCTCGGGCCCTTTAAAGGCAGGGTTTCCACTCTTGCGACACACCTGACCGAGATTACTAGTTTCTGCCTGAGCAGTTAGCCAGGAGCCTATCTGACCTTCTCTCTCTCCGGAGCAGAGAACTAAGATTAAACACCCTGCTTTCCTATGTAGAAATAGTAAAATCTACTATTATGGATTCTTCCTTATGTCTATGGTCAGTTAATGCTTGCAGTTACTTGTTGTACGCCTTATGTCTTCTTGTTGTGATCGTCATGGTTTCCTCTTGTTAGTCGTCGAGTGGTGACGTAGATTCAAGTGTGTATGTTTCCTTTCTACACACGCGCACACACCTTACCCTAGAAGAAAAAAAAATTGCACCTATTATCAGAGTTGTTGACGAACGGGAGGTGCGTTACATGTGGTATCAGAGCGGGTTCGACCCGCGACTTGGGATTCGCTATGGCTTTCGTTGACATGATTAGATTTGATTATACTATTGTTGATTGAGTTGATTGTGTGCATGCAAGTAATCATGGTTAGAGGATGTCGCAGAGACAGATGACGGGGTGCTAGGGGAGGAGGCAAGACGCCTCCAGTAGAATCCACACCTGAGGGGTATAACCCCCAGGGAGGCGAGCAGGTTCTCAGACAGGAGAAGACAGCAGTTGGCGATGTTGTTGGGATGATGAGATCTTTTCAGCACATGTCCGAGGCACTGATCAGTCGATTGGACAGAGACGAGGCTAGGGCGTCAGCACCCGCTGAGGTTCCACCACGCGCACCGGCTGTTACAGGTAGCATTCATCGTGAACTCGAGAAGGTTAAATTTCCCGAGTTATTTGGTGCCTCGGATGGCGCCGCCGCCGAGGCATGGTTGGAGAATATTATTATCATCTTTATATCATCTTTCTATGTCCCTAATGATGGGTGGAGTGTCCACTCAAAAATTTGGACATTTTAAATACTCCACACAATTTTGATCTAGAAGTTTCCTAGCATTATGAATAATTGTGGAAACATACTCAAATTCTCAGTCTCTATGGAGAGGAATTCCTCAAGGAGGCTCAGATATTCAAAAATATCAAAATAAAAATGGCTAAAAGATTTTTTTACTAACCCCAACAATATTTTACATCTTATCATCTTTCTATGTCCCTGATTATGGGTGGAGTGTCCACTCAAAACATTGGACATTTCAATTACTCCACACTGTTTTGATGTAGAAGTTTCCTATCATTATGAATAAGTGTGGAAACCTGCATACTCAAATTCTCAGCCTCTATGGAGAGGACTTCCTCAAGGAGGCCCAGATATTCAAAAATCTCAAAATAAAAATAGATTAAAG
The DNA here is from genome assembly GCA_009831015.1 of Picea engelmannii. NCBI lineage: Eukaryota > Viridiplantae > Streptophyta > Pinopsida > Pinales > Pinaceae > Picea > Picea engelmannii. The sequence continues at coordinate 136,603 of ML788466.1, forward strand.
AGTTATCGATTAACCCCGTCACTTTTTTACATCTTATAATCTTTCTATGTCCCTGATGTTGGGTGGAGTGTCCACTCGAAATGTTGGATGTTTCAAATACTCCCCAAAATTTTGATCAAGGAGTTTCCTAGCATTATGAATAATTGTGGAAACCTTCATACTCAAATTTTCAGCCTCTATGGAGAGGACTACCTCAAGGAGGCCTCGATATTTGAAAAGCTCAAAATTAAAATGGTTAAAAGAGTTGTCAATTAACCCCAACACTCTTTTACATCTTATCATCTTTCTAGGTCCCTGATGATGGGTGGAGTGTCCACTCAAAACGTTGGACGTTTCGAATACTCCACATAGTTTTGATCGAGACTTTTCCTATAATATATTTTTTTTTACTAATATCACAATTATTATATTTTATTGTATTTTATTTTCCAAAGATTTAATTGATTTATTATTCAACTATTATAATGTATTTGATTTATTTATTTAAGTTTAAATTATTAAATATAAAGAATATATAATAATAAATTTTGATCTATACACTTTAGATGAAACGGTTTTACAATTTTTAACTACATTACCAGCTTTATGAATCTTCTATTAAAAAACGTATGTTAAGTATTGTATTTTGTTGATTTTGTATTAAAATGTATACAAATATTGGATTTGGTTTATGAATGACCAAAATTAATTTGAATAATTACTCTTATGATTAATAATTGTATAAATAATTATAATAGTTTCACTTGATTATTTTAATAGAATAGCAGTGAGACTGCTTTTTTCCGATGAAAAAAATAATAATTGTAGAATAATAATGATTAAAAATTGTATATATTAAAATTCATTATTATTTAAAATTTATAATTAATTAAATTTATTTAATTAATTTTAAATTATTAAATTTGAAAACAAATCATTAGTAATAATGAATTTTAATATATACAGTTTTCTTTATCATTTTTTTCTCTACCACCAACTTTATGAATCTCCTCATATGGAAATGTAAAAATTATATTTGGTTAGTGAAGAAAATAATTATTTTGTTAAGGTTAAAAGAATATTAAATTAAATTAATTTTATATTAATATAAAAATATTAATAAAAAACATTAAATAAAATAAACAAAAGTCCATATGTAGGTTTTATAAGACTCGGTCTTCATCTTTTATGTAATGATTATATCTAACATGGGTGTAGATGCATCAATATGTTCACAATACACAAAAGGATTTTATCGTTGCATTATCATGCACTCTAATGTTTTGGGGATTTTGTTATCACTTGTCACTTCTTTTTTTTTTAAGTGTATTAAGTGTCCATGATTTATATGATGATTTCCTTGTTTTTGTTTTTAGGATATAAATCTTGTTTTTCTATGGTAACAGCTTAGCTAGTAAAATTTGGATTGTTACTTTACCAATGAAAATCTAATACATAATAAAAAAATTCTTAATTGTGACTAGGCTCTAGAAAAGACTCTTTTAGAATTTCCATTTCCTTCCTATATTGAATATAAAAAAAATGATTAATACAAGTTTATATGTTTATAAAACTAAAGGATGGAGTGGAATAGGTGAAGGCCATGATATTTGCACTAGTTAAAGTTAGGAATGCCATCCATGTTGATAATGCCAACACCACAATTGTGATTCCACAATTCATAGATGTTGCAAGAAGTCATTTTGTTCGAACTTCTCTTAGAAGTTCCATCAAAGTAAGTATATATCTGTTTGAATTTTGAATTTTTCAAACAATAAAAAAATTAAAAGTTTTATTTTTTAATATCATCATTTTTTTAAATAAAATGTACTTTAAAATATATCTTTTCTATTGTATTATATGAATACATCATCAAATTTGTGATATCTCAATTAGTGCTTAGTAACAAAAGTTAACATAAATGTATGTTAATATAATACAACATAAATGTTTTATAATAAACAATAAATATGACAATAAAAATATATCAAAACCACATTTTATACTTGTACTATTAATGTATTTCCAATATGATGGTTAGAAATGGTTGTTAGATTTTCATATCCAACACTATAAAATAAAGAAAAAAATAATAATTGGCCAATTATAGATAACCATAATAAAATGACACGTCCATAATATAAATGTTGAAACAAAACATTTGCATATCACTCTTCATTTCAATCACCCTGATTATCTTCCTCTCTTGGCATTATAACATTGGTGTTCTTAAAATGATGTTTTGATCTCGGATCATGCCTCAATATGAACCATCAATCCCCATCTAACACATATATGTTAAAAAAGACTTGGTTGTAGTGTTTTGGGAAATCATAAGGCTCCTTAGTTTCAACCCACATTTTTTAGAGTTAATACATACTATCCCACTATCATGATCTTCCTTTACATTTCTCTAGTCAAAGGTATCACACCACTTGAAACTAAAAATAACACATTGAAAATATGAAAAGTCCACTTGTTTGATCTCTTGTATCTTTCTAATGTAGCCTAACTCCCCTCTATTAGGTTTTGATAACAATGGCTAGCATGACTAGATTGTTAGAAATCGACCTCCACTCCCCAATATTGTGTGATGTGTCCATCATTGGCATCCTCAATGTGAAAATGATTTCCATATGCCCACATATATTGGAACAAATGCACCTATAAAAATATGAGCAAAGGACGATGTCATATATCTAATAATCCGAGCATTAATAAAAACATATTACATGTTACAATTCAAATGTATAATATTATAAATTGAATGCAATACTCAGAGATATTATTACATAGTTGTTTCACATGATCCATATGTTTAGTTAATCCATCTATTCTCCACATGGGTAATGACCGAACATGTCATATGTTTATGTAATCTTGTCAACCACCCAACAGTTGGGATGGATTTTTGGCATGTTTTCTTTTAAATGATAAGGATAAGGCATGCTTCTACCATTAAACCATATGAATGCTTTCATGTCACTATCCCATTTCCTTCTTTTCTCTTCATACAACATGACCCATGGTTGTTTTTCATTCATGTTGTAAAAAATGAATTTATTGATGTCATCAATTTCTAAATTCACGGATGTATACAAGAATTCAAAATGAATAGTATGAGTTTAAATATAAATTATCAACCTCGGTGTAAATAGTTTCTCTGCATAAATTTGAAAAAATATAAGTGAAATACTCTTTATCATGCACCTTCTTTTGTTTGTTTCAAGTATCTCTCCTTCCCTTTTATCGTCATCCTATTGGTCATCCTAAACCACCATCCCTGGCGTGTCATCATTTTTTTTTATGTACTCACTAGCATAATAGAATAACTTGTATACTATGTACTCTTTTGCGATAGAGCCCTCTATTTTATCCCTTTGTGGAACAAACCCCTTCAATTTTTCCATGTACCTCTCTAACAAGAACATCCAACAACATGAGAGCACCCCAACTAATTCAACCTCATGAGGTAGGTGAATTAGAATATGGACTTGTAAGTCCATAAAACTTGTGGGTAGTTCCTTCTCAAACATATAAAAAATCTCAAAAATATCTTGATGCCACAGTGGAATGCTATCCATATGAATCTCCTTTGATGTGATCTAATGTACGAATGCAAATAATTTATATATGGCACGTTGCAGGTCCTGGAGGAAGTCATGGTTCACATAACCATGCATGATAAAAGGATAATGACACTACAAAATAGACATACACATCATTAATTTCCATAAAATTGTGAGTGCATAGTATATTTTTAACTACACTTTAGAGGAATAGTTATTTATTCGACATACATACCCTTAGAAGGTGCATATGGTCATGTGATTTCAACCCCAAAAAATTCCCTTTTACAGTGAAGCAACGTCGTGGATTTGACCCATATTAAGAAGGTGACTTCAGACCCAATATAAAATCCTTTACCATAGAAAGATCATCTTTATTCAAAATCCATGGGACGTCACCTTCTTTAAAACACCAAGAGGGACCAGCCTCTCCTCTACTTTATTTTCTTGGACAATGTCTCTTTTTAGTATTCAAAAAACTAATATCTCTCCTAACGACCAATGTGTCACTTTTATTCGATGATATGCGCCTTCATAAAGAAGATGAAACATTTTTAATATATGTAGGGGATCTATTAAGTGGGAAATATGAAAATGCTCCCAATATGGAAGCTCATAAAATACAGATTTCTTTTTCATCTGAATGGGCATTTTGTCAACATAGGTGTCAAAAAAATCAAGATCATTGAACACAGGTTCCCCATTTGAATCAAACAATTCTTCCATTTCCTTATCCTTCTATGTGTCATATGTCATAATCCAATTTGTCGGTGTGATTATTTTAGGTCTCCCAATTCTCTTTGGTTTACCATTGAAAGTAGATGAAACTCTTCTATAAGGGTGGTCTTCTGGGAGGAATATTGTCAAGTAGTCGTACATCATCTTTCGTAGGTGGTTGGAACACCCAGACTTTATAGAATGTCCACAACATTTACATCCATGATACCCTTTTTTCACAATACCTATGATGATATTGTATATAGATAATGTTAGTGTCAAAAAGATAGTTGCACCAAATTAAGTATGCCAAATAAAATTATAGATATAAACAAATAAATCAACATGCTTACTTGAGGAAACTCCTAGTCCTAGATAATCATGTGTGGTCTATGCACATATGCCATACAATATAAAATACCTCTCAATTGGGATGGGTCTTGATACATCATATGTATGCGTCCCTTCCAATAATTGTTTAAATTCATCAATCAATGGTTGGAGGTAGATATCTAATCTCTTCACTTGTCTTCTAATCGAGACTATAAGAGCTAGAATAAAGTGTTCATTCTTCATGGAAAATCATGTGGGGGTATTTTTATTGATCACTACCACTATACAACCATAATAGTTGGTGGTTTGGAGGGAAAAATGGTTAATTTTGTCCATGGATATGCTTAATCATAGGCTATGTACTTCATCCTCAAATTTATCGGGCCATGTATCCTATCTATGCTTCATGGCTATTGAATTTGTTGGGGTTCACATAACTCATGGCTCACTTCTATGTGAGGCATGCCACCCTTGCAACACGGATAATTGTTTTCAATGAAAGAGCCTTTGAATCCTTTTAATTATAGGCATGTGCCTCAATATCTTATGAGGAGGACCATGTGCCTTACCCTTGTTTTTTTATTTATTTCTAGCACATGTCATGCCCACATTATAGACATATCTCTTTGTCTACATATTCCTCTCTATATAAAATACAATATTTTAGATATCTGTGGTATGATATGTACTCAAAAACAAACATTTTTAGCATTTTCTTTTCATCTGCACAACTATCAAGAAATGAATTATCACTCAAAAGTACCTTAATTTTTAGTAACCTACAATTATCAGGCAATAGAAATGTACACTATCATTAAGCATGCATAAAATCAACCATTTTCTTCCTTCATTGTGTGATAATATTCCTTAAAAAATCAGGGCGCTTAATGGTTTGTAACCACAAAAGTGCCAATAAACACACATCTGACATACCATACATTTCTTTAAAGTTGTACAGTAACATTGATGTCCCCAGGTGGGTAGACCTTGACCCCTATCCAAAGTGAGGGGTGGTGGAAGTAGATTTCAGGCATTCAAAGAAGGTATCGATTATATTAGAAACATCTCCTAGTTCATTTTATTCATCCCCAACATGTGAAGAACTAGTATTATTGTAGAGGTTTTCTAATGGGTGACTCGGGAAATAGTGGTAATTGAATATGTGATTGATTCAGCCATGCTTCACATGATTCCTCTCCTAGTTGTGCTTGTTTAATAACATTCTCTTGATTTGACATCATAGTGGGTGCAATAGTAGATGGTAGACCAGTCACTCATCGTCGGAATCATGATTGTAAAAATATTGAACATTACATTGATAATATTAGTAACACAATGCATTTAGTATTTTCAAACATTATACCAACATTTACTAGAAGTATGGAATTTGTTTTCCCAACAACAAACATGCAACCAACCACCTTATAAAACAAATTTCTAATTAAGAAATACATTTACATTAGTTCCATTTAAAATCCAAAAAAACAATTACTCAATCCTCTTTTTCTTATTCCCCAAGGGGACGTCTAAATGTAGAGCCAATGCAAGGCATTTTTTATGAGCGGTTGGTGGTCTACGAAATTTCTAGTTTATTAACAACTTGTCACCATGAGACAAACTATGTATTTCATGCACAACAACAAATATGGATGCATTCATTTTCATAAATAACTCATTTGACATTGCAGTGTTCCTCAAAGGAACAATTTTCACTAAATAATAAGGACCTACAACTATTTATGAACCCTGCAATGTTCTCATGAGTTCATGGATGACCATCAATATATAACAAGTTTTTCATGTTAAAGTTTCTAGAAGCATAACCGTTCATGCACATACTATACATAGAAATGTTATGTTTGTATTTAAAAATATTCAAGTAATCATGCCTACTATAAAGAGGACCACAAAATGGCATAAGTGTTATTGATTGTTTGGGAGGAATAATACATGTGAAATGATGAACAACCCAAGATTTTCAACATCTACTTTAGACTCGGCAATCATATAAGTATTACCACAAAAAGATAATTTGGTTCCAACATCGATCACAGGCATGAAAGACAGCTAAGCACTATACAAATATCAGTTATAATAGTTTTAGTATTTAATTTGCATATGAATAGGAAGAGGGAATTCATAACTACTTTCCAACAATTGAACTGAATTTTATGTGTACTTGGACATGTTTTCTCTCAACTCATGCAACTTTTTGTATCTCCTAGTAGAGATGTTTTGGGTAGTATTTATATCATACTTTGGATCAATAGAACTCTCCATTAACTCAACAAAATGAGACATGCTGGTAAATTTAGGATGAAACTTAGTTGATCTAGCTTCCAAATTTTCAAAAAGGAGGATAGGAAAGTGTTTCTATGTGTATTTTCTATACCACCTATTGGAATCTTGACCGCAGTGGGAGGTATTAGGTCGTCAACTTTGGGTATTTTGTCATTAATATAATGGGGAAATGTGACATTTTAAGGGTTATCCTTCAACCCTTTACATTTTGAACAACCACATACTACTAGGGTGTCATAAAAGATTTCCAATTCATAGTGCAATACCATTGACCCAGGTTGGTTTCTAGTAGATGGTATGTTACAATTGTCAAGGTAAAGAAGTTGTCAATTTTGATCAAACATATGCATGTAGTATATTTATCCTAATAAAATCTTACAACATTTTTGGACTGGTGGAATATCTTTCGCATTCAAACTTGATCTTGAATCGTGATCTTGCAAAATTCAATGAACAATTATTCAAATGCACATGCATACATAACATAAATTCAATCAAATAAATAAATTGTAAATAAAATATAGACTTCCTGCAAACAATGTGGGATAACTTGAATAACTTGCAATGATATCGAATGAGCTGGAATATGAAGATTTGTCCATTTGATATTATAAAAAAAAATTCTGCATTTGAACCAAAACCATCATCAATATGTGAATTAATTCTTAAGAGAAAGTTTGGGAAGCATAGAACAATCTAACTTCAAACATAATTTTGAACAAATTTTTAATATTAATGGTGTAATTAATTATAGTATGTGACCCTGGTGCTTCAAAATAAACAAAACACATTGGTGCGCTAAATTATGAAAGGAACTGGAGAGTGACCTTTGTTTTTTCCTTTGCAAAGAAAAATCTATGCAAAATTTAATCGCAAAGGTTTGCATTTGTATTTTGTGAATTAAATTGTTTGTCGATGTATTTTTATGTTATAAGAACATAGGTGTTCTTTAAGATGTATAGCACACTAGTGCGCTTTAAACTGTGTAGCGCATCAAAATATATATCGAAAAAATGAGTGGAAATTTCATTTTTCTATATGTATGTGTTCATGAATGAGAGGCACCATGTCAGGCTTGGAACATAATGAGGTTGATGTGCCCATTGCTACCTACAAGGGATCTAGTTACAAATACTTTGGGGTTGTGAAATTCATCCCCTGAGTCAAAGAGATATTTGATAATCCTCCCAAGGCAAAGAAAACAAGGTCTAGGTATGATATTTACATGCCATTTATTATGGTTACACGGATGACGAGGGTGGTATCTTGGAGAAAGTTGAGTGGCCTGTGAAGGAGGAGATGTGGGCTGAAGAACTAAGGGAGTCGTATAGGATCAAGTATTTCAAGAGGGAAGATAGTTTGATGGTCAAGAGAGGGGAGTTTGTTGTCATTAATTCGGTCCTACTCAATGAAGGGGAGGATGTGTTAAAAAAATGGGAGAGTGGGACAAGGGAAACCAACAACAAATAGGGTGAGAGTTTGTTTCCCATGTGCCCCTTCTATATGTAAAAGAGATCAAGTGCATGGTTGTGGAAAAGAAGAAATGGGAGCTTATTATTAAATATATGAGTGAGTATCTCATGGAGGAGCAGGTCAAGGATAAGGCAATTCTTGATATTCAACGATAAAGTATGTTGGTGAAGCTTATGGATCATCAATTTTTTTTCAAATGTTTTTCTTAACTTCTATTAAATATACAATATGGGTCTTAGGTCATTCTTGAGTTTGAAAAAGTATTATATTTAATACATCCAAAAAGGTTAATTTCTTGTTGATCGGGAAAAAGGGGCATTGGGAACCTCAGATTGTAGATCTTGGCGGTCCTAATTATGTCAAAGTAGGGGCCAAGATGATGAATTTGGAAGGGAACGAAGTTGATGTGCCTATTGAAACTAGCAAGGGACCTAGTTACAAACACTTTATGGCTATGAACTTCCTCCATGATATCAAAGAACTATTTGATAAGCCCCACGAGGTGAAGAAAAGGAGGTTTAGGTATGATATTTTCAAGTGAATTGATGTCAGTTATTATGGATACAGGAATGATGAGGATGTATATTGGAAAAATTCAAGTGGCCCATGGAGGAGTACATGTGAGCCAGAGCACTAAGGGAGTGGCAAATGATAGATTATGTGCGCTAAATTATGAGAGGCACGGACGAGTCACATCTGTTTTTTCCTCTATACAGAAAAATCTCTGCAAAACTTTAATTGCAAAGATTTTCATTTGTACTTTGTCAATTAATTTTTTTGTAAATATGGTTTTATGTAAAAAATCCACTGGTGTGCTATGAAATGTATAGCGCACCAAAAATGTAAGTTAAAAAAATTAAAAAGAGCATGTGTTCATCATTAATGCACCGAAATATACAGCAAAAAAATGAGTGGGAATTTCATTTTTCTAAATGTATGTGTTTATAAATGAAAACCCTAATCATTGTTTCATTATTTTGACAAAATTTAGAGGGGATATTTGTACAAGATATATTTACTACAAAATGCTTTGGAATGGATAGATGTTTTTGAAGAGACAAATTTGTAATTGATCATCGTAGGTCACATAAAAATATGCAGAGGAGAAATTTTATGCATGTGATTTCATTATATTCATCATATCAATGTTTCCCCTACTTGATTGAAACAATTTCCAGTGCATTCTCAAATGAATAAAAGGGTTTTGTAGTTACATTTGGTATTGGAATCCCTAGCTTTCTTGTTGTTTCTCATGGTTTCCCTCTCTATATATCACAGTGAATTATTTTTTAAGAAATAGACTTTTATAGGGTTTCTTTACTTGTATATGGGGTGTTTTGTATCCATTKCAATGGAACCACTAATTGCATTGGATCCCAAACCTTTTCGTTGTTAGTTTTCTTTTAAAAATATGCTTTCATAACTAGCGGTGCGCACTATACACGAATAGTGCACTGGTGTGCATGTTCCTGTCAAAAACATTGTTGAGGYTAAAATGAAACTAGCATTTCTTTAAATACCAAAAKATTCATGTTTTAAATCTGTTCACAAGTTCAATGGTGCATAATAAATAGTGACAAGGMAACCATGCTTTTATTAATTTATAGGGAACCACATAAATATAAAAAATTGTAAAACAATTTTATTTTTATTTTGTAACAACATGGTAATCATATATCGGTGCATATACATATTATTAATGCATCGATGCATATACATATACTTAGTGCACTAATTCATATACATATTCTTAATGCACTAGTGCGTACTATTTTATTATATGCACTGAAATCTTATTTTGTAAAAAATATTTCATAATTTTATATCTCATTATTCCTAGTTTTTTTTCGATAGAAGATGGCCAATAAAAGTTGAAGAAAAAAAACTTGTTGTAGTGAATGTGATGGTATCTCATCCCAACAAGAGAATAAGTCAAGTCCTTTAAGTTTTATTAAAAATTTAATATATTTGAATTATCTGCAAATTTAAATTAATTATGTGTATTGGTTAAGTTGTGTCATGGAGAGAAAAAACTTGAAGAAACTCAATAATATTGTTCGCAATCAGTGTACAAAAGAGAGTAAAATATTTATTGAAATGTCGCAAAGAGAAGAATTAGGTGGATCAACATGTAATCAACATGAATTTTTTCTTTGACTTTTTACTAAAAATGAATTTATTAATGTTAATCGTTAACATGTTTTAAACACTTAATTTCACATTTTTTTAGTGTTGTGCAGGGATCGATAGTGAGGGACCAAAATTTCGTCCTAAGAAGATAAAAATTATGAAGGATGTAAATGATGATAACTTGGTCCTCAATTCATCTGGAGTGGTGCTAGTAGTTAATGAGAGGGGAAAATTGTTTTAAAAAACTTCGAGGGATATTGTGGAAAGAACATATAGATGTAATTTCTGCTTACAATACAAAAATCAACCCAATGACTCCAAGAATCATGTTATATATAAACTACAGGAAACATTTCCGGAGCAATGGTCAATGAAACCCATGAGACTTGAAAAAGAAAAAACTTGTAATAACAAAAAATAATCATTCAAAAAGTATTATTACTAAATATTTTTTTCTATAATATATCCCAGAAATTACCACATTATTTATTTTTTTCTATATTTACTTTCAAGTCGATTTAAAAAAACTATATTGTGTTTTTCTTTTTTCAAGAAAATTATGCAAATCCCAAGGGACAAACGAGGGGAAAACCAATATATGTCAGTAGCGATGTCCAAAAAAGTGCACCGGGAGATGGTAAAAGAAATGAACATAATAGCATTGGAGGAGGACTCATCCTAATAACAATGCGCATCATATGCGTGTAATCGATTATTTATTATTTTATGTACATTGAATTGAATTATCACATGAAATTTTAATTTTCAATTGTTTTGCTGCAAAAAAAAATGAAACCCTTTCAACACATAAGACAGGACGACGAGGAATAAAATAGTTGATTGCAAAGTTTGTGAGTAATTACGTTTTCGACTTTACTTAAGATTTTGTTTTTGTTGTGATGTTTATATTTAAATAATGAATTTACACTCATACATGGGTGCCTTCTAATAGGTTCTAACATACAAAGAAGATTCAACCAAAGAATTGATAAACATTGGGTTAAGTATGGATTGTGAGTATATGTTGAAGTGTCAAGGCTTAATTAAACAATTTGTAAGTATCTATGTTGTTTAACTTCCCTTGTTTTATAATTAATGGAACAACAAAAAACATTTATATTAATTATATTTATTGTTCTTTTTCATGGCATAGTAAACATGCAAGAAACAAAGTATGGAGTGCAGCCAACATAAGAGAGTTTGAGAGATAGCATGTAGCATGGCTTTGAAAGAATGTGTATTGTTTATGAAACACTTGTTTCTATGCTACACTTTTTTAATTGTGCAATCATATATATTCTACAATATAAATGTAGATATATTTATTACACTTTATTTCTATGTTTGCAGATGAAACATGAAGAGGTGGAACATAAAAAAAAAAGTTGATCAAAAAAACATTAGGTTAAATAACCAAAGTAAAATATTGCCTACAAGCGATGAAGAAATGAGGCATGCATGCAGCTCAAGCAATGACAACAGTTCAAGTGATGAGTGACAATCAGTATAAGTGAACGATTACTACAAGTTGTATGTTTTGGAATATCTTCCTGTGAAAATCAAGGATTGTGTTTAATGTACTCGACATATTGTCCTAATTGCATGAGAACATGTTATCAATATGTGTAACAATTACATATTGGTTGCATTTTGATTATTTTGGATCTTTATGTTTTCCCATTTTGTGTGACAATGGGTCTCTTATTCATATATAATAAAATGGGTTTCTTATTTTATTGTGTTGTCGAATGCTATAAAATGTTGTGTTGTTGATTAATTAATATATGGATGATTTACATTGTTACAAATAACAGAGGTGTAATATGTTAGATAACACATTAATAGAATCATTTTAACAAAATGCGATAAAAATATATATATACAAATCAATATTATATACAAATCAATATTATTATAACAATTATTTGATTTTGAGATGATTAATTGAAAATTTGTTAAAAAAACAATTAATTAAAATGTATACATATCGGTGCATTGTATTCTTTTGAATTCACTAAAATGTGTGTGACACAATATAGAATCTGATGCATTGTTATGGGTTATATGCATTGTTTTCTATTAATTACTTTGAACCACCAATGCTAAAAATTGTGAAAAAAACACCATTTGTTTAAACAACATAACATACAATAATATTTATTGTTTCAAAATATTATGATGCACATGATTACAATACGCATCAGTTCTTTACATATAATATACATAGAAAGGATTTACATACAATATGAATAATGGTTCTTTACATATAATATACGCATCGATTCTTAGAAACAAAGAATGGCATTGACATCTCACCTCAAATGTTTGAAATTTCACTTCCCTCCGGTGCACATGGTAATATAAGAACTAGTGCATACAAACTATATGAGCACTAGTGTGCCATAAAAAAAAAGAGAATGATCTGGTGCATAATATTTATATGACCAATGATGTTACATACAAAAAAAAGACAAAACTGTGTGTACAGAAATTGAAAAAGCACCAATTTTGCATACAACAAAAAAGATGGAACCGGTGCATAAAGATTATAAAAGAACCAATTCTTTTTAGGTTTATGTATGCACTGGTGTAGGTTAATTAAGAATACATTGTTGCATTTTATCAATACAAGCACCAACAAAAAACCTCCGCTAAAACCTCCACCTGTCCATTTTTTTTAGTTATATGGAACATTTGTTAAAACCTCCACTGTGAATACCCTCGAATGGGGTGTTATCTTGATTAATAGTCCATACAAAATGAGGACCTCTACATTTCCACCTAGGAGTTTGGTACTCCATGAGGACATAGTGAGGAGGTTCAAGGTCATGTCAATAGATGGCATATTAATGACCTGGGTTTCCAGGATCATGGGAGGAGTCACTAGCATATGGGTGTTAGTACTTCGAATGAGGTGGGCATTTACTCCATCTAGAATGCAATTATAGCAACATTTACTCTGTATCAATTGATTTGTTTTATGGGGTGATCATTCTCAACAATGGGAGAAATTTTCATATTTGTCTAGTTCCTTCCAGCAAATCTCTTTCTTTATGCTTGGAGGTTTGAGTTTGGAAGATTGTCGAGCACCCCCAGTAGTGCATTTGGTGTTATCACATGTAGTATGTCATGCACCTGGTAGAGGGGATGGTCAAGGAGAGGTTGAAACTCTAATGGAAGAATGTAAAGTAATTTTTTTGGTGTTGGGGAGGGAATTAATATATTTGAGAGCAGGGTCCCCAATTCCCCTCTTCGCGACTCTGGTGAATGTAGTGAAATATCCATGTGAAAATTTGTACAGATATGGGGTTGTTAGGTTGAGTGGATTGGTGATTATTCTACTACAAAGAACGAAGGTAGTTCTCTTGCCCCTGCTCCTTTGGTATCTTCCCTGGTTCATGGACTCCCTAATTGTCTCTATGAATGCTAGCAGTGCACTCCCTAACTCTCAATCCATTCTTGCATTCTCTGGTGAGCCCCCAACCTCTCATTTTATTCTGAGTCATCCACATACTTTTGAAGAGCTCATGCAATTGGTTTTTGAAGTACGAAGTGAGGTGGCGGACCTCAAATCTAGTCTCAAGCTTCTGCATTAGCGCATATCATGGATTGTGGCCTTCCATGCTAGTTTTGATCTTTGACTTCTAGTTCCTGACATGTCTTCATAGGATGTTGTTCTTCTTCATGTACCTATTCCATCAAAAATGGGTCATTAGTCTTCAACCCATAATGATAAAGTCTCTCCTCCAAGGTACTAGCATTTTAAGCCCCTGGTATTGTTTTGTATTCGTTTTATTCATTTTAGATACTAGTATGGTAGATTGATTACAAGATCATATGTAATCTGTAGAAAAAAATGATGTTTCCAAGTTTGTCTTATTTTTTACCCTTCAGGGAAGTCTAAAAATCTATTTCAATGGGATGGTTTCCTTCCATGGAAACTGAGTCATCAATATACATTAATATTGTATGTGAATTTTCATAGTAGGTAATACAATCCTTCTAACTTACAAAAAAAAAGACCTCCACTACGAATAGTAGAGGTGTTTTTGAATATTTTTCTCAATCTCTTGTAACACTAAAAACCTCCACAAAAACTTATGCTACAAGGTGTTTTCCTTGTAGTGTCAAGAAGGTCACTAGAAAATACTTTAAAAAGTGGAGCTTCATCTTGAGGATGTGCATATCAAATATGATGGTATTATCTCAAAGGCTACAGTAATCAAAGACCAAGAAGACAGGATAGAGGGTTCCATTGTCTCTCAAAATACGATGGATGGCATGGGTGTGCAGAATGAAGGGAAACCATATCGACACCCTCATTATCAAGAAATTTTTCAAGAAAAACAAGAATATTGACAATAAAATTACCAAGGAAGAAGATGGAATAATATGAATGGAATAGTGCATCACAAAACCATTATTTGACAAGATTCTATTAGAGACCAACAACTACAACAAATTAAAGAAGCCTCAACAAAAACTCATGGAATCAAAGGAAATTGAATTTGGATGGATGGCTCATCATCACTGGAAATAAGAAAGAATGAATATAAGGAAATTTTGTTACTTGATATCATCACATCTAAATCCCTTAACTACAAATCTTTGAGGAAAACTCCTTTTGAAGAAGGGTAATATGATATTACCTCAAGGGGGGAATATATGGATTTAAATGTATACATAATTGGGGTTGAACTAATAAACGTGCCATGTGTACAATGAGTAAATATGTATATATAGATGTTATGTAGTCATTATTGAGGGGAAGATGTGATTTGGATATATGTATGTATTGGGATATTTGGAGGTGCTTCTCTTGTCCTTTAAGGAAATATTGTGTATATTATGTGTACTCGTGATTATTATGATATATTAAGTATTTGCCATATAACATTTTGTGTTCACTAGTATGAGTGTTTATGAAAACGGAAAACATATCCTCTTTCCTAATATTTAGTTTTTTTATTCATTCATGATGCAACTAGTTTGAGTTTTGATGACATTTACACTCTCTATATGAGCTTATATTGTACAACAACCCATTTTTGTTGGGTAATTGTATCAATAATTCCATCCATGGTTTCGACAAGTGAACGCCAAAGTGGTTATCCAACCTAAAAATATCTCTTAATTGTTTCAAGTTAGTCATATGCAATAGGATTTTGGTAGTTCAATCCATCGATGGTGGGGAATTTCCTTTGGGGGTTAAATTAGGAATTTTTAGGTTTACATTAGGGTTTATCTTTGCATTTCTCGGAATCATTGGATTATGAGGGTTTCAATTTTCGACTACCATTTTTAAACCACTGTAAGGAAATATTAAAAAATAGTATAAATTGATAAACAAAAAATGGAGGTAAAACTTAAATTCAATAAATAATACAAATTATGGTGTGTCCTACTTGGAACCCTAATATTTCCAAATATTTCAATCAAACTAGACAAATTATGATTTTTTATTATAAATTTAAACTCTCTTCGAAAGTTTCCAATGAATTCAATATCCATGGGTTGAGGGAAGCCTCATCTCAAAACCCTTACCACGTTCTTGTCATAAAAATAAGGAAAATTAACAAACAATTCACGATGATATACAAAAATATGGACTTTTGATGGGAGATAGAACATGCATGCCTTCTATTGAATCAAAAGTAGTTTTACTAGCAAGGAGCATGCACACATTCTCTTTAAAAATATTTTTTTTATGGCTAAGGAATCATCACTTGATTTCTTCACTTAGCCTCCATGTCAACTAATTCATCAATATTGGGCCTTCTTGGAATAAGAATTTTTAAACATGTTTGTGTTCTATTTTTTCATAATGCAAGCGGGTTTCTTAAAACTTGAATTACATAAGAAATCCCATCAATTTTATGCACTAATTAATACACCATAGAGATTCTTAAAACCACTATGAAATCATAATAAAAAAATACACACAATAGAACACCATGAGCACAATATTTTCCCTAGAGAAACTTAATGTGGGAAAAAAGTAATACTCTAGTGACCATGTCTTTATTATTAAAGCTAGAGAATACAATGCCAATTAATATAGAGATCACCAAGCTCGGTATGGAGTTATAAAACACTATGTTCTACTACAACCCCTTGAATATTTATCTTTCTCTTACTCTATTGGCTATGTTTTCCTTCCGGTAGTTTCTTTTCTATGGAACATCAAATCACTACAATACGCATTGAACCTCTTTCCCTCCTTTTGACTAAGGTTTTAATGCCCCTTCTTTATCATTATCATTTTTTGGAATGTCGTGATGCTTCTAAAGAATATAATGAATTCCATTCATTACTAAATACACATAGGTGAATCATGGTGAGTTGACATGGATTCCATATGGAAATGTGGGGAAGAATCGATAGTTATCATGTTGAGGGCATAGCTTTTGCATATGGACTCTATTTGAGATTAAAAAAAAAAACACTATTGGAAATATTTTTATATATATAATGCATTGGGGAACTAAAATATATGTTAGTGAAGTCAAATATATTTATTGATCCTTGAACTAGAGGATTTTCAATTTTGGTCCATTAATGCAATTTTCAAAATTTTCCCCAAAGTCCCCGGTATAGGTTCTCAAACAATTCTACCTGCCACTTCAATATTTGTTGAAATTGTCTTCTACAATGGGAGTCTTCAAAAAACATGATACACTTGTTTTCATATTGTTATCGTAGGATTCTTACTTGTGCAAATCCCCACCACAAGTCCCAAAATCTTGCATAACAATGGAATATCCTACCACTGTCACCTTAGTAATAACTACCCTTATTTTAGTGATGAGAGAGGTCCACCACAAGGGAGGCTTCCCTGGTGACCTCAAGAGATCAAAGTATCAAGTATAGTATCCAAGCTTACCGCCCCCTCTCTTGATCACCTAAATATTGGTTTAGGTCAAGGTAGTAGAAGAGGTATGAGGTTGTTTGAGTACCTACCCGGAACAAGAACAATTTACAACAAATATGTGATTATTTTTAAATCCAAAAATGTAATTAATACCTCGTAAAGAGACTAGACAAGATAATTTGCAAATATTGTCATAATTTGTAGCAGTAAACAATAATATGACAACATTATATGATTTACAATAACAATAAAAAGTAGTGTTTATAAATGCAACAATTTACCATGAAAACTTATCATACATCCACTAGAATAATATCCAATTGTTTAATACAATTTCTAAATGTGTTAGGCCACCTCCAAAGGCAAGCTCATATAAAGGAGACAATGAGGTTCTCAAACAATTAGGAAAGAGCTTGGGGGGGTGAACAATGTGTTCAAACATAAAAGGATAAAGGGATGCAGACTCAATATGAAGAGAATAATTTATCCAGAGTAACTTTTCTCTCAAAGTTGAATTCTTCTTCTCTTTTCGACAGCTTGGATATGGCCCATTTATAGCCTTCAAATGGAATTGAAGGGCCGAGTCAGAAAATTTCCAGTATATGGAAGTTCAAGGATCATGGATCTCATGACGTAACATGGAAAACGGAAACCATTTTTTAATTTTGGGCACAAAACCCGATGTACGTGGGTTGTAATGGTGCAACCTATGTATACACATGTTGTATAATAGTTGGGGCGTGTATATGTGGAAAAATATTTTTTTTTATCTTTGGGAACTGCAAAAAGGGACTTCAATTCTACATAGCAAAATGGAAAAGGCCTTCTGAGCAAGTTTGCATAGGGTGAGGCAAATATTTCTATAATAGATGCCCCTTAATGTGTGAGGTTAGAGGAGTATCTGCAATGGTCTAAATACATTATAATACCCAAAAGTGGAGCAATGGAGACCCAACTGGATGAACTAGTTTCTCATGAGAATATTAAAATTTGTACTGACTTTGCGCACATGGATACCAATTTGAATTACACTACAGATCCATGTGAAAATATACCAAATAGTTGTTCAGGGCCATGAATAGAAAATACAAAGGTGGATACATGCAAAAGACTATCACAATCACAAAAATGGCTCAGTAAAACCAGTCTCAAAATCAGTCTGAAGATATTTGTATACAATGGAGTACAATATGATCTCCCATGATCATTGAAGTCACATACATACTGGTCCAATGAAAGATAGCAACAGCTCATGAAAGCTACAACTATGAATTGTTGTCTTCAAGTCTTCTACACGATCCGCCAAAGGTGCAAGTCTACATCATGTGAATAAAGGAGTTGAGGTCAAACACAATGAGACTTCGTTTGATTACCGGTCATTAAAGTATGTCGTTAACAAATGCGAGACAAACTAACAATAATTAAATTAGGTATCAAGACACCAAGTACATTATTACAAGTGTGAATAAAGGTGTTGAGGTCAAACAATTGAAGAATCCATTGATCAGGATACATTGATGTATTCCCAAATGTCAATGGTGGGAGAACCTTCCATTAGTGACCACAAGCCTCTAGGTACTCATAAGAATCTAGGTCTCGTTTCCATAATAGAGGGGATGAAATTGATGGAAGGAGACCCATTTAAAGGAGAGAATTGAGGCATCTCTCATCATTCAGCATGAGGTACAAAGCAAGAGCTTGAAATTTTGGAGGAATTCAAATGAAGAACATGTTCACGAACCAACAACCATATTTGTCTTTCATGTGCACAAGATGCAAGCAGTACACGAAAAAGTCTCTCTGAATAAAAACCAATAAGGAAAATTGTTGATAAAGGTGAGGAAACCACCAATAAGGCTAATGGAATCCAAGGCCCTGCATGAATCTCAATGTGTGAATAGATTTCTTATCAACGAACACAAGGGAAACCCCCCAATCAATGACCAATGATGAAATGTCGAGTGATGGGTTCAAGGTTACCTACCAATGATGAAACTAGGACCAGGGTGCATGATAGGAATACAACTTCATGTAACTCTCAGACATATTGAGGGTATGACCAAAATGCAAAGTCAAGAGTTTTGAGAATGGCCAACACAGACCAATAGACATCCTTTGAACAAGATCATGAAACATATGGAAGACTCCGGTAGCATAGACTCAATG
This sequence comes from Picea engelmannii, assembly GCA_009831015.1. Taxonomy (NCBI): domain Eukaryota; kingdom Viridiplantae; phylum Streptophyta; class Pinopsida; order Pinales; family Pinaceae; genus Picea; species Picea engelmannii. The sequence goes on from ML788466.1 coordinate 156,142, forward strand.
ATGAAACTTTGTGATGCAGGAAAAACCAATCAAACTCTCCATATGGACTACAAGAGTAAACGTTCGAGGGAGTAAACTCTAAGTAACAATATTGGGTTCCTAAGGTCTTTCTAAACCCAAAATTTTGATGACAATTGGACTCAAAAGTTTGTGCTTTGTTCAAAGGAGACACGATTGCTACTAATGTAAGATAATATTCTTTTCCCGCTCGTTTGTTTTTATTTTTTCATAGTCAAATAAATGTTATGATACAGAGGAGGAAATGAGCGTCACTAATAAGAAACTATTTCCAACAATGGAACATACCTATGCTCAATTAAATGAGGTGCATGCAGTATATGGACACTCGGGGGAATGTTTCCTCTTGGGTATAGGGTGGCAGGCTGCAAAGGATATAAACAAGGCTCTGCTTGGTTGATGATGAAAATTGTTGAGGTGATAGGATTATAATGCGAAAGAGAGAACCGAAAATAGGCTCAATACTACAAGCAAGAGAATGAGATGCACTTTACAAATTAATGCCAAAAAAAATTATTTTTCATAATTTTAGTCTACTTCGTTTGAAAAAGGGGTAAACTTACACCAAATAGACATCCTTTCAAATCAAATTTACGAATGTGAAATAGACAAGTTCACTCAACAATCTTTTCTATTTTTGAGAGAGTCAGAAAAGAGCTTAAATCAGACTCCTTGGGAATCCTGTTAGGTATAGGTCAGCATGCTTATGGGTAAGAAATGAGGTTCAAACACAAAGTCATATTTTAGCTATAAGGGACTCCTGGTCCTATAGACAAAAATATCTGCATGGGCACTGAATGGCGTAGAGGATCTAACTAGGGAACCCATGTTTGGTAAGTCTCTACCATTCCATAATGACACTTCTAGTTGCAGAAAGAAGGTTTTGTGTCGCCACAAAATGGGTGTGTACCTAAGTCATATGAGTTGCAGTCATAGGATTATGCAAACGTGAAAAATGGATTGATGACCTATCCTATATGATAGTTTATGAAAACACCTATCCAATGTTACAAATGGGTTACATGGCACTATAAACCGCAAGAATCCTTGGATAAAACTGCCAAAACCAACTCCATACACTGTCACATTGGTACACTAGGCCAAAATATTAGTAAAAACTATGAAAAGTGGGTAAACGTTTTCTATAAATAGTAAAAAAAAAAA
>ML788466.1:157851-173257 GCA_009831015.1 Picea engelmannii
AGGAGGGCATCAGTTTCTCCATCTGAAGGAGAAAGGGAAAAAGGACCGAGTTCCTTAAGAGTCTGAGTCTCAGAAAATCTCATAAGAGATAGCACCTTTGTGTGCGTGAAGACTCTGTAGAGGTGCAGAAGTCGCAGAATCCTTTTGAGGATTCAAAAGGATAAGCTCAGGAGGAGTAGCATATTTGAGAACACAGGTGAGACCCAAGGTGAAGAGCTCACAGGGAAAAGAAACAAAGGTTGATGCCTTTGAACATTTGGAATTATTCCAAGTCCGGAAAGAAAGAACCAAAGATCAGGAGGAGAACAACTGTCGTCGGATTCAGCCGAAGAGATTTGGACTGTTGAAGATTTCACGTTCAGGGAGCAGTGGAAGAGTGCGCAAAGCTGAAGAGATTATGAGTCGTTGGATCTCTCTCAAAATAGCCGACAGTCGTCAGATCTATTGAGAGGAGCTCGAGGTTTAAACCCTCGTAAGCAGAGCGAAAGTCCCGGAAGAAGTTGGTATCAGGATTTCGGCATTTGGTAGTTCGGGAGTCCTGAGGACAAGAGGTCGGGACACTCGACATCAGAAGTCCTGAAAAGGCAAGATTAGATCTGAGCCATCCATATGAGGAGGACAGGTGGCAGTGATTGAAGGATCGACGGAAGTGCCAAAGAAATCTAAGTGCAGGCTTCACGAACTCGAAAGTTTGCAAGGAGAGAGCCCAAAGGTTGGGTGCTCCAAGTCGCGAAGTTGTGAAATCGCAAGGAGCAAGGATAGTCGTTGGATCCAGGTCAAGGGAGGACCATTGGATCAAAGCCTCATTGCACATCGCGTGTTCATAGGTTCAGAGGTTGAGGGAACCTATTCTCGACATCAAAAGTCGTGAAGGGCCGGAAGCTGGGCACGAGAGACACGTGGCAGAACCACAAAGTGGGCCCGGGTGATAGACAAGCGGACACTTGTCACCTAGTGAAAGGAGTCAACACCTCGTTGACCTCTCACGTCTCGGGGATTCGTGAGATAAGTGAACAAGAGTTCAACCCTTCGACTTGTGAAGTGGCGAGTTGCGACAAGTGCCTTTTGGATTAGGCCTTGGTCATAGCATTGTGGTCCCATGGAGGAGGTGAAGCTCACACCTAGTTCTATACGCATAGGTGGAGTTTCCGAAAAGGACCTATGGATCGATTGGAAGGAGATTCCAGCTGGGAATCTAAAAGAGCCGCTTCAGCTCAGGGGAAATCTATTGAATGATCCTTAGATCGGGAGGTCAGGCGCATGATCTGCTAAGGTAGGTCGAGGGGTCGCGCCATCAACATGAGTTTGAACTTTCCTACCCTCAGTGGTTCTTTGGCTTGGTCGTACAGAATGACCAAGTCACCCTCAACGTACTGGTAAGGACAGAAAGAGTTATCATATTGGCCCTTGACACATCATTTATTCTCTTCAATAACCATGGAGGCGTCTTGACATTGCTCATCAAGAATGTTTGGTAGGAGCGTAACTTCCAATGTAACAGAAGGTATTTCACATTCAATAGGTAGGATCGACTCCACATTGTTCACTAACTGGAAAGGAGAAAAATCGTTGGCAGTCTTAACCAAGGTTTGGTATACCCAAAGTGTTGGATAAGCAAGATATGTCAGTCAGATTTTCTCTGGCAAACAGTTTTCTACAAAATGGTCTTGAGAGACTTGTTCAAAGCCTCCACTTGTCCATTTTTCTAGGGGTAGTAAGGGGAAGAATGACCATATTTAAACCCCAGTTTTGATGCTAATTCTTTCATCATTTCATTCTGAAAGTGACTTTCATGATCAGTGACAATCTCACTCAAGATTATGAACCTAGCTATAATTTGATTGAACACAAAGAATGCATCAGTATTACCATCATAATTAACTGTAGGCATGGCCTAGACCCACTTAGTAAAGTATTTTATGGCCATGATAATGTGTTGATGCCCCCTAGTCGAAGTTGGGTTGCAATCCCCAAAATCCACCCCCCACTTGGTGAAGGGACTGACGGTAACAACTGGATGCAGAGGGGTTGGATGTGAGTGCATATTTTGAGTGAACACCTAGTAGGGTTGACACTTCTTAACCTCTTCAATACAATATTTAAAAATAGATGGTCAAAAATAATCGGCTCGCAAATTTTTTTGGATTTTCATAAGCCCAGATAGATGACCACCACAAGCCCCATTGTGGCAGTCATTCATAACAGACTCAACTTCTTCGTGATTCAAGAATCAATGAAAGATATTTTCTACTCCTCGATGATACAAATTTTCACTAACAATAAGGTAGTTTTTATCTTGGTATCATATACGTTGTCGGTCATATCTCAAGAGATGATGAGGGAAATTCAAAGTTTGAAGATAAAAAACAATATCTCCATACCAGGGGTCTGACGACAAGACAAGGAAAATGTGTTCATCCACAAATGAATCAACATGAATAACATCCTCATCTAACCGAGGGAAGTCCAATATTAACTCTACAAAAACTAGCGATTTCTTGGATTTCGCAGAAGCAAAATCGAGATCAAATTCTTGTAAAATGACAATCCATTTATTGTATTTTCCCCTAATGATACAACTAGTAAGGACATAATGAAATGGATTGAAATTAGAAACCACAGTAGTCTTACAAAGCAATATATAGTGTTGCAATCGTTGAACTGTTTGAATGGAAACCAAAGCTAGCTTTTCAACTTGAGAATATTTGAGTTCAGGGATGACTAAGTTTCGACTAAGATAGTAAATAACATGCTCGCAGAGCTTGTCACCCTCTTGAACCAACACCATACTAATTGTCTCTTCAAACGTGACAATATAAAGCAAGTAATCTCTACTATAGTCTTAAGACTTCAGTAGAGGTGTCGATACTAAGGCTTTCTTCAAATCATCAAAGGATTCCTGGGCTCTCCCATCCTAGATAAAAGGAGTGTCCTTATTCAAGAGATGCATGAAACCCTTAGTAATATTGTCATGGTTAACTATAAATCGTCGTAAAAAGTTATCTTTCCCCTATAAACCTTGAAGTTGATGAATAGTGCACGGGGGAGGCAATTGAAGTATTGCCCCAACCTTTAATGGATCCACCATGATCCCAGTCTCAGAGACTAAGAATCCTGGAAATCGACCTGACCTAACACAAAATATGCATTTATGAGGGTTCAAATGGATGTGGTAATGGCAGCATCTTTCAAAAACTAGTTAAAGTTGTGTAGGGTGATCCACTCTCTTACGGGAGTGACCAACAAGATCTTTGAGATAAGATTTGACTATATTCTTGAGATCGTGAAATGAGAAGGTCATAGCTCGTTGGAAAAGTTGCTTCGGCATTCTTAAGGCCGAAAGGCATTTTCCAGTATGCGAATGTACCCCAAGGACAAATAAATATCGTCTTATGTTGGTCCTCAGGCTTAATCTGAATTTGGTTATACCCTGAAAATTTGTCAATAAAAAAAAAAACTTTTCTTCCTACACATTCATCGAGAATATGATCAATGAAGGGTGTCGGGAAGTTATCTTTGGGGTTGGAATTATTCAGGTCTCGAAAATCCATGCATACACAAATGTTTCCTTGTTTTTTATTCACAAGAATGGGATTGGATGCCCATTCAATCAAGGGGACTGGGTAGATAAAGTTAGTGTTAAGCAGTTTTTCTACCTATTCCTTAATAGAAAGGGCCATGCTAGGATTGACAGCTCTAAGTCGTTGTCGAATAGGTTTAGAATCTGGGTAGGTTTTAATCTCATGTTCGACAATTCAAGGGTCGATTCCTGGAATCTCTTCATATGACCAAGCGAATACATCACGGAATTATTTGAAGAGATCGGTGTAGATCAGAATTTCTTCCAGAGAACAATCTACATCGATGTATACATTTACAACCTTACTAGTAATACGAGAGATATCGATCGTGACAGTAAGAGAGATATTCACCATGTTTTCTTCGGCATAAATGTCATGCGTATCAAGTGGAACTACAACATGACCGAATATCTCGCTCAAGGTAGATATAAAATCATCTTGTTCAATTCTAGAAAGATCTGGGAGAAAATAAGAGTGATGTTGCATACCATCCCATTGTCTGTCTGAACCATTCATGGCCTCTATGATTTCTTTATCCGAGGGTAAAGTATCATCGAGCTATTCATGTGAACAAGATGATGAAGTGGCCCATATGAGCTTGAGAACAAGATCCTCCTCGTTCGTTTGTGAGGTAACAGGATTCAGATCGACAGAAGACTCAAGAACAACCTGATATGCTATCTCCATTGGCAATAGTGGCATATCCATTCCAGTATGTGACTGACCTTTACACAACGGAGTCAAGGAAGGTGTGGTCCAAGGATCGTTAAAATACGAAGTGAAGAAAGGAACAGACCTCATAGATGAAGCAGGCCTACTGGACATGGCATAGATATGATGAATCGGCGCCATGGAATTGAATGTACCCATAAGGGATGAATACATTATAACATTGATATTCTCAATTTTCAGTTGATAATTGTCGATCACAGGGATCAACGGTCCAACCGATGCATTGGGGATAGCATACGCAAAGGACAATTTGTCGATTTTCATGATCTTCCCATCATTAGGAAAGAAAAGAATATGGAAAACGGACAATACAATTGAAATCATAGCATAAGTACAATTACATCCTAGTAACAAGTTTTATTCGAGGGGCACATCAACCACCTTGACATCCATGTCCACCGTCTTCCCACCTAATTGGATCAGGAAGGTAGGAAGAATACCGTGAGGGTGGAAATAATGACCATCAAAAGTAGTCAACATGGTTGGAGATTGAGAGAGGGTAGGATGGCCAAGAGATTTACAACATACTAGGTACATCATGCATGTTGCAGTGCCTTCATCAATAATAGTATGTTTGATGGTATACTTTGAGTAATAAATGTGGATTTGGAATGCCATGTGGTTAGGAAAGCGAGGCTTCACATATGTGACGTCAAACTTGATAACCTTAGAACCACAGGGATCTAGAGATCCTAACACAGATAAAAAGGCATTCCTTTGTGAAGGACATGTTTGGAGTACCTCCAGAGCCAACATCGCACAAGGGGTTTGACCTAGATCCTCAACAATACAGTAATTATAGAAGGCTCTAGCATTAGAATTGTGGGTAGAGTGCTTGAGAACTCCTTTTGGAATATGAGGTAGGGGCTCTGGTTTTCGATCTATAAAGGCATCTCCAAAGGAGGGGGAGACTCTAGACCATGTACAGTCTATGGAGAACTGTAATTGCGAGACCAAGTGGCTACATTAACCTCATACTTAACCATATTGATGCATAGACAATCATTGTCTTGAGTCAATGGGTTTTGAATTCCACTCGCCACATTTTTGGCATTCAAGGAGCTCGAGGCCATGTTTTGATTATGTGGAAAAGGATTAGTTAGCATATAAGGTGGTAGATATAAAATCCTTGTAGCTTCCGCAAGGTCATGGCACAAGTGGGTAAGGTGATCTTCTATACAAAGCTTGCAGGAAAACTTCACCTTTACCCTTTCTTTCTTTCCCTCACCAGCATTATTATTCGACTTCTCATTATTATCATTTTCCTTGTGTTTATTATTATTCTTCTCACCCTTACTATTTTTACCATGTCCCTTCTTTTTATTCCCTCCTGGTTGTTGGTTACCATTCGGGTTGGTCGATGATTGCACAGAATGTACATCTTCCAAGTAAGTGGGAGTGGAGGAAATAAATGAAGTTGGCCCTCCTACAAACTGGTTTAGAGACAAATATTTCAATTGGCTTGTCACCAAGTCTACATATTTCACATTTGCAGAGCCTACAATGCCATCGGCATGAGGCCCGGGCTTTTTTCTAGGGTCATATTTTGACTTCAGTGCATGTAGAATAATTTTTTATAACATCTCAGACTGAGTGTATATAAGATCTAACTGTTGGGATTTAAAAATAGCTTCTTCCTCATATGTAACCCTGGATGTAGAAACATCCTTCGAAATATAAGGTTGTAGAGACTTAAGGAACCACTCTCGCAGGAATTTCAGAGGTATGTAATCCTTGATAAACCTCTTCCATCTATGCCACTCTTGGATGTGATCCAAGATATCGATGGCTTTGTCCCGACATAAAGTCGACAAAATTTCTATGCCGGCATCATAACGAACCAGCAATTGGAAGTGGTTGAGGAAGACTAAGTCCATCTAATTAAAATTTATGTATATCCCCCCTCATAGCTCTATGTACCATTTCGCTGCAACACCTGTGAGGGTGCATTGAAACAATCTTAAATGAATAAAATCGTCGTTAAGGGAATTTGAAGAGAACCAAAGATGAAAAGTAGTGATGTGATCACCAGGATCCTCACCAGTCTTTCCTTCGAATTTCAGAATATCCGAAGGAATCTTGGTGGGGATGGGGGGGCATGTCAAATCATGACGCACATGGTCATTTATTAATCTAGACAAGTTTGGCGTATTGAGGATGGCCAGAAAAGGGAGACAGGGTTGTGGCATCCGGCTCCAAGCTACCGGGAAATATTGTTGTTGGAGAATTGCAACCCATCCAGGGTTCTGGTATGCAGCATAGCCTTGTCCAGGATTGTAATACCCTCATTGAAACTTATTCATGAAGGGTTGGTTAGGCACCATTCCAGTAGGAACGTTATGATGAGGGTTGTAAAAATTTCCCCTAGCCGGAGTAGCTCCGGGTTGGGGGTTTCCCAAGGTATGAAACTGACCTCCCCCGAGTGTGAATCTAGAGGATAAAGGTGTATTTTTCATGCCAAATGTGTTGGTCGAAATTGGTGTAGAGGAGGTAGGTGTAAAGGATGGATCGTAAGCAACATCTTGTCCACTAGGTTGACCACTCCATCCAGGAGCATTAGGAACGAGATTAGACCCAGGGTGAAAAGGAGGAAGGCCTCCAACTATAGAAGTCATTTGTGGGATATGAGCACCACGAAAAGAAAATGGAGTATGTGGAGGAGCCATGCCCCCAAGTTCAATACTAGTATTCATATTAGAAACTGGGATGGAGGATGAAAATTGTGATGTGAAGTTCGTCATACCATAAGAAAAAGGTATAGATTCCGTAGGGATGGACTGAATATTGTATCTCAGTGAGTGACAAAGGGACCCAAAAGGGTTCATGGCTATAGGTTGAGCATTCACTATAGGTTGGACGAGAGTGATGATGGGAACTTACATCACTACAACCATCATGGTTGAAGGTGTCAAAGGAGTACCGTTAACTATAGTGGGTATGGGAGTCAAAGGACTCCCAATATCTTTCTGACTTGATTCAATGCTCACCCTTGTATGATCACAAGTCTAGTAAGTGGAGGTGTTTGTACCATTTTTGATAACTTTACGCCTTTTAGAAGGAAAAGACTCAAGATGCGGTGGTAATCGAAACAAATGCCGAGACCTGCAGGGAAGCTATTCTGGCTCCACTATGACTCAATACTTGAGATATAAAAACAAATCCTAAGGCCGACTAGTAATCAAAGAGAACACCAAAGTAAACAAAAGGCCAATATTCACACAAACAAGATAAAGTGGTTGAAAGGGGCCTCCCTCCCTAAAGTAGGTATGTCTCGCCCAAGAGGGGCCTGAGACTCCCTGCAAAAGATTGAAGATATCAAAATCAGTTATAAGGGCCCTCATGGGCTTAACAAGTAGTTGATTAGATCCCCCTGGAGAGGTAATCCTCCATAAAGGCTATGTTTTTCTAACTCTTATCTGACCCAGGGTACCTACAGAATAACCCCTGCAAGTAACCTATGTGGTACCTATGTCAAGCAACTAAGAAACCACGATATAACCGATGAGCAGGAGAACAGTCGTAAGTCAGGTCCACTGTATGGGAAGGGTAAAAAATCCTGAAACCTCGAAAGCACCATCTCTCACAGAGGTAAAGGTACTAGAAAGATCCCCATATATGAATAGATCCCCAGAAATATATCTGACGCTAAGAAGGTATTGGGGGGATATCCCCTCAACCAACTTCACATGACCTCGTGCTTAACTCTGGTGTAATCTGAGCCTCTTGCCATCACCAATTATACAATGGATTTCACCACTCCCTTAGTCAAACACATATGTTGATTTAATAGACTTAGAGAAGTTTACTCACAAAATCCTATTCCAAGGCTCTAAATCCTAAGTTATTTTGTGCACCCTAAAAAATAAAATTGTTTCTAATCAATTTTAAATTTATCAGCGTTGCTTTTAGTGTCCTTGCTTACTCAAAAAGGTGTGGTAGTCAAATTGATGATGTTATGACTTGGAAAGTAAAATAAATGAATATGAATAAAATGCAAATTCCTAACTTCAATTCCCAATAAATGATAAGCTTTTCAAAATGCAATTTTCAATTTAAAATAAGATGCAATCTTTCCATACATGTAGTAAGATCAACGATAAGAACCCATAATATCAAATGCAAACAATGCAAAATGTTTATTATTTTTGTATTTTTAATATAAAAGAATGAAAATGCAAGGACTAAACAACATATTGATATAAATATTATATTGTATGTAAACAGAGACAAACTAAGTAGGATATCAAGAAGAAGGCACTTGGCCCAATATGAAAGGACAATCAATGAAAATGATAATGAGAAAGGCACCGCATGAAAATTCAACCAAAGAAAGGTTTCCTATCACTCAGCAGGCGCTTAACAATCATAACAAAGACCTAATAAGACTTAGAAACCATCAAAACTTACCCAACAAACATCAAACTCAACAACCAAGCATACAAGAATGATGTATGTGATTGCTCAAGAGAAAACCACGTATATACACTTCCTACAAAATGACAGCACACATATGAATGTGACTGTCAGGAAAACACCAATGTATATGTATTGAAACACTGCCAGGTTAAGGATAAGGCTAAGAAACTCATACTCAAAATGAACGGAGGTTGTCAAGCAATTTGATGACAAGAAACTCAATATAAACGAGAGAAATCAAAGGAGAAAAACACTCTAAACCCAGAAAAGAAGATTATATCCCCAGTATGGTCACCAATTCTGTTACGAGGAAAATCTCTCTATGGATGGGGTAAACCACAACAGACGAAAATGATTGCAGAAATATCAAGTATGCTATATAAAAAAATATGCTAACAAGACAAGATAAAGAGCCTACCTCGTCCAGACGTTTGATGAAGTCCACCATTGAGCACTTTACTCAAAGAAATACACCTGCAACTTGTCCTCAACAACCAAGATACACAAGCATATGGTGATAATATATAAAGTTAGAACATTCAATAGCATAATCCATCAATATTCATAACAAATATTCCCATGGAATAACAATTCAAATATTTGCAAGACATTAATGGGACGAGAAAAGAGTATTTCTATTAAAATGTAATCAACCCAAGTGTATGAATGACAAAATTATGTGTCAACATGGTTTAGAACCAAGAAACTAAGTCCCTTCCAGTTGGGTCTCCACCTCTTCAATCCTCCACCAAAGGCAAGCTCATATAAAGGAGACAATGAGGTTCTCAATCAAGTAGGGAAGAGCTTGGGGGGCTGAACAATGTCTTCAAACATAAAAGGATAAAGGGATGCAAACAAAATATGAAGTGAATAATTTCTCCAGAGTAACTTTGCTTTCAAAGTTGAATTATTCTCCTCTTTTCCACAACTTTGATATGACCCATTTATAGCCTTTAAACGGAACTGAAGGGCCGAGTCGTAACGTTTCCAATATATGGAAGGTCAAGGATCATGGATCTCATCATGTGACATGAAAACCCAACACCATTTTTTAATTTTGGGCACAAAACCTGATGTACGCGGGTTGCAATCGTGCATCCTACGTGTTGTATAATATTTAGGGAACGCATATGTGGAAAAATGTTATTTTTAGCTCTGGAAACTGCAAAAAGGGACTTCAGGTCTGCATAGGGAAATGGAAAATACCTTCTGAGAAATTTTGCATAGGGTGAGGCAAATATTTCTATAACATATGCCCCCTAATGTGTGAGGTCATAGGAGTATCTACGATTGCCAAAATACATTATAATACCCAATACATTTCTATTTGAAGGCCTCGACTTGGAATTATGACATCATAATAGGAGAGAGTGATGTTTTTCCTCCAAAGGTAAATTTTGGGCCTCTAAATTCCAAGTGGAATGATCTGAAGGTGAAAGAGTGTAAATTGAGGTGTCTCCTCACCCAAATCCATGTCAATCATCTATGGTACCCATCCATCCATCAAAACCCTAGCCAATAAATGATGTCAAGGGATAGAAGGTGGCGTCAAGGGCCTCCAAAGGAAATGTCCAAGGCTAGGAGGTTTACAACTGCACCTCCAATTTATTTTCAAACACATTATATTATAACATCCTCCATCCCTTTGCACAAAGTCCCCAGGGTACTCTACCCATCTTGTGGGGATTCCAACCCATATGTGTGGCATGGTGACCAAAACTACTCAAACCAAGACAATATCTCCATCATCCAAGGTCCCGTGAATGTGAGAGCCATTGTCTGAGGGTGGTGAGTCATTGGATGACCCAACTCTCTCCATCACACTTGTGAAAGTCATGCAATAAGACACAACTTCCTGGGTACAATCCCAAGACGTCCCTCAAGAACCATGTCAAGGGCATCCAAAACAAGCCAAAGTATAAGATATTGTTAGCCAAAGTTCATAATAAAAATTAGTCCTTAAAGAATACAAGGTAAGTTGCAACTTAAGATATAAACCATGTAAGATAATTCACCTCAGTATACCCTTCAAGCATCACACCACCCCAAGACCCCATGTGAGTTAACAAGTTTACGTATGGGAGGGTATTCGTCCTACCCTATTAGGTGTGACACTTATATAGGAAATAAAATAACCATGGCAGAGGGATGGATCCCAAGAGTGACAAGGGAAAGTAAAATTTCACCAAGATTAAGTGTTAAAATAATATGGTTTAGGGCTTACTTCATGGTTTATGGTGTCATAAATCCATATCTAGGAGAACCTTTGTGGAGGGTGTGCTTGCTCTAGAGTTACCCAATATTTCTGTGCCACCTTTTTCCAAACCCTTTTTTATCTTTTTCTAGTCCATTCTTTCATTTATAATTTGAAAATTTGTGGGTCCCCTTTTATTGGTTTCCAATATTTAGCATTACTTTTTGGGGGGACCGAGGCAAGCACTGAATGAGTAGAGCTCAAGTTGGATCAGATTTTGGTGGTCCTTCTTTGTTATGTTCGCTTTATTTTCTATCATCATTTTCTTACTCTTTTATAGCAGCTGTGAAACAACCTCTAGGCCTTTAGCCCCTCTTCTCATGAGAGAATGGACCATAGCCAAAGTTTAGTACAATATGAAAGGATTTGGGCTGGAAAGTGTCAAGTATGATCGAGAGAAAAACGTTACCCTTGGGAAGGCCCCCCAGTATTACCCCTTTTCCTTACACAGTGGCAATAGAGTACTAGGGCACATAACTTGACCACCAAGGTTAAACAAGGAAGCTGACACAATTTCCCAAACTAGTGATCCATTATCCAACTTCAACCAAAGATCCTCATCCACATGCCTGGAAAATTAAGTACAACATTTTGCATGAAAGGAATAACATACCTCATGGTGATAATATCTTACCATATCCCATAATATGGGTTTCTTGAATGTGATGATCCTTGGTTGATCCAATTGGGAGGAAAATGAGGGGGGTTGTTGGGCTACCATCTATGGACATGTTGATCATCATCATCATGGTGTAGATCATGTTTTCCATTGCAGGCCTCGAAACATGATCTCCTCTAGTTACCCCTAGGCATGGGGGGTAACAGATACCACTTGATTAGAGCCTATTTCCTTCAAATGAAAATACAAAACATAAACACACATTCAAACGCCAATTACAATTAAAATTGAAATAGAAAAAATTCACAACCACAATTTTGTATTTTTTATTGTAAACATAAAGGATTAGAAAACCTCTAAAACTCATTACATCTCATAGCAGGGTCTAATCCTGCAATTCTACACTCTCATAAGAATCTATATCTATGGACAAAGGTTTCTTAATACTTCTACAGTTGGAGGAATGACAACCCCTTTCTCTTAATTCTCAACATATTTGAAACAAATGGAATGGAAATATGTTCATTACATGGGAATCCAATATTTTCATATTCCAATTGAATACTAGTGTAAATATGAAATTGATATTTTATTGGAATTACAAAATAATTTCAACACTTCCATAAGGAAAATATATGAAATTTTTGAGAAAAATGAATTCTAGGCACTAAAACATAATGTAAATTAGTCTAAGGTGTCTCAAGGAAATGCATATCAATCTATACATGAACACACCATGTGGAGTTGAAGAGTATATTTATAAATTTAACAACATTTCCTACAAAATGTATGTTGTATAATTTATGAATAATTCTTCGGATGCATGTTGTTGATTCCCAAAATCAACACTTTCACTCTTTTGACCAATTTTGATCATTGCTACTAAAATAGAGACACAAGCTTTGTTACAAGTCCAAATTTGAGTTTTCAAGTTTCTAAGTGTTCCTAATGACCTATTTGACCTTGCCATATGGTTATATTTTCATTCCCAATCCAAAAATTACCTTTGTAGCAAAACAAGAAAAAATTGCTTTCTTGTCAAAGAAATGCAAATCATCATTACATGGCCTTTTATGACAAATTACACCAAATGATTTCTTGAGGAAAACCAAGCTTACCATGCTATATTATCTTAGGTATAAAACAAATCCAAATACTCATATGGAATTAAATATATCCTCTTATGGAAGTTATAATCTCCCATTCATAGTTTTGACACTTTTGTATAAATGCACACCAAAATAAAATTATTCATGATGGTTGAATTGTAAGGCATATAAATAATGTATATGGATGCCTTATACTTGATAATATACCAAGGACTAATAATACAATATTAAATAAGAAATGAACTTAATTAACTACAAAAATCAAGGTTTGTGAAGGAGGGTTTTCTTGGCTAGGGATGTTTTTGCAAAGACTCCATTGGTTAGAAATATTTGATTGTCCTTCTCAAAAGGTTATTGATCTCTCAAAAATTGATAAATTTCTTGTCTTCTTCTTCCTTTTCTTCTTTCTCCTCTTCGATAGTTTGTTCTTCTTCACTCTTCTCCTTCTTTTCCCATATTTCATCTTTCTCTTCTTTGAAATTGGCTACAACTCAAGCCCAATGGTGTTTGTTTCCACCCCTTCCTCCCACTCATGCACCATGATGAATATCTACCAAAACTCTCCTCAATGTCTATCCTTTCTTAAGGAAGCATCAATTTTTTTTTCCTCACGCATTCCATCATCTTCCTTTTTCACGGCATCTTCTTTTATATCCTCATCACTACTTGTGTTAACTCTACACTCATTCGACATATCCACTTGCTTCTCTTCTTCATTTTTTATGATCTCTAGAATCAACTCTTCTTGATACAATTTATTCTCCATCATGAAGACATCATGTGTTCCTTCATTTTCTTCATCATCAATATTTATCTCCTACTTTTATATAATGATATTCTACATCTTCACCTCAACATCTTCTTTCTTTGGAAATGTGCTTGCAACATCTTTTCTTTTTCTTTGATCTTCTTCTCCAATTATTCAAGTAGATTGTTTCTTTCTTCACATGAAAACAATGTATCAACAAAAAAGACATTATGGGAACCAAAGTTTCCCATTTGTGCCTCCTTCAATGGAACTTATTTTGTGACACCACTCTCTTCTACAAAATTATATTCTATAGCAACATCACTCAATATTGCAAATTTCATCCCTTGCAACTCATCTATTGAAATTTCTTCTTCACTCTAATTTGGCATATTATCAACAACATGTATTACACTATAGTATATTTTCCTTGTTCTCCACAATAAATTGGACATAATTTCCTTGGCTATTGCACTCTTCTTTTTTCAACTAATATGTTTGTTATTCTCCAAACATCTTCTCCACTTGCATGATTTCAATTACATGCATCCCACTCTCACTTTCATTTTTATTATCCCTTTCTCTTCCTTGTCTCTTGGTTTTTATTCATCAACAACTTATAAACTTTCAAGGTGAATTGAAAATACTTCTCTAAGGTCCACACCTTCTTCACCTTATTTTTTTGGATAATTTAATCCCATCCACAAACTTCATGATTTCTTCTTCACTATCTGTTTCAAGACTAGCTCTCATAGCCTCTCTAAAAATTTCTTCAAAAAATTCTTCTACACTTATATTCTTATGCCTGAAATTCTCTAATATTCTCTTTATTTGCAAAGTATAATCAAAAGTTAAAAACTTACCTCATAACATGGTGACAATCTTTTCTTGATGCTAAATCTTGACTTTGCTTATCCATTTTTTGTCCATCTTCAACTACTCCCCCCTCTCAAACACATAATTATTTCATCTTTTGTGGGTATTCTTCGCTCTCTAGGGGTCTTCAATTCCCTTGATCTAAAATGTTTGTGCATTTATTCAATCCACTCAATCAAATTTTTCAGGTTTGCACTTCCATAATATACATGAAACTTCTTCCAAGGCCACTTCATCCTCCTTACTACTTATGGTTCTTTTCTAGAAACAAGAGGCATGTATTTATATTCATCACTTTCACCTTCATCTTCTACAATTTTTTACAATCTTCTTTGCTAAGCCAATTCAGTATACAACCTCTTTTATCATATGTTACAAAAACATTCCAACAATTTCCACCACTTCCAAACCAATATTTTATCTTTTGGTTCTTCCTCTCACCACAAGAATTCATCTTCTTACAATGATACAATTTTCAATGAAGCCTACACCCTTTCTCTACAATCACCACAAATTATATTGTTCTTCTATGATTATTTTTCTTATCTGCAACTTATGCTCAGAATCTTCTCACTCCTCTTCTGAAACAATTCTACCCAGTTCTTTACTCCGTTTTTGGAATTGTATTTTACAACAAGAGCCACAAAAAAAACAATATTCACTTTCTCTTTCTCCATTTTATGAAGAGCCTATGGCCTACAAATCAAAATACACAATTACACAACAATTTCAATTCAAATTCAAATAACATAAATTCGAACCATAATTATGCATTATTTATTGTAAATATAAAGGATTTGAAAACCTATGGAACTCATCACATCGCATATAAGGGTCTAATCATGCACTTATACACTCTCATGTATGCATCTACAACCACGGCCAAAGGCCTGTTAACACTTATACACTTAAAAGGACAAACTTCCCTTGCTCTTGTATTTTGAACATATTTAAAACAATTGGATTAGAAATTTGGTCATTACATGGGAACCCAATCCTTTCATATTTAAATTGAATATTAAATGTAAATATTAAATTGAGACTTTGTTCGCATTAAAAAATAATAGTTGA
>ML788466.1:173745-193972 GCA_009831015.1 Picea engelmannii
TTTTAACCACAATATATATTAATTCACTTTATCGACAATGTTCAACAGTTTATCATCAATGTATCATCTATGATTGCATTCAATATATCATGAGCATATAATCATAAGAAACATCACATTAAATACACAGTACACCAACATTTATGCGGAAACCCAAATGGGAGAAAACCATGGAATTATTTCTTATATATATCAAGAATTCATTCATAGGAAGCACCAAATTCCAAATTCTCCATCTGCAACTGGAAGGAGGATACAACCCCCTATTCTCGGGCTCTAACATGAAGGAAGGTGCAACTCCCTGACTTCTTTGGCTCCAACCAAAAGGAGGAAACAACTCATTGATTCTTAGGCTCCAACTTGATGGAAGCTACAACTCCCTAATTCTTCGACACCTACTAGAAGGAGGCTACAACCCCCTTTCCTTGCCCCGTCCTACTGCCCTAAAATATAAGTGTAGATCAATTGTCACTACCACAATCACTTCCATTGTCACTTCCACTTCCAATGTCATTGTCACTACCACTATCACATCAAATTGTAACCTGTCAACTTGTCACTGTATCCAACCTATCACTGATCAGCCTATCCAATATGTCACTGTCATTGATACTCAACCAGATCCTCTCACATGTATCATATACCAAGGACACCTCTCAACTATATGTCCAACATCACCAACACGTGCCTCTTCCAAGCATGTACTGATATCACCAACATAACATCACAAGATATGTGTCTCAACCATGTAACAAATCATGTACCAAACCATCAACATGTACCATACCAAGCATCAACTGTGTACCACAACAAGTGCATCAACCATGCACCAACACCTATACCAAACTATGCATCAACCATGCACCAACACCTATACCAAACCGTTCATCAACCATGCACCACAATTGTGCCAAACCATGCATCACCCATGCACATCAACACATGTATCATACCATGTATCAACCATGTACCATAACAAGTACATCAACCATAAACACTTGTTCCATACCATGTATCAACCATGTACTACACCAAGTACATCAACCATGCACAATACCAAGTAAATCAACCATGCATTAATGTCACCAAGGAATTCCTCATACATGTACCAAAAATTTATCTCAAATAATGTGCCCAATATCCAAGATGCTCCTCAAACCATGTGCCAAAACCATATACCATATCACTCGTGATATGTCGCAATCATGTCATACACCATGTACCATAAGATATCATCAATGAAGTTCTTAAAAAAAGTACCAAAAAACCAAGATCATATGCCAAGTATGTGCCTCAACCATTCACCTAATATGTTCCTCGAGCATGTGTCAATGCCTCAACAATATACCAAAGACTTACCTCAAGCATGCACCATAACATCATCAACATGTAACCCTCAAAACATGCATATAAACATACCTGTAAATCTGTAATATACCTAGTGTATGTGATCACATACCTGAAGACCTTCCTCAACTTCAGCAACAAGAGAATAGCATCTTCATCAAACTTTACTTTAGTCTCACAAGGCTAGTTTTTGGATTAGTCACAAACCCTAACTTTCAACAAGAATAAATATGTGCATGTAATGAATGAAGGTCTAAAAATTGTCTACAATATTATTCAATATATTCTCTAAAATTCCTCCAGGTTTCACTACTTGGAACCTCCGAAAAAATGATTTATAGAAAAAATGGCATGCCTTCTTTAATTCTATCTTATTCTAGAGAGCGAATTTGTAGAGAATTCCACAGGCGAAATATTTTATATATGGATCTAAAAACTGTATAAAACATACTACGGACTGTACTTTATCCAATCCATTTGGTCTCACTAAATTTTTTTCTTCTATGAAAAAGTTATGACCTTTTTACCCAGAACACTTGTTTGAGACTAGTTCCAGGACTAGCCAAAAACCATATCTTCCATAGAGTGTATCTCCCAAACTACAATGACACTAAATATGAAATTTCTACCACAGGTACCTTGATATGTCTTCTCAATATTCTATAATGTTTTCTATCTAAAACATTATAGAAAACAATTTATACCAAAAATGGTAAGATGACCTATAAATAACATGCCTTAGAACACATCCTCACAAGACTTCATCCTCCCTTGCAATTTAGACATTATTTACTCCATATTCCCTCTGAAAAACTCCTCAGATATCCTTGTTTACCTTAGATAAGAATCACTGTATCACTTATATAGATATTCAATGAACTTTTGTGTATAAATCATGTGTTATGAGAGACTTTTTAAGGTGTATTTATACTTTTTCTAAGTAACCTATTTCCTTAACTTTAGGACCTCTTTCCTTAACTTTAGGGCTTCTTGAAATATCTTGTTACAACCAATTTACCCTTTCACTAAAGACTTGTAACCAACTAGGGGATTCTTGACCATTCTTCAGGGCTTCCAACTTCACAAAACCATATCTCCCTAACCATGAGGAACCACGTGGTGTTCCACATATCAATAGAAGCGACATGAAAAGTACTATACATATATGAGTGTCTTACCTAAATTTACACTATCCTTCATTTCCAAAAACCTCATTCAAATTTGGGTGCCATAACCACACCTCTGAGGCTTCATGTAAACTTCATCAAATGTATTCATCGTATATTCTGACATCAACTAACTCACAATCAATATCGATCATATAGATGATAACCGACTGTCAAATGTTCTCTTCCACATCTTTGGGGCTTCCGGGCTTCTCGAAGGGTTGACATCAATCTCTAAGGGTTGACATCAATCTCCAAGATCACTCTCCAAGGGTTGACATCAATGACAACCAACTGTCCAACATTACTAAAATTTATATTTTCAAGTTTCCAAGTGTTCCTAATGAATTACTTAACCTTTTCATATGGTTATATTTTTAATCATACTCCAAAAATTTATTGTTGTAGAAAAATAAGAAAAATGGGCTCTGTTGTGAAATAAATTAAAATCATCTAACATGGTATTTTCTAATGCAATCAAATAATGTCAAAATGGTTACTTGAGGAAAAACAAGGGTACCATGGCATTCTACAAACCCAAATCCTCATATGACACCAATATATCCTCATGGAGAAGTAATAAGCTTCCCAAAATGACAATTTGTATTTTTGAAACTTTTACCAATTTTGGAGAAATTCACACCGAAATAAATTGTGCATGTTAGATGAATTTTAAAGCATATAAATAATATATTTATATTCCCAATACCTTATAATTTACTAAGTAATAATTATAAATTATTAAATACAAAACAAACTTAATTTACTAAAAAACAAGGTTTGTTTACAATAGTTTCCTTGGCCATAGATGCTCCAACATCAAGCAAAGTATTTGGATTTATTGCTACAAATTCTATGAATTAGAAAGAATTTATGTGTAAGTGAGTTAATGCCACAAAGTCTATTTCAATTTGAATGATCAATAGAATAAAATAACGATCGAAGAGACATCCAAACAAGCAATAAAGTATTACATTTGATTTTGGAGCTAATTAGAAAGCATTGAAAATGACATTAACAAGTTAAAAAACAACAAGTTAGAAATAACAACATTGTTAGTTTCATTAAGTCTTTGAAAATTGTGTTGCAATGTTAAATATTCACATAGTATTTTCTAGCACTTCAACATCTCAATTATAGTGCCTTGCAAGGTTAGAGGATCATGTAGACCTACTCGTATGCATTTGTTGAAGATAAGCCTTAGTTGAGCCAAGCTTTTCTACCTCCAAAAGTTTTGGTATGTTAATTCTCTCCATGAGGAAATTAACCATTGATCCTATGATGTGGTAGTTCTCATTTTATATTCAAGGGTTTCATATATTCAAACTAATGACATACGTGGGTTCTCATTTTATATTCAAGGGTTTCATATGTTCAAACTAATGACATAAGGTTCCTTCTTCAATTTTTGGGGGGCTAGGAAAGGGATATGATATTGTGTAAGGAGCAATGGTCCATAAAGTATTTACATATTATGCATTATTTTATTTGTATGACATCATTTTTTTTTGGGAAGTTTTCTTTGAAAATGACATTTTTATCGACAATGAAATGATCTAAATTGGATCCTTGCCAAAATCTCTTTGTAAGTTTTGTAATAAGTATTTAATTTTTTTTTTTGCAAAGTTTAAGAAATGTCCAAAAAATTACTTGGAAGTTGAAATGAACCATTGTGACAGTTGACCTTCCAAATCAGCCCATTAAAAATGAAATTTGAGATGAAAAAAGAGAATTCAATGGAAGAGAAGAGAGCAGATACTAAGAGGAAATGAAGAAGGGTAGTTCTAGAGGAGAGAGCTCTAAGAGGTAGTCAACTCAAAGATAATAGGACAAGGGAGACATTGTGCCTAGCCATGGATGAGAAACGATTATTGTTGAGTTCAATCTACCTATAAATTTTCTTCTTCCATTGAACAAGAATGCATAAGGTTTTCTATGCATAGCTCACCCTTTTTATTTTTAATCAATTCCTCTTAATGAAAATCCCCTAGAACCTAGTTTTCCCATTTGGATTTCTAGTGTAAAAAGAATATTTGTTTACTCATGGTGTTAATGGTTGTGTATACTTGATTCAATTTTGGTTTCAATATGATCTTGTATTATATGTAAACCATGGCAACTATAATAGAGAAACATTGTAATCCTAGCTCTATTCATTGGTTTAAATTATTTCTTGAGTGTTGGAATTGGTTGAGTGTATCATTGGTTCACTATTTAACCACATTCTACAACCAATATTGCAATTGTTTCTTACTCGGTGTTTATTATTTTGTAGTGGGTTTGTATGAGTACACAACATTTCAATTAGTTCCAGTACCATATACACTATGACATTATTGTTTTCATCTATTATTCACTTATTTGTTTGTTGGAGTATAGCTACAATGCTACCAAATATATTCCATTTGATGTGTGGAGAGAACTTACAACTTGAGAACGGATTTGGAGATCCTTTGTTAAATAGAGTAGTAAGAAATCAAGTAGTAAGCCAGATATGAAATAGAACCATTATTCGTCATGTGTGTTGATGATTACCAGTAGAAAACGTTATTTATCTTCGTAGATATTTGTGTTGACGAAATGGAAATTCCATAGGCCTACTATTTGTAAATAAGATGGCATCATGTCAAATTTCATCAAATACCTTGAATCACTTTCCATGTAGAAAATCATTAAACTAGAAGAGTTGAGAGACTTCAACAGGTAGATACAAGAGAAAAGTTGGTATTGGAGACAAAAAGTTGATGAACTAGAAAATGAAGTTTCCAAATGTCAGGACTCCTTCACCACCATGAGGGAAGAATTAGATAGGAGCATATTGTAGCTCTTGCAATTGGAGGAGAAATTCAGTCAGTTGGATAGTTGGCAAGAGGAGAGGTTCACAAAAGTGACTTCTTAACTATACCAGGACTTCACAATGAAGGAAGAGATCTTGAAGAAGCTACAAGAAGTTGCCCAAGAGACCCTTTTGTTGCCATTGCAGAATTTAACACCATGACATAGTTAAGCATGGTAAAGTTGCCTTCCAAGACCCTTCGTCAAGATACCTTTGATGAATTTAAAAATAACACTAGAGGCATTGGTTCCAAGCTCATGATGTGAATGGGCTATGATGGCCAAAGGCTAGGAAAGGAAGGCCAAAGAATTCAGATATCCATTGTATCTCAATAGAGGATTGGTCATGAAGGATTAAGATTCAATGGACAAGAAGCTAGCACAATTTCATATCAAGCCACCTTAGTCAAGGCAAGAGGAACTAGAAAATAAGCCATTCCCATGGAGGAAAAGGTAGCTATAAAATGAGTGTGCAACAAGCCACTCAAATATTCTCTTAGAGGCTTGGAAGAGGGTAGAAAAGAGACACTTTCCCCATCTAAATCCGCTCCAACTCTTCGAGGGACCAACAAACCTAACTAAAAAGAATCATCACAAACCAAAAAGGTATGGCATAGTATCTTTGGTTTGTTTATATTTAAATAAAAGGGGTCATAAGGCTAGCAATTCTTGTCTCTCTAAAAGGCTAATCAATCCATGTAGGAATTATTTCTAGTACTATAGTTTGACTAGACATTGGGAGGCCAAATGTTGGAGGCTTTTCCTGGAACTCCATCCCAAGAAATGAATAACCAAGAAGAAATATTGGAGAGTCAAGGTTAAGGGGAAAGATGAACTACTTTCACTTTCATCCCATTGAGAAAAGGTTGTCCAATGACCTATTGCAGTAGAAAATGTCATCTCTATCCATGAGATGGACAATAGGATTATGTCCAAAGAAACACCTATTTATATTTTATCTTCTATCTTGCAGTGGAGGGACCCTTTCTTGGATATTTGTTGAACATTACTTGATGGAAACAAAGGAGGTAGGCATGCAAATGTAGAGAAAAAGAAGATTGAAGGGATTTGAGGTTTTTGGGAACCAAAATGTTGAAAATGGGGAGGTGTTATCTAAATTGGATCCTCTCCAAAATCTCTTAGTAAACTTTCTAACAAGTATTTAACTATCTTTTTGG
Organism: Picea engelmannii; assembly: GCA_009831015.1. Classification (NCBI taxonomy): domain Eukaryota; kingdom Viridiplantae; phylum Streptophyta; class Pinopsida; order Pinales; family Pinaceae; genus Picea; species Picea engelmannii. The sequence goes on from ML788466.1 coordinate 180,272, forward strand.
GCAAAGTTGAAGAAATGTTCAAAAATTTACTTGGAATTGAAATGAACCATTGTGATGGTCTTCCTTCAAAATAATCCCATTAAAAATGAAGGTTGAGATGAAGAAGGTCATTCAATGGAAGAGAAGAGAGCAAAGACTAAGAGTAAATGAAGAAGGGCCTTTCTAGAGGGGAGAACTCTAAGAGGTAGTCAGCTCAAAGATTAAAGGGCAAGGGAGACATTATGCATGGCCATGCATGAGAAAATATTTTTGTTGAGTTCAATCCACCTATAAATTTTCTTATGCTAGTGAGTAACAATTCATAAGGTTTTCTATGCATAGCTCACCTTTTTTCTTTTTAATCAATTCCTCTTAATGAAGACCCCCTAGAACATGGTTTTCCCATTTGGATTTCTAGTGTAAAAAAATGTATGTTGTCTCATGGTGTTGATGGTTGTGTATACTTGATGTAATTTTGGTTTTAATATGTTCTTGCATTCTATGTAAACCACGAGAACTATAACAAAGATACATTGTAATCCTAGCTCTATTCACTGATTCAAATGATTGTTTGAGTGTTGGAATTGGTTGAGTATATTGTCAATTCACTATTTAACCACTTTCTATAGTAAATATTGCAATTGCTTATTTCTAAGTGTTTATTATTTTGTGGTGGGTTTGTATGAGTACACAGTGATTCAATTAGTTCCAGTACCATACACTACAACATTGTTGTATTCACTCATTATTCACTTATTTGATCATTGAAGTATAGCTACAATGCTACCACATATCTTCCATTCTATGTGTGGAGAGAACTTGCAGTTTGAGAAAAAAAATGGAGAGCCTTTGTTGAACGGAGGTATGTCTACTAAAGAAAGCAGATGGGTAGTGAACCAAATATGAAATAGATCCATTATTTTTTATGCATGTTGGTGATTAGCAGCAGAGAACATTATTCGTTTATGTAGAGATACATGTTAACAAAATGGACAAGCAATAGGCCTGCCATTTATAGATCATGAAAATCATATGTTCTTAAGTACTTCATATCATAGTTGATGTGAAAATCATTACAAAAAGAAAATACAAGGAATTCTTTCTCACATAATCTTCATGTAATGTTTTTAATATTTAATAGAGAGATTCATGTATGTTATAAGAACAATTCCAAAATGTTAGATGTTAAGTGTATTCAACTTAGTAATGGAGATTCCTTTTTAAATGTATGAAATAGGTACTATAAAGTATTGTTGGAAAACATCCAACATATGCACATCGCAACCAAACAACCATTATGTGAGGACAGGGTGTCACTCTCTTGTGGTTACCTCATGAACCTAAGGATCATGATATATAGATCTTATATTGAACCTTGATAACATATTTAAGCATGAATGATCGCCTTTGAAAACTTGAATAAATATTGCAATTGAGTCAATAGGTACTTAATGTTATATTGCTCGTTTCTCTTCATATGGCATCAAACTCTTGAATTGAATTCATTTTGTGTCTTCATTTACTTTGGTTAGTTTGGAGAAAATGTAGAAGCTTTACTTATAAACTAATATGATATAAACTAAAATGATAAAAGCATCTTTGAAAAATTGATTAAATACTTTGGGTAGTCAATCACCATCCTTCAAATAGATATAAGGGGTTTTACACTCATTGAAGTTTGACCTTAAATTGTTTATGTAGCAATGCTCCATCCTAACCATTAAATTGTGGAGCCATTTAATATTGTAACACACTTCACTCACTTCACTTTATTTGTTGGCTGGTAAGAATTTTGACAATTTTGTTTAATTCAAAATTGGGCAAAACACCTAACGATATTATTTCATCATATTCAAATTTTGTAACACACTTTACTCTATTTGTCTACGGGTGAGAATTTTGACAATTTTGATTAATTTAAAATTGGGCAAAACCCCTACAACATTATTTCACCATAATCAAATTTTAAATCATAATACCCCTAATATTTTTATCCCCATACTATAATAATTATGACTAAGAATAGAATTTCTTAATTACAAAATTAACTTATTCATGTAACCACAAATTACTTTCACATACAACTAGCACAACCGCTAACTCGTTGTTGAGAATGCCTAAAGGTATCGACTCATGCTCATGAAACGAAACGCTCGAAAATGAAACGCTCCATGCCAGCCATCGAATCGGACAGGTGAGACATACGTACAACTGAGGAGGAAGTAGTGCCCGTTAATAATCCAAACGTGGCAATTATATGGTGCTACAGTAATTTTTTAATATGATTAGGTAAATGTTAAAAAGTAAACAGGTTAACGGATGCATTCAAAAATACAAAGAAGTTATGAAGAGTAAATTACATTCATTGATTTGGGAGAACGACTAACAATATGCCAACATCTTCAATTGTTAGCCATCAGATGAAAATTCTAGATTAAAAGATCATTAATCATGCCCATTGTCAATAGGTATAAGCCTTTCAGCGTAACTAGAGGAAATTGCAACTTCCCCAAAATCAAATTTAAAAGGAATTTCCACCCGAAAAAATGAAACTTTCCACTTAATAACTTGCTCCTTCGATAACCAGTTGATAGAGTATGAGTTAACTTTGAAAACTGTTCTTTCATTGATGTACGAATCGCAATTCAAATGCAATAGTCCAGCTTGCAGTACGATGGAGCAAACGTGTATTACTTGGCTATAACCATTAATACTGGAGAGATGGAAAGTGTGGTCTTCTAATTATGGCAAGCAATGCATGATCCGGAGGACATGCAACTGTGAAATTGCCACGAGTCATTTACAACCAACACATGGCAGTAACGGCCTCGCAAAAAAACACCCTGTGTCCTCCGTCGAATCCAATCTTTTATCCTTCCCTATCCCACCATCTTTTTGTTACCTTTGAAGGGAGGCTTGCACACCACCAAAACTGTTCCCAACCTCAATCCCAATATTCAGTAGGCTGGTAGTCTTTCCTTTCCTGAAGGTCTGGAGTTCGAGTTTTTCTCACAAAAACCTGTCGCAGAGAGAAGAGCAAGATATGGCTACAGCAGTTGCAGCAGGGATCGTGTGGAGGCGCATGTTGGTGGCGTTGATGTTATACACTGTTATCGCCGCCACAACTTGTAAGGCCAGACGCTTTTCCGCTTCTGCAGGAGGTGGAATGCTCTCCCAGGAATATAATCCTGTGAATAAATTTGGCGGCATGGAGATCGATGATTTGTCTCTCGATCAGCAGCAGCAGGTGATGGATCTCTCTTCCGTCATGGATGCAGCAGCTGGATCAAGACTACTTCTAGCGGATCCTTATTCCTTGACATAGAAAGATTCAAAGCCTTTTGCATTATATTGTGTTCCCGAATTATCATTCTCCTGTGTCTAAACTGAGGAGACTGACTCATGGTGTTTGATTTCTCTATACTTTGTCTCAATTTTCTCAATTACAGAGCCTCTTCCTCTTGTTGTAGTAGAAGGTCGATTTGCCAGTAGTCTGCATTTATCTGGATTCATCAATGCTTGCCAATGTATTCATCATGGATATAAATTAGGTTGTAGAATGGAAAGAGTAACTGTGGACTGTATATTTCAATGAAATCGTACAATAAATATATAATACCTGATTGGTACAATAACTTATCCAAATTACACTCGTCACTTGTTCTGTTGATATCTAAAATGATTAGTTAACAGTTTCACTTCAGAAACTTCAGAGTTGTTATATTGAAATAACACGCAATGAATCACATAAAAGTCACAGGCACTTAATGCTCTGAATATACAGATAAGGTCTCTGTTTTCATAATCTATAGTGAGGTGTAATTGGGTTTATAAAAACTACCGTTATTGTTCAAAATGATTTCTAATTTTCCCATTCTAATATGCTTACTCGGGTTTGTATTTCCCCTACCAAGTGCCAAGGTATCTGAGCTTAACCATTAGTGCTTATTCCCCATAAGCATGTTGGTATCTTGGTCTGGACCATAATGAGTTATCCTTTCAATTCCAAACTTGAAGGGAGCTTGAGTTCTTTGTGTTCATCCTCTCAATTTTCAAATAATCCGACACTCAGCTTGCTCGCCTCAGATTAGGCGAGGAATCCTTTATCGCGTGATGCTACCCATCGTTTTAAATCCAAGTGAATTCGTTCGCAATCGCTTCAATGACCAAGATATGAAACTGTGCTCTAGCACCCGTAGTTTTGAATGTGAAAGACTTTAGCTCGCTGTTAGACTTACGAGTGTGAAAGCGAAAGGCTTTGGATCGAGGTCGTGGTCGCCGAAATGATCGCTTGTTTAAAATCACGATGAGAGAGTTTAAGTTATGGTTGCAGGTCTGAGCAAGAACGATTAAGGATTTACTCGTAGTTCCAAGCACGAAAACAATGATAGGGTATCGCTTCCATTAACGTGAAGGGCATCTGTCACGCGGGTAGACTTGTTGCCCATGAGCGTCCCATGTCACGCGGCTAGACTTGTTGCCCTTGCGTCCCATAGCACTAGCACTCAGGGAGTGTAGTCCTCGTGTGGCATCTGCAGGGCTTGACAAACAACCCGCTTGTATCATCTGGAATACCTCTCATAATCATGTCCTAGCGAACCCAAGCCACACATCTTAAGCGAACCCAAGCCACACATCTTTAACTGTATGGAAGTTCGAATGCTCGCTTCATCATAGGCGTAGGCGATGCTGCACCATTGTCACCCAACCATCATCATCGCCACCCAACCATCTTGCACCATTATCACCCAACTATCGTCACATCATCATCGCCACCCAACCATCAACACCTACACGCACCTCGCCAACCAACCATCAACATCATCGCCACCCAACCATCAACACTTACACGCACCTCGCCAAGCCAAGCATAAGCCAAGCATACTCAGACAATTGATTGCCCATTGTGCAATCGTGCTATCATCCATCTACATGTTCTTTCTCACTAAGGCATTCACATACCTTTGATGCCTGTATCATTGTTGTCTCCTTGCCATGGGAAATACACAATCTACCACATTGCCAAGTCATGCCATCCTTCGCCAAAAAGCCCAAAATGGCGTCTTGTCGGTTCGTCACTCATCTTACTCGAAAATATGTCCTTTTTGGTCCTCCTAGCCTACGTGCTAGTACATTGTCCTAACTGTAAGTGGTTGTACTTGTCACCCACAAGTCAGCGACCAAGGTTACCAAAGTATATGGACTCATTGTGCAACTTGCCAAGTATGCCACACGTGTTCTCTCTCACACTTGTCGTGCTTCTTGCCAAGTATGCCTGACACACCCTTTGTCACATCAAACCGAGCACACACTTATCCAACTCATCGACCAATCACGTCTCTGTGCTCATCATGGCAGTGCATGCCCTACCTGAGCGTTGGAGGTCTTATATTCTCCCCCACCTGAAATTGTTGACGTCCTCGTTAACATGGCCCCATTAGCTCATCCAATGAAAGGGATTTTGGTGGTGGTGAAGAGAGACTTCCACGAGTCCATTCGAACGTCGTTCTAATACCATTTGTCACACGGCTAGACTCGTCACCCTTGAGCATCCCATACCACTCAAGGAGTCTAGTTGACGTGCGGCACCGGCATGATCTTGCATGTTGGGCTTGACCAACAACCTGCTTGTATCATTCAGAATAGACCTCATCGTCATGTCCTGGCAAATCCAAGCCAGACATCTTTAACCACGCGAAAGTTCGAATGTTTGTTGCACCATCACCACCCAACCATGGGCACCTACACATGCCTCCCCTCAGCCAAGCATATTCATACAACTAATTGCCTAACATGCAATCATGCTATCATCCATCTACACTCACCCATGATAGTCACCGAAGATAATGTTCCTTTTCGCCAAGGCATTCGCATACCTTCGATCCTTGTATCATTGTTGTCGCCTTGCCGTGGACGGTACACAATCCACCACATTTCCAAGTCCAACAATCCCCCACCGAGAAGCCCAACTTGGTGTGTCACCGGTTGGTCGTCCGTCCTACTCGACAAGACGTCCTCCTTGCGTATGCATTAGTACATCGTCTTAACCGTCTTACAGTTGTCACACACAAGTCAACCACCAAAGCTACCAAAGTATATGGACTCGTCATACAACTTGCAAAGCATGTCCAACGCACCCTCTCTCAGACTCATCGTGCATCGCACCAAATCGAGCACACACTTAGCCAATTTGTCGACCAATCATGTCTCTGCGCTCATCATGACATTAAGTGCCTTTGATGAGCGCTAGAGTTCTTAGCGTATCGCTTCCATTAACGTGAGGTCACATCTAATAATAGGAATATCTCATTCATTCCCCTTCATCCTCGCAAATGTGATTGTCCTATCTCTTTGTCTACTAGGTAAACGTTATATTAATTCGCATCGCCCCTTGAAACGCAATAATCTTTGGTGGAGCGTAGCAGCAAAACTTGTGAAAGGAGTATGGGACCAAAATTCTCTCCCTATCATCCGCAAGCGAAAAGAAGCCATTCATGTTCGAAGTTGCAACACAATTAGGGTTTGAGTGGTGTTTTATGTACCATCCCAAAGACTCGATTCTCGCACTCGCATTGCTTTATGCGAGCCCTAAATTGGGCCCTCGCCATTGAGGTTGCAACTGCGACAGAGTAGGATCCACTCGAAATCATCGCATTGAGAATTCGACCTTGTTCGAATTCGTTGATGACCATATTGTCGTTACCAATTGGTGAAGTTGAATCTGGTCATAAGTTAGTTAGCAATTGTCCAGAAGGTGCAAAAAGTGTATTGTTATATGTTGGAGATGTAGCATTTGTTTGATCAGATAGTCAATGGTTAGATAGTTGGAACATAACAATTGTCTTGAAAGTGCAAAAAGTGTATTGTTATAAGTTAGAGATCTAGCATTTCTTTGATCAGATAGTCAATGATCAGATAGTTGGAACATAACAATTGTCCTAAAGGTGCAAAAAGTGTATTTTTATAAGTTGGAGATGTAGCATTTGTTTGATCAGATAGTCAATGGTTAGATAGTTCGAACATAACAATGGACTCTTGCATAGAACAAGGTAGAAATTAAGGATTTTGTTATGCATCATCACTATTTTATGAGGACTTGGTCTTCTTCTCCACTTTAAAGGGCATCATCTTCCCCACTTCAAGGGAGTTGGTTACATCTTGGTTCTAATAATATATTTTTATAAGTCAATTTAAAGAAGTAGACTCAATCTGTTATGTATGGGAATCATTTAGTTTCTTACAGATTTTTTTATGTTGAAGTGTTGTAACAGAGTCTTTAGACACCATCTCTCTTCGAATACTAACTCTATAATCTACCTAATTATTTGATTCTCCAACATAAGTGATAATTTGATTCTCCAACATAACTAAAAACCATGAAAAACACCACTCTCATTATTCAAGTACTCAATAATCAAGAAAAATAGCATCTCCCTCAACTCTCAAAATAGTTAAAAGAGTATACCTTCTATCAAAATAGTTAAAAGAATATACATTCTAAAAACCAAGTCTCCTTCCGAGTGTTATGAGAAAATAAATTAAAAGTATACACCATGGATAATGTTGAAACTCTATCAAACTTCCCCATGACCTCCACCCTTTTCATTACATCCCAAATATTCCACATAAAAAACACGACCTCACCCTTTACATTACCTCCCCCAAAATTCCAAATAAAGAACTCAGGACTATAGAAAAGGGGGTGGGGATGCTCCTTTCTCTCCCCATCACATCATAATTCAATCAAAACTAGAGGGATTTAATCACCCCCCACATTTAATTCCCCTATCATGATTTCTTAGGTGTGTCACCACATTTAATTCCCCTATCACGAGTTCTTAGGTAATTTAATTCCCCTATCACGAGCTCTTAGGTATGTCATCTAGTATTTTTTCTTCCCTCATGGTAATTTATTCCTATTTTAATCATCTCTCTATGAGATCCCATGCCTTACTCATTGGTACTCTGGTACTCTTCCAACGACCTCTCTTAATGATGTTTTGAAGGGTGTTTAGTTATATTTGTGTCACCAAGTAAGGCATGCACTTTGCTTATTCATTTTCCTTTCTTCTTTCTCTTTGTGCCATCAAGAATCTATGTTATCGAGACTCTTTGTTATTGGGCTCTGAGCATGTTGCTCATATTGGTTGTATGTGTTGGATGAGTACAGATTTCTGTGGACTTGAGAAAATTTCCTTCACTATTGTTAATCTTTCTCTAACACTCCTCACTCATGGAAAAATTGAGCCATGTTTCTTTAGAAACGTCTTCCCCTCCAGTCTTTCATGGTCTACATGGTGGCTAGGTGTAGCTAGCATCTTGGGCATTTGAAACCACATGACCTGGAGTCCTAACTTGACATTCCACGCCTTCCTTTCTTTTTATCTTATCAAACACATGTCGGTTGTCATTGTTAACAATTTTGTAGGTGTCTTCATCAAATAAAATTTAAAGAGCTTTACTCATTATTCTTCAATAGCTTCTCTTCAACATCTTGTGGTGTCTTTATGCCTACCTACGCATCTCTCTTATGTTCCTCCCAATCTGAAAACCTTTTCTAATACCAAATGATGTAAAGTGGAAAATCCCCTATACAAATTAGAATTTCTTAGTAGCCTCCTATAGGCATCTTTGTTGTAAATAGACTCTCATACAAACAACATGGTTAAATCTTCCTCTCAACATATTGTTACACCGAAGGTGTTCTTTAAGGGATGGTTCTTCTTGAGGTCTTCATCGTCTGTCCAAATCCTATACGAACTTGCCATATGTCATCAATGATTGACAAATATTCTCTGCATGTTCCTCTCCTTCACTAACTCCAAACTGCATATTTGTTGGCATCCCCTTTGTTTTGTCTGGACTGGTGTTACTTTGTTGACACTCCGCCAGTTTGGAACCTGCAATGTAAAGATGAAAATTGAACCTAACCTCACTGACTCCAAACTACATATTTGTTGTCAGCCCCTCTGTTTTGTCTAGACTGGTGTTACTTTGTTGGCACTCCGCTAGTTTCGAACCTGCAATGTAGAGATGAAAACTGAACCTTGTTGATTAATTGGGTTGGCTGTCATTGATGGAAACCCTTGAAGCAAGTCCGGTAGAAGATTACGGTAGCCCCAATAGTATGATTAAGGGACTTCAATTTGATTGATGTATAATGGTATGAAATTTAATATATTTGCAGGTAAGACTATTCTAGATGGATAGTACATGTCATACCATTTATGGTGATATGTGGAACGTCGCATAACTCCTCACAGTTAGAGAGTTATGACCACGTGAAGTTGGAGAACCCTCATGAGTTATCTAGAAGCCCCTAGAAGGTCAAAGAAGTCAATTATTCTAGAAGCTCCTAGAAGAAGTGTACTAGTCAAATTGATGGTAACTAGGAGTTAATCATCGGTATGGTTTTTGCATCAAGAAATAAATTAAATAATAATGTGGTTGCAACATGAAGTTAGTTAAGGGAAAAGAAGTTATGAATTGACTAATTATAGAAAAGTTAGTTGCAACAAGAAATTGTGAGAAAAGATAAATTATTTAAATAATAAAGTAGTCAAAGTGGTTGCAAAGAGAAATTATTTAAATAATAAAGTGGTTGCAACAAGAAGTGGTGAGTTTACTATTTATGGATAAGTCAAAGTGCTTGCAAAATAAATAAATAAATTAATAATTTAGTTGCAATTAGAAGTAGAGAATTTACTATTTGTAGCAAAGTGAGTTAAAAGTGGACAAGTGGTTAGAAGTGGGTTAGCCCTCAAATAAGGAAAGTGGGTTAAGTTGGTTAGAAGGTAACCCCTTGAGGAAGCTACATGGAAGTATAAATAAGAGAGAAATGCTCTCCCATTAATACCTATTGAATATCATTGAATATCTATTTTGTAAAAGGTTATTTGGGCATGTATTATTGATAGAGAAAAGTGTGGCAAAAAAAGTGGGGCAAGAAAAGTGCAGCAAAAAAATCACGACAGGAAAACTACAGCAGAAAAAATGCGGAAGAAAAATTGTGGCAGGAAAAGTGCAGCAGAAAAACCGTGGCAGAAAAATCGTTGTAACATAACACTACAAGACGAAAAAGGTATGGTTTTCATATGTGTAGTGTTGAATTTATGAATCTGGTTTAGGGTTTTCCTTGTAAATCTGTTGGACGCCCTCTTGGAAGTTTAAGGCTTATTGTAGAGTTGATTTGAGACATATCTAATGAAGTTTAGTATTGGTTCATGCTTGAGGGCTTTTGGTTGAAGTATGTTTTTGAAGTTATTGGTACAGATAGAGGTTGTATAACAGTGAGGTTCTAGCACATGATTTGAGGTACAGACTTGTGGTATGTGTGATCAGATCATATTGGTTCTCCACTTAACTTAACCACTTTACTATTCAACCTTTGTCCACTTAACTTAACCACTTTACCACAAATAGTAAGTTATCCACTTTTAGTTGCAACTAACTTTATTATTTAATTAATTTATTTTGCAACCACTTTGACTTATCCATAAATAGTAAACTCACCACTTCTTGTTGCAGCCACTTTATTATTTAAATAATTTCTCTTTGCAACCACTTTGACTACTTTATTATTTAAATAATTTATTTTTACTCACAACTTCTTGTTGCAACTAAATTTTCTATAATTAGTCAATCCATAACTTATTTTTGCTTAAGTAACTTCTTGTTGCAACAACTTTATTATTTACTTTATTTATTGGTCAACCACTTTGACTATTCAATCTTCTCATCACAACTACTTTACCATAATTACCAAACTCGCAACTTCTTGTTGCAACTAATTTATTTTTAATTATTTTCTTAACGCAACAACTATACCCATGATTAACTCCTAGTTTCACCCACTTTGACTATTCAACTTCTTCTAGGGGTTTCAAGAATAATTTGACTTCTTTGACCTTCTAGGGTTCTAAATAATTCATGAGGGTTCTCCAACTTTGCAAGGCCATAACTCTCTAACCATGAGGAGTTATGTAACGTTCCACATATCACCAGAAATGATATGACATGTAATATCCATCTAGAATAGTATTACCTGCATATACACTAATATTCATTACATTATTCCTCAACCAAACTTAGGTTCCTTACCCATACCTCTAGAGCTACCAGAATGTGCTAACGGACATACTCAAAGGTTAACATCAATCTTTAAGGGTTGAATCAATCTACAACATCACTCTCCAAGGGTTGACATCAATGACAACCAAATATCCAATTGTCCATCAATCTAGACCAATTCTCTAGCAATCTCCCCCTTTGGCATTGATGGCAACTCTTAGTCATGAAAACACTCATACTCATACTCCTCATCAATGTTTCTATCTCTCCCAATTTCAAATCAATGGAAAAATGTATCTCTCATTGGGGTTGCTCTCCCTATCTAAATGCCTTTGATCTTTCTCTATGTTTCTAAGCCTCTGATTACTCTCTCTCCCTTTATATGAATAATATCTCCCCCTTTGACAAAGGGTATCACTCTGATGCAACACTGAATTCATATCGCTCATGCTTCCCTTGTGATAATCGCTCCCCCTGGAAACATACCTCTATGCTCTCTCTCCAAGCATCTAACTCTTTATCCCGCATCTGATGAATCTCTTCCCCTAGAATCATACCTCTATTCTTACCTCTGTGTCTAACAACTTCTCTGAATGATATTTATACCTATATTTTTGGTTATGTTTATCTCTCTTGACTTCTCTGCAATATGTTGTGTAGACAAATATAAGTCTTCATCTACCTGCTTTTGTTTGGAGTTATTTTCCATTGGTGCTTCCTTGTGTAATCAACTAACATATATGAAAAGCATTCAAGAATAAGCATTCAAATATTCATGTGTAATTATCATCCATTATGATAATGTTCCTTTGTATTTGAAGCACTCTCTGAACCAATCTATGAATCCATGCTCTCTTCCACTGTCATATATCTATCCAAACCTACTAAGTGTTATTACCAATCCATCTCTTTCCATACCGTCCAAAACTCTTCTACACAATTGTCCATAATGATAATCCATTTGTCACTGTATTATCATGAAGTCTTCACTACTGCAACTAATCAATCTATCATATTGTAATTCTGCTAACTGAATGCTATGAATCTATCTACTCGAACTCTGCAAGCTGCTCGAACGATGGTTCTCTGGTATGTCTCAGATACCACATAGACTCCCTCTATCTAATATTCATATTACCTGAGAGTCTCTAAGTTGGATGGCTCAAAACAATTACTGCTCTCATGCAGATTCATCATCATCTTCATCGGTAGATTCATCATCTCTCTGAAATATGACTTCGTTCTTTATGTCATTGGATTCATCTTTCACTACAATACCTAAAAGTACAATCTCTTGCCAATTGTCTGACATTCTTAAGGGGAGGTTTCTCAAGCCACCTTCGTCGTCTGTTGAACTCCTATTAGAAATTACCATATGTTAATTAATGATTGATCAATCTTCTCTTTACACATGTCTTTTACTTTGTTGACTCTAACTGCGACTACTCAATACACAATGACTTGTCATTTTCTTCTTCATCACGTTTCTTGCTTCGACTCCCTCTTGCACATTTCTTCTTCATAACATTTATTTTTCTTCGGCTCTCTCTCAAATTAAGAAGGAATCAAAGATGTTTGCTACTACTTTCAGTAAGACTTGGCGAGTAGGGAAAGAAACCATAGATCAAAGACATTGGTATTTGAGCAGTTCAGGGTTCTTGGAGAAACAAATTTTGAAACTAGCACCATAGGATCTGGGGTTTACAGAGGAAACCTTGAAGCAAAAGGTGGAATTTGTCGTCAAAACTATGGAGTTTTCGTTGGAAGATGTTAAGTTTTCATTGTTGTTGGCATACAGCTTGGAGAAGAGTATGATTCCTCTATATAGAGTAGAGTAACAGAGGCATTGAAATCCATGTAAATGTTTGAAACAAAGAATACTTTCCAACATATTATTATTTTTCCATAAAGACATTTATTGGAGAGATATGTTCATTCCAATGCCCATTTTATCATAAAGCTAAAAACTTGATCCATGACCAGGAGAACTGCAATGAGCATGTCCTAATCACCAGATCCTTCAATACGACTTCTTATTGTGAGCTATTTTTTTATAAGTTCTTTTCTTTAGCCAGAGAATGTGAAGGCTCCACTTTGTAACAACGCCAAGGTTCCTTGGCACTGAAAGATTAGGGTACTTGCAACATAAAAGTTACAACTGCCACTTAATATTCTTGAAAAAATATTTAAAAATTCACCCTCCTTCTTGGCCTCCACGGCCTTTAAATGTATAATTAGGCTTCTCATATTATGAGAAAGATAATAAAATTAAAAGTTTTTCCTTAACGTACTTGGGTCATTTTTTAAGTCTGTCTCTTATGTGAGGAAAATGGTATTAAGCAAGTGGACGGTCAGATCTTGGTTGGATTAGAAGCTAATAATATTCCAAGATTGCTCATTAGATTTTCTTTCATTTTAAAGGTTTTTTTTGCATTTTCATTATAATTAATTAATTAAAGAGTAAAGCTTGGTTTTAGAGTGTTTTTTTGAAACCTAAGGCATAGTTTTATGGAAAGTTAAAAATTGTCTTAAGATGCATTTATAAATAGCTTTAGCTTTATTGCTAATTTTACAAGTTCTTTTTTATTTTTTTCTTCAATTTTGATAGGCTGAGAGTTCATTAAAATTTTTAATTTTAATTTTAATACATTT
>ML788466.1:210879-223986 GCA_009831015.1 Picea engelmannii
CCTTTGTTGCCGCAACGTAGTCCATTGTATGTATTTGTCCTCATAGCTCCCCACGGGATAATATTGTTCCTTGATGGCGTCTCGGAAAGAATTCCAAGTGGGTGCGGTCGAGAACAAAGAGGGTTCTCCCTCGCCCTCTTGCTGCGAGTAGGTTTCCCACCAGTCCTTGACATGGGGGGCGGCTTTGAGGAATGCGAAAATAATCTTTTCTCGGTCGGAAAAGTCATGAATCGAGAAATATCCTTCTAACAGATTCAATCATCTATCTACGACATCTGCATCTATTTGGCCATCAAATATGGGAATGTCAAAGTTTACTTGTACCTTAAAAGGAGTGGCGCCTCTAGAGTGGCTTCTGGATGTCGATGCACCGCCAGTCGAAATCCGTTGAAGAATCTGGACAAAGTTGTCCATCATCGCGTTCATTTGTTTCTCGAGGGCCTCCTCAAGCAACATTTTGATAGGATCTCTTGCTCCCTCATCTTTCTTTTCTTCCTCCATGGGCGGTCGTTGGGGCTTGCGAGGTTGATCTTGCAAAGGTTTAACCAGATCGAGCCCCAACTCCTTATACCCCGATCTCGTTGGGGACATGCAAAGAAGGATCGAGAATGAGCAGACCGCTCTGATACCACTGATCCAGATTTATGTAGGAACACAATGAAATATAGAAATACACATAAACACAGAGATGCAGCGGAAATAAGACTTCATTTCATTAATAACAAATGACTGAAATATGCTTACAGACAAAATGAAAATAAACTAGCTAGGGCGTTGGTAGCTTATCTCTGAGAAGAGATGTGGCGGCTACTAGCCTTTGAAGTGTGTTACAATGAGGCTCGAAGGCCTATTATTATTGAGAAACAATGGAAAACCCTAAACATCCAAAGACCTAACCCTAGGAGATGAAACACCAAGACTATGGCCCCCGTTTGGGTAAGTTGGTACATCAACTTCCCGGGGACGTAACTTTGGCATACGATCTTCGTTTGACGCGTTCTATACCTCGTTAGAAAGATCTATCCGAGGACTACAACTTTTGGGTGAGCAACGCAATCTATGATTCATGTTGCTCCCCGTTTTCCCAAAAAACGTCGTTTAAGGCCTTAAAACGACTCCGGAAGTTCAGGACCCGAAAAACTGCTAAAAATAGTAAACTGTGCGGAAACTGAAAAACTGAAAGAAGCAATGGTGGGGGTCCAAGTGGAATAGGCGGGTGGCCACCAATATCCACCTGGATCACTCTGATACCACTGATCCAGATTATTTTCGGCACGAAATGAGAGCGGAGATATAACACAGAAATATTCAAAGATATTGCAAGAGAGACAACAATTTAACAAAGATATAGCGGAAATATAACAAGAGTCACAGATATACAGTAATACACGATTTCTATTAATGAAATAAATGTACAGAGACTATAAAATTACAGAGTGAAAGACTCACTAGAATGGTGGTAGCTTATCTCCCATTCGCAAGAGATGTGACAGCTACTCCCATTCGCAAGAAGATGATCATTACAATGAGGCTCTAAGGGCCTTTTTAACATAAGTAAAATCCAAAGCCCTAACCCCGGAAGATGAAAAGCCAAAAGGTTTGTGGGCCTCGATGGGGGTAGTTGATACGTCAACTTCCCAGGGGCGTAACTTTTGCATACGATCTCCGTTTGGGGCGCTCAATAGCTCGTTGGAAAGATCTATCTGAGAAATACAACTTTTGGGTGAGCAACATGATCTACGATCCCCGTTTTCTCAAAAAACATCGTTTAGGGCTTCAAAATGGCCCCGAAAGTTAAAAACTGTTAAAAATAGTAAATTACCAAAATTGCCAGAAACATGTGGGTGGCCACCAATATCCACCTGGATCATCAGGGCAGCTTAGCTCAGTGTGAGTAAGCAGCCCAACTTAGTGCAGTGTGAGTAAGCAGCGCAGGGCAGTGTGTGTGAGTACCAGCATAATATGTGAGGTGCAGTGTGTGAACAAAACACAATATGGTGTATGCTTGTTGGTTATTGTAATTATCCCTTGGATAATAAGAATACCCATTATCATTGTAGGTTTTTTTCCATATTAAATTTCCACATAAATCATTGTATCAATTGTGTGATTTATGTTCTTCATTTAATCTTGATTTATTTTCTTTACTATTAGAATCTTGTTACTTTTTTGCTTCAGCTACCTAAATTTTTGTTTCAGCTAACTAAGAGAAAAATTTATAACCACAATGCATATTTTAAACAGAATTATGCTTACATGTTAACTAATGAAGTCAACAGTCCAATATCCTCAGGTACCGATCCTGACAGATTCCTTCCCGACAAATTTCTGATAAGAAGAGAAAGATCGTAAGTTATTACAATTTCAAGTACGAGTCTAGTCAGTTTTACAATTTCTGCTAATAAGCCATGAATGGTAAACAAACTTACAGTTGAGAGACTCTTATGGCCGAAGAGCTGTTATCACAGCTAATTCCTTCCCATTGGATCAAATAGCACGGATCGGACATCCAATCTTTAATGTCAAACCTCCATTTGATAGCGTCGAGAGCTTCAACTTTAGTTTAAGAAGTTCTTGGTTAGACGTTGAATTATAAAATGGTAATTTCACTATGAAACATGTAGTCGGAGCACTTACGATCTTGTGAATACGTCGCAGGTTCCGTATCAAATACCAAGTAATACTCATAAGCGTTAAGTATAGGAACACGGGTGGAGTTAGCAGCCTTGATGATATCAAATCGAAGATTATCTGTTGCATCAGATAGGAATGTTAGTTCTAGGGCTGAATAATTTGGTACCATGGTAATGATATCAGACCGTTTTCCACCATTTATTCTGACGTAGAAAGATCTCGATTCAGACATATTTAGCGTCTCGAGCTCTGCAAAATACAACACCAGGACTGAATTTTTCCCTCCGGTGGACCCTAGAGTTAATTCAAGGTTGTCTGACTCCGAGCTGTTCACAACCCACGCGGTTTGCATGACCGCAGTTGGAGGGAGACCTTTTGTATTCTTCGATGAAATGGCATGCTGTGAAGTTACAGGCTGCACACGATTATTATCTTTTGAAGTTATATCTGATGCCCAGATGCGGTCGAAGTTGTCTTGAGGATACCTGTTAATTCACCATCATGTAAGGCTATTCAGCTCAGTCATTAATTGTAAATATCACAACTGCACAACAGTAGTGCATCAAAATTGGTCTTTCACCTATCAAAGACAAAATAAGTCACATGGTTTGGGTTCCAATTTTCCAATAAGATTCTGATGAGGTTTGGTTATATATAGAACCCTAATCAAACTTCATAGCAAATTTGAATAAAATTCTCCTTCAAATTTATTCTAAAGTTCGAATTCAAGTACACATCAAATTTGAATAAAATTCTCTTTCAAATTTATCTTAAAATTTCAAATTTCATATTAAATTTTGAACCTCAAGCTTTGAACCTCAAGCTTTAGGTTCTGCGAACCCTGTGACTTAATCAAACTATGACTTTTAGATCTGTATAAAAGCATATACAGTTAAAAATATTTACCTAATTGCCGTCGAACTTCCATAACAATCAACTGTGTACATTAAAAGCAATAATGTTCCTGGCTTAGCCTGTCCATACATGCCATCTTGGAGGGTTCTCAACTCAATAGCATTGATAAACGGATCGGAAGTCTCTGATGTTCTAATCAAACAAATGTACAGCAATTTGCCAGAACTAACGAAAATGTCTTCAATACGAATTGTATTATAAACAGAGAATGATATGTTTTCATGAGACAACAAACCGAGTGTCTCAATAGATACAGCGAAGCTCTGCGATTGTTGGAATCCACTGTAATCTCCAATGGTAAACCATAGTCTTAACAGGTAAGGCACATTTGGGGCCACAGTTAACTGATAGCAAGTCTTGTTGAGAGGCTTTGGGAAGAAGCTTAGAGTGTGCAAGTAAGAACCGAAGGCTTGTTTAGAGGCATCCCCTATGTTTGCTGTCTGACCGACGCCTATGTAATTATCATCAGTAACCCATTCTATATTGTTTTCGGCGGTGTAATTTGCTTTACCACCGCAAGTGATACTCAGAAATCCTGGTACACCGACATATATTACTGTCAACCAAACATCCAAAATAAAAGAGCGCCAGAAAAACAAGACTTCAAAGACGATTCGACTTCAAAGACGATTCTAAGAGCGCAGTTATGAGCATGAATCACCTGGTTGAGCAGTAACAAAACACAGTAAGCGCAAGAGCACGCCGGAGGCTATGCAACCAGCCCATTTGCCACGACCAATTTTGTCCATAGTTGCACGAAGGTCTAATTGCAGGAGATTGGAAGCAGCAGGATTCGCACAAATGGCCGCTTTGAGTCCACAGAACAGTTGAATTTACTTAGGATGGCGGAGTATATTTGAAGTGCTCCGTAATGATTTGACCAGGTTTTTTTATTTTTAAACAAATAAAAATAAAAATAAATTAACATAGTGCTTTTGCACTTAGCCTTCGTTGACATTTCCTTTTGTAAAATTTAAAACAAGTTCTCCGGGGGTTTTAAATTTCTGGATTAAGGTGCAGTTTAAATTTATGTTCAATCCAGAATTTTAGTCTATCTTGTGAGCATTTGGGTTGGTTTAAAATGGGGCAAAACCCTTGGGGTAAGATTTTGAATCGTGCTAAACTTAGGCTAACCCTGAAAATCTGGTTGGATTCATGCCCTTTTTTTTTGCATGAAAAGCTATTTTGTTTGCTCCCAAGTTATCCTACTCTGTAATAAAATCTTTTGGGGCGGCAAGTGCTAAAGGGTGCTTTATGATTATAGAGGACAATTTTGACAAGACAAGAAACGAAATAGACAATACAGAGTAGACAGCTCGGGAGCAAAAAAATACATAGTGCGATTGTATTGGATGATAGGCTAAAGATATAAAGAGAAAACAAAACCACCAAATCAAGAAGTACAGAACAAATCTTAATGACTGGTACAACTAGCCAGAACAACTAACAGTGTACAATCACACACTATTGAGGTGACAACTAACACCCCCTCTTAAACTCAATAGTTGCAAACATCAGCACTGTAATGCCCAAGTGATATCTCTGAAAATAAAAAATGGCTTTGTAAAGATGTCTAAGAGCTGGTCTTGTAAGCCAAAAAAATTGAAGCACGATTTCACCATTATTGACTAGCTCGCGTATGAAATGAAAGCAAGTGTCAATGTGCTTGCTTTTCTTATGAAAAACATGGCTTTTTGATAAAGCAATTACTAAAGTATTGTCACAAAAGATAGGAGTTGGCTCATTTTCTATATGTGACATGTCATTCAATAGTCTTCGCAGTCACACAACTTGACAGGAAGTTGAGATAGCAACGACATACTCTGCCTCTTCAGAAGATATTGAAACAATGGGCTGCTTCTTTGATGCCCAAGAAATCAGATTTGTGCCTAGGTGAAAAGCATACCCTGAGGTGTTTTTCCGGTCATCTAGGCTGCCTGCAAAATCACTGTCAGTGTAACCAGAAGATGATTGTCTTCAGATTGAGTGTACCATAAACCAAAATTGAGAGTGTCAACAACATATCTAAGAATCCTTTTGGCCATTTTCCAGTGAGAATCCTTGGGAGATTCCATGAACCTGGAAACAAAGCCGACTGCATACATAATATCCGACCTAGTAGTTGTAAGATACAAGAAGCTACCTACTAAACTTTTGTACAAGGTAGAATCCATTGTAGGGCCTTCATCTTGCTTGCTCAATTTTGTGCCTAGGGGTATAGGGGTTTCTATTGGATTGCAGTCTTCCATGCAAAATCTTTTGATGATGTCTACTGCATACTTTTGTTGACAGACAAAAATCCCTTTGGTTGATTGGTCAACCTCAATCCCCAAAAAATATTTCATTATGCCAAGATCTACCATCTCAAACTCAGATTTCATGGCATGTTTAAAACTCGCTAACTCAAGATTTTCAGTATATATCATGTCATCAACATATAGACAAACAATCAGAATTTTACATTGCTGGTCTGTTTTGGTGTATAGAGTTGGCTCATTTTAGCTTCTGTTGAAACCACTCTTGATCAGGTAAGTATCAATTCTGATGTACCAAGCTCTTGGAGCTTGCTTTAAGCCATACAAGGCTTTCTTCAACCGATACACTTTGGATGGTATCTCTTTGACTTCAAATCCAGGTGGTTGATCCACATATACCTCTTCTTCTAAGACACCATTCAAGAAAGATGACTTGACATCTATTTGGTATACTTGTCATTTGTGTTCAGTTACTATGGCTAAGAGAGTCCTTAAAGTGTCCAACCTTGCTACTGGAGCAAAAGTTTCACCATAATCAATGCCTGGTTGTTGTGAGAATCCTTTGGCAACAAGTCTTGCTTTGTGTTTTTCAATCTGCCCCTTTTTATTGAGTTTAGTTTTGTAAACCCACTTGACACCAATACTTGTCTTATGTTTGGGAAGATCAACAAGATCCATGTCTTTTTCTTCTCAATAGAGTCAATTTCTTGGTTCATGGTTTGAACCCAATGTGGCTCTTTAGCTGCCTCTTTAAAAGAAGTAAGTTGACATGACATTAATGCAAAAAGATTGTGTTGATCAATATCATCCAACCGCTGATGGGTTTATCTCAAGCTTCGAGTTCGTTGATTTTGAATTTCAAAGGATGAATTTATGCTTGAAGAAGAGTTGTCCTGAGAACTTTCAAGTTGTCCTTGTACCTGCAATCTTGGAAGGACAGGATGATGTGTTTGTTGTCCTGAATTTTCTGTGTGTTCAGGAAGTGGCAGCAATGGATTTTGACTGTCCATAGGGCGATTTTCAAACTCACTCCAGTACTGATTTTCAAGAAATTTGACATCTCTGCTGAGAATGAGTTTCTTTGAAATCGGATTGTAAAGTCTGTAGGCTTTGGATGCCTCACTGTAGCCAAAACAAAATACATTTCTCACTACGATCATCAAGTTTCCTCCTCAATTCGAAAGGTATGTGAGCGAATGCAATGCATCCAAAGGTCCTAAGATGAGCAACATCCAGTTTTGTCCCACTTCATGCTTCTTGAGGGACCTTCATCTTGACACTAGTGGTTGGGGATCTATTCAGGAGATAAACTGAACATGCTACAACTTCAGCCCAAAATAAACTTGACAGGAATTTCTCTTTGAGAAGGTTCCTTTCCATGTTCATTATAGTGTAGTTTTTCCTCTCAGCCACTCCATTTTGTTGTGGAGTACACCTGGTTGTGGTTTGCATGATTATGCCTTGTGATTTGTAGAAATTTGCAAATGATTTTGAACAGTATTCTCCTCCTCCATCTGACCTGAGAATCTTCACATATTTCCCACTCTGTTTTTAAGCTTTAGCCTTCAACTCCTTGAACTTTGCAAAGGTTTCATACTTGTGTCTGAGGAAATAGATCCATATTTTCTTGCTAAAATCATCAATGAATGTTAGAAAATAAAAACTACCACCTATTGACTTTGTTTTCATTGGTCCACATAGGTCAGTGTGAACCAACTCTAAGTGTTGTTTGGCTTGAGTGGAGGATTGTGGAAAGCTAGTTCTCTTATGTTTTCCAAGAATGCAAGACTCACATGGGGGATTTTTCTCTTTGAAGATAGGTAGACCTTTGACCATGGAGTGCTTATGCATGAGGCTTAGAATATGAAAGGGCAGATGTTCAAATATTGCATGCCAAATCATAGTTTCATTGGGGGTGGATGCACTTTGTGCATAAGATTGGGTCAGATTTGTAGTTCTAAGGGTCAGGGGAAACATTCTATTCCTATTCATGTGGATTTCATAAATCAATTTTCTGCTGGGAGGTTTGTCATATATCCTACATGATGCTCCTTCAAAAAGTACCTTATAGCCATTTTCAACTAGTTGTCCTACATTTAACAAATTATGTTTCAGATTTGGAACGTGATAGACATTGTTTATGTCTTTCTTTACATCTTGTTTAGTGAGAATAGGTACAGTTCCTTTTCCTTGAACTTTGACTAAAGAGTCATCTCCAAGTGTAATATCAAATGAAATAGAAGAATCAATGTAAGAATGTAAATCTTTGTTACATGTCATGTGATTGTTGCATCAATTGTCCAACAACCAGAGTTCCTTGTGTTGTTCTTCAGTTTTGTGACATGAGAGAAACATCCCATTTGAGGTGTCTGCTTCATGATTTGAGACATGTTCTCTGCTTGCTTCTTCCCGCATTCAGGTTCATAGTGCCCATACTTTTTTCAGTAATAACATTGTATGCTTTCTTTGTCATTTGATCTCCTCCCTCTGCCTCTTTGAGGCTGGAAATTTTGATGTGTGGGACCTTCACTTGAGTGATGGTTTCTTGGACTTCTCCCTCTTCCTCGGTGACCTCTGCCTCTGCCTCCGCCTCTCCCTCTACTAAAGGATAATTGAGTCTTGAAGGCATTGGCTATTGACTCAACTTCGAGATGCAATCTGGTCTCATGTGACAACAAAGAACTGATGAGTTCATCTATTGAAAAAATTGGCAGATCCTTGGATTCAAGGATGGGTGTAACAACCATCTCAAATTTATTTGGAAGACTTCTGAGGACTTTCTCAACTATCCTTTGATTGGGGATGGCTTCACCAGTCAACTTGATTTGGTTTACAATTCCCATGACTCTGGTCATAAATTGATCAACATTTTCAGACTCTGTCATTTTTAAGGTCTCAAAATGTGTCCTCAAGGTCTGCAGCTTGAATGTTTTGACCTTGTCATTTCCCTGGTAAGTTTTACTTAGGATGTCCCAGGCTTGTTTTGAGGTAACAAAACCTATGATTTTTTAGAAAATCGAGTCATCCACTGAGTTCTGAATCTAGAACTTGGCCTTATTCTCTCTTTTCCTCTGTTCTGCCTGAGCATTTCTCTGTTGATTGGTCATGGCAGATAGATCTGCTGGATTTGGTTCCACATAGCCCCGATCCACTGCATCCCAACACTCCTGTGCTTGTAATAAGGATCTCATTCTGAGAGACCAAAATTCATAGTTCTTCCCAAGAAGAATTGGCCCTGTTCTGTTCCCGAGCTATCTACTCTGTATTGTCTATTTTGTTTCTTGTTTTGTCATGGTATCAGAGCGTGATTGTATTAGATGATAGGATAAAGTTATAAAGAGAAAAAAAAAACCACCAAATCAAGAAGTACAAAGCAAATCCTAATGACTGGTACAGTTGGCCAAAAGAGATGGCAGTGTACAATCACACACTGTTGAGGTTGCAACTAACAAAGTTGAGGCAATTTACTATTGGAATATAGGAGTGGCCTTCAATAATCAGGTTGAAGTTTAAGGTTTTATTTCTCATAGAAAGATAAAAAGGCATTGAGATCTTATCAATAGTGGGGGATTCTAAAAACACAATTAGACATTTGATTTACTCTTCTCTTTGTATTGATGCAAGTTTGAGATCGTTTTTTCTTCGCATCCAAGGCATCATTAAGGAATTCAATCAAGTCTTCCCATGACACATCAGGAGAGATCTCAACTCCCTTCCTGACTAACTAGACAATAAAGGAGTCAGTGGAGAAATCAACTCTTTATTTATCAATGGAAGAACAAGCTTTAACCATGTTCCTTATACCCCTCTCCTTGTTCATGTCATGCAACCTAGGCCTTAGACTTAGAAGGGCCTTGTGTTTATCCCATTTGCTTGTCACTAAGCAACCTTACACTCGACCTGCCACCATCCCTTGGTCTCGGATCCCGAGGTTCCCTTCCCTTGGTCTTTTCATCCCTCTCCCCCATGCACTTGTGCATCCATTCTTCCTTCCTATTGTACTCACATCTTGCCCCTCTAGGAAGGTCTGCATTCTCACCTGGTCATGTCCCCCTGGCACACCGCTCCCCTCTATCAATATGACCTTTTGTCCATGTATTTGTTGTTTCCTCTCTACTGGAACAATGTCTCTCTGGGAGCCATATGCTCCCTTGCTTCTATTACCTCCCATCGTTCTCTTCCCTCGTGAGCCACTTCTCCTTCTCTGTACGTCACCTGCTCCAATCATCGTCCTAGTTTGCACGCAACTTCATTAGGATATGATTGCTCCCACGCCTTCAAAATCTCTTAGCCATCTCTGTTTTCATGCTCCAGGACACCCCACTACATATTGGGAAAGTACATGAAATCAACAAGGAGGAATGTATCACCCTCCAATTCAAGTATCTATCTCAATTAAATACATTTTCGTCCCCTCTCTAAGGTACTGGAAACTCCAGCTCTTAGAAGGGTGGTGAATTCGACTCAATACGGATTTCATCATGGTAAGTAGACGTCAAGGAACCAACTCTAGAGTGCTCTAGCTCCAGTAGGAACTTGATGATCTTTGTTTGTTTGTGATATCAATTCAAAGTAGATTGGGTACTCTCGCACCCCAAGTTCTGACAATTCTGGAGTTAAATGTTAACCATAGGCAGTCTTTCCAATCACTGAATGATGAGAGGTTGATGCTTTAAGAATTCAACTGGAGGAAATCTGCCTCCAACCAACCTTCTAGGGACAATAATAAAATGCATGAGCTGACACATAATCTGCAAATTCCAGTTTGAGCCCCCCTCCTTTTCCAGATCTCAACATCACTGTCCAGCAGCCAAAGGATACAGAAATGGTAGATGTAGATGATTAGAATAGGTTTCCTTCCTAAGATTTAGTTTGTATGTGCTTTAAATTTTGGCTGTGTTTAGGGGTCTACTTTAGAATCTATATTAGCATAATTTTGGACTGGAATAGTTGTATATATCATGAATATAATTGTAATCCTCAATCTCAACACAGCCAGGTTCAACACAGCCTAGGTTCAGGTCTTGAACTTCTCCTACTCAGGGAATTTTTTCCTCTCTATGTAACTTATTGTCTCAGTGCAACTTTTTTATAATATAAATTTTCGAGTTTGAGTTAAAAAAAAAAAAACTCTTAATAAAATCTTAAATTTTACAATAAACTTAAAAGACAAATATTAAATTATTATTATTAGTATAACAATGATATTAAATTATGTAACATTCTAAACATTTTATTTTTCAAATTTCTGTTTCTATTAGTTTTGTTTAAAACCTTGAAATTGCAAATATCATTAGTTGTAATATCTTAAGAGGAAACACATGTTCTTAACCATTAGGCCCACTCAAGATGTATACTTTTATTTTTAAAGTTCCACACGAGTTTTACTAAATTAAAAATAATGTTAGAAAAACTTTTATTTTTATGTAAATTATTATATTAAATTATCTCATCAATTATCTACTCATACAATAATTTATTTTATTAAATATTTTAAATATAATTCAATATAAAATTTTAAAAATAATAAAATAGACTTAAAATGATGTCTTTCAATAATTCTTTTTAATTTAAAACATATAAACTTCACATTTTTATTAAATAATTTAAATATAATTTAATATAAAATTTTAAAAATAATAAAAGACTTAAAATAATATCTTTTAATAATTCTTTTTAATTTAAAACCTATAAACTTAACACGTGTTTTAATTGAAAAGGAGACGTACAAGTCGCTGTTTCGTTGTGAGTTGGAGAGAGAAAACACGTGTCATTTAAGAGTAGGGGAAAAAGAAAGACGGAGACATCGATTAGGCAATTACGGAGAAGGCCACTGATGGTTTATAGGGTATATTGTGAAAGCCTCCAATCGGTTTGGTCTTTAAATGAATTTATCTACCAGTACTAGCATGTATGGTAACCTATTTTAATAATTCTTTTTAATTTAAAACATATAAACTTAACATGTCTTGCGTAGATACAATGAAAAGGAGACGTACAAGTCGTCGTTTCGTTGTAAGTTGGAGAGAAAACACGTGTCATTTAAGAGTAGGGAAAAAGAAAGACGGAGACATCGATTAGGCAATTACGGAAAAGGAAATTGTAAGACAATTACAAAGAAATGTGTTTATTTACTCACATGAATGGGGCATAGGGCTTAAAAAAATCCTTTGAATTTTTTCAGAAAATTGTTGCATTGTTTTCATGTTCAAGCATTTTTTTGGCAGTGTTGGTATTGAGTTATATGTGTTCAACGTTCAACATTCTTTTGAATTATATGAGATTCAAAAAATTAAGATGGTAATATGGTAATAGGGTTGGAATGTTGTGATGCAATTATAAAGAAAGAGAAATAATTATATTTTTTAATAATTTTATGAAAATTTAGCTTGATTCATTGGTATTAATTTATGTGTATAATTTTATTTTGGAAATGAATCTATTAACTTATATGAATGGAGCATAGTGACTAAGAATTTGGGGGTAATTTTTCAATAAGAGAATAATTGTCACATTGCTTTTATATTCTAGCATTATTCTTATCATCTATTAAAATTTATCTCTATTAACTTGACTTTAGGGAGAATAAAGGGAAATGTTGTCCTTATATGTCAAGGTTCAATGTCCTTTCAAATTCTATGAGAGTCGAAAAAATTCAAGATGACAACAAGGTTGGAACGTTATGATACAATTGTAGAGAAAGAGAAGTAGTCATATTCACCTTATTCATTTTATTGTGTTAGAGGCATAGAGGAAAAAAAATAGGTGGATTTTTTTTCAATAATTTTGTGAAAATTTGGCTTGGTTTATTGGTATCAATTTATGTGTACAACTCTATTCCAGAAACAAGTGTATTGAATTAACATTAATGGGGCAGAGGGACTAAGAATTTGAGGGATTTTTTTCAAAGAGAAAATTGTCACATTGTTTTCATATTCTAGCATTGTTGTCATCATTTATTAAAGTTTGTTTGTATTGACTTGACTTTAGGGAGAAGAAAGGGAAATGCTATCCTTATATGTCAAGGTTCAATGTCCTTTCAAATTTTATGAAAGTTGAAAAAATTCAAGATGACAATAAGGTTGGAACGTTGCTATGCAATTATAGAGAAAGAGAAATGGTCATATTCACTTTATTAATTTGATTGTGCTAGGGGCATAAAGGCCAAAAAATAGGTGGATATTTTTTCAATAATTTTGTGGAAATTTGGCTTGGCTCATTGGTATCAATTTATGTGTACAACCCTATTTCAGAAATGAGTCTATCAACTTAACATGAATGGGGCATAGTGAGTGAGACTCGA
>ML788466.1:226769-253364 GCA_009831015.1 Picea engelmannii
GTTGTCATATACAAAGGTATCATAAGGGATCTTATTGGATTTAATAATCATGACCTTAGTCTTATCAGTATTAACAGTCATACCCATATTGGAGCAAAAATCCTTGAGGATTCTTAGTTGGTTTTCAAGATCATGGGGACTCGCCATAAGAACGATATCATCGGCATAAAGAAGAAGATTGATGACTATACCAGTGAGTGTAGGGTCGACACAACCTGCTTTTTCCAAACATTCTTCTAATTTATCAATGTATATGCCAAAAAGGGTAGGGGACAAGAGACAACCTTGTTTGACTCCGATATTGAAGTTAATCTCTTTTGACTAGCCCTTACTATTTTTAAACTTAGCAATAACGTTCTCATACATCCTTATTGATAGATTCTTATTATTTAAAAAATATATGATAATTAGTTTAAAGGAATTTTTTAAGTAAGGGTAACGATGAAAGTCAAATAAATAAATTCAAAAAGCAAAGATACAAGTCAAATAAATTTAAACAAATAATCATTAACATATTTTTCTTATTTAAAAAATATATATTTTAATTTTAAATATTTTTTTTACAATTATAGAATTTTAAATTTATTTTTTATAAACCCTTATAATTATATAAATAAATAATTTTTTTTTTTAAATTAAAAATTATATTTTTATTATTTTAAATACTCAAATGTTCAAATGTTCAAATTCGATCTTCATTAACAATCATAATCATACATAGAAATAAATAAGTTACATGTAAATGAGTCTTAAATTAAAATTTTGAATTTATTAATCTTTTATTTTTACAACATTTTTTATATCAAATAACAACAACTTCTTATATTAAATTATAAATAACAAAAAAATATTTATTTGAAAGTCGCACTTTCTCTCTTTTAAAATGAAAGACTTTACACATTGTTTAGTATTAAGTTAAAATAAGTAGTATGTAAATGATTCTTGAATTAAAAATTTGAATTTGTTAGTCTTTTGTATTTATAATATTTTTTATATCAAATAATAATAACAACATTTTAAAATTAAACCATATTAATAAAAAATATAATATTTTTATATCAAGTAAAATTTTTAAATTAAATTATATTAATAAAATTAAGTGGTATGTAAATGATTCTTGAATTAAAAATTTGAATTTGTTAGTCTTTTGTATTTATAATATTTTTTATATCAAATAATAATAACAACATTTTAAAATTAAACTATATTAATAAAAAAAATAATATTTTTATATCAAGTAAATTTTTTAAATTAAATTATATTAATAAAATTAGTTATGGCAAGTTGCACTTTTTGTCTTATAAAATAAAAGACTTTACACATTATTTAGTATTAAGTTAAACTTAATTGATAAAATTATTTAATTAAATTTAAATATAAAATTAAAAAATTCAACTTTTTAATCATGCAAGTTGTAAGCCCCCTTCAGATTGGTGTATGAGACATAAATATGTACGAAATCACAATTTGTTGTTGTTTAGATTGGTGTATGAGACATAAATATGTACGAAATCACAATTTGTTGTTGTTTAGATTGGTGTATGATACTCTTTTCATCAGACCTCCAAAAAGGAAACACATGTTCTTAATCATCAGGCAAAATGAACATGCTGCAAATGTTATCATATAATTTTCTTTTATCTCTATGTATGTAGTAGTTACAAAATGTTTTCCAATTTTTAATATGGTATTAAAGTTTGTATGTATGGATTAAACTATCTTATAAAATATTGAAATCCTCCCTGTACAATAGTAGATCTATTTTTGTAAGAGTTTTGTTTATATTTTATATTTATTATTTTTATGTGGAATATGTATCATGCGTTGGTAAAGTATGATCTATTTTTGTAAGAGTTTTGTTTATATTTTGTATTTATTATTTCTATGTGGAATATGTATCATGCGTTGGTAAAGTATTATTTGGTAAAGTATTATTGATTTGGTGCATAGTTTATGCCAAATTTATTTTTGTGTAGTGTTGAAAGAATTACATGCTTTAATCTATGCTTTGTGCTTTGCATACCTCTAAGGTGCATGGCTACACGTGCTTTTGTTGCTGGAGCTTGGCTATGTGAATATAATTATAATTATAATTATATTTTTATTGTTTTAAATACTATGAGTGAAATGTTCAAATTCGATCCTTCACTAACAATTATAATCATACATACAAATAAATAAGTTAAATTTAAAAGAGTCTTAAATTAAAATTTTGTATTTATTAATAGTTAATCTTTATAATATTTTTTTATATCAAATAACAATAATTTTTTAAATTAAATTATAAATAACAAAAACATATTTATTTGTAAGTCACACTTTCATGCATACCCCACTCCTTTTTGTGACTTCCAAGAAGGAAACACGTATTCTTAACTATTAGGCCTACTGAGTGTGTTGCAAATATTATCATATAATTTTCTTTTATCTCTATGTGTATGGTAGTTACAAAATGTTTTCCAATTTTTAATACGGTATTAGAGTTTGTATAAATTAAACTATCTTATAAAAGATTGAAATCCTCCCTATACAAAAATAGATCTATTTTTGTAAAAATTTTGTTTATATTTTATATTTATTATTTCTATGTGGAAAATGTATCATGCGTTGGTGAAGTATTATTGATTTGGTGGAAAATGTATCATTCGTTGGTGAAGTATTATTGATTTGGTGCATAGAAGATGCCAAATTTATTTTTGTAGTGTTGAAAGAATTGCATGCCCTAATCTATGTTTTGCATGCCTCTAATCTATGCTTTGCATGCCTCTAAGGTGCATGGCTACACGTGCTTTTGTTGTTAGAGCTTGGTGATGTGATTATAAAAGATTTACGAATGTTTTTTTCTATTTTGTAATTTGTTTATTAAACCAAAAAATAGAGCTTGGTGATGTGATTATAAAAGACTTATGAATGTTTTTTTTTTCTATTTTGTAATTTGTTTATTAAACCAAAAAATAGCACTAAGAAAAGTGTTGGCATTGAAATATGGAAGTGATAAGGTTTTCTTCGAGAGGTTAGAGGAATTGACTATGCTCTTTTGGAAGGTGACTATGGGTTACCTTCAAGGATTTTTTTTGAGTGCATGAAGGTGTTACTTGGGTGATTTTTCAATTGTTGATAAAATGTAACTTAGCTCCCAGTAATGGAAGAGATGAGCTTATTGTAGATCACATGCATGGGTTCTAGTTAGAGGAGGAGGTACATGTGGTTCAATGTTGTTTGTAATTTCATTGGTCATTATATGCATTGATAATTTTATACTTATTTGTGAGGGATCCCTCCCTAATTATATGATTAGTTCTCTAGAGTGTGATAAAATTGTATCATTGCCATTTTCATACCATTACATACTATGCTAAAACTAAGGAAACTAGGTTGATGGGCATGCATCAATTTCTTCTCTTCTATAATTTTATATAGTTGTTTTATTTTGTATTACAAGATACTTGGTCTACAAATATGAAATGTTAAAACTAAGAAAATAGGTTGATGGGCATGCACCAATTTCTTCACTTCTATAATTTTTTATGGTTGTTTTATTTTGTATTACAAGATACTTGGTATACAAATATGTAATGCTAATTGATATGAACCTTAAAGAGAATTAATATACAGTGTGCCAATATTACATATTATAATTCTCCACTTCTACTTAATACAAAAATATCCTAAGTTGTTCATTAGAATATTTTAATGATCATCAAACATAGAAATACAAAATATGATTTTTATTTTATATGTTAGTGTAGGAATAATATCTCTAGCAAGGAACCTTTGTATAACCTAGCAATACACCTTATGGTCTATTCCTTTCTAACTTTGTCAATACATATCTCACGATATATCTTACCTCGACAATTTGAGATTACAACCATCCATACAAATTTTAGTGACATTATTCAATGGATATCACAACAATGTCATTGAGATAGATACATGTGTACATTAACCATGCTTTTGTTTAGGAAAATAAATTTGTACTCAACTTATTTCAATAGTAAAGATAGTTTGGAACAAAGGAAAAGAGCACCATTTCTTGATTATCTTGAGATCCAATGCCTTCTATGAGTATAGAGATAGGTATAACTAGTTACTTGTAATATTAACACTTGAATTTGTACACTTCCTCTTCAAGACCCTTAATCTTCAAGCCCCAACCATTATAGTAGTTGCATTGAGGGTCCTCTCCAAGCGTGCTACAAAAACATGAAGTTATTCGATTAATCCTTGATTTTTCTAAGCTTTGAGGACATAGGAAACCTCTACAAGCTATATTAATATATCACATGGAAATAATGTATTAAATATTTTGGGGTGACTTGAGGGGAAAAATACTACATTTGGGCTCATAATTTGATATGAAATCGACATTTAAAACTTCAAACAAACTTTAACCATGACTATTATTAACATTGAATGGATGTCAAGATTGTGGTATCACATTTTCAACGTCTGTAACGTCAACTACACATCACAAAACCAATAGTCAAGACTTCAAAAAATAATAATTTCATGTCCA
Organism: Picea engelmannii; assembly: GCA_009831015.1. Lineage (NCBI taxonomy): Eukaryota > Viridiplantae > Streptophyta > Pinopsida > Pinales > Pinaceae > Picea > Picea engelmannii. The sequence continues at coordinate 231,289 of ML788466.1, forward strand.
TTATTTGTTGGTTAATGGACACTGGTTTGACATCATATCAACATTCAGAATGCCTACTACACATCAAAAAATAAACAGTGAACAAATCAAAAGATTTTCATTTCATATCCGTTATTTGTTGGTTAAGCGACACTAGTTCGACATTAAATTCACCTTCCACACATCCATACAACATGGATTCCATATTTTCAAAAGAATTAAAGAAGCCTTAAATGCCAAATATTTGGCATCTAGCTTATGTAAATTCTAACCTTCGATGCTAGTTTGATATTTCATCAAACAAACGTAGAAAAATTGACATGTAGTTTGTAACGACCCTGTCGTTACTACTACCAGCGAAGTAGTAGTAATTTTTTTCTTTTTCTTTTTTACAGGATGAAAACAATGATTACAGCTAAACAACACATCTAACGATGGGCACCATGCCCATTGAACATGCAGCAGACAACTACGACTCCACGCACTGGCACAAGATCCACTGGGCGAAACATGCATAAAACAACAAGGAGGAACGACTACCCTCCCGACGCAAACAGGACAAGGCCTACAAGCTAAGGGACAACATCACCCTCCCGACACAACGACCTTGATGACCAATGACTAGAACCTCAAGGTGCGCGAAACCAACGCATGAAAGCGTTACAACCTATGTGCTAACAACAACTTACAATGATCAACAACACTCACACGAGAAACACAGACTTTGACCACGATATCATTCACCTCTGTCCAATAGGGCGCGCCATGATCCCCTCATCAGGAATCATGCCGTCCCTAGATGAGAGGCGTGACAATAACCCTGGTGCAAGCATATTATATCTGGACCATAGACTCAAGACCAACCCACGCGCTAGGAGACTGAAATAGCTGACACAAATACTACACCGACACCCCAAGCAACCGGTCGACTAGACTCCAGATGACATTACTCAAAAGAAAAAGTGCAACTGTTACGCGACTTCGCCAACAACCCAAACCATTAATCAAGTTTAATTTAGTCGATAATTACAATTCTAGTTTAACGTTAATTACAATATAATTTAGCAAGTCTAATTTACCATTTAGTCAATACTCACCAATCCAAATTAATCATTAATTACAATCTAAATGGGCAATTTAAAATTAATCCATAATTACAATCTAACTTAGCAATTAACATTATATAACAACATTAATAACATCATTGTAGAATGCTACAAGTATAACTCTTATTAACAAATTAAATTACATCATACCCTCTAGCTATATTAACCGTACTAAATTAACAAGTTGTCTATTAAAATTAAAAAGAAACTGCTAAGAATGAAAATGCCTTTAAAGCGAGCTATTTTCATGCGGTTTTGTGGATTATAAATAATCGTCATTCGACGCTACTCGACACAGTTTTATTGTTATCTCGTTGTTTATAATAAATATCATATCAAGCTATTCAATGCAAATTCAATGCTATCTTTTTGTTCCTGAATAAATGTCATGTCAAGTTAATCAATGCACATTTGATGTTAATTTCTATTTATAATTAATGCCACCTCGATGCTAGTTAATGAAATTTAATGCTACCTTGTTGTTCATAAGAAATGTCATTCAGATTCATTACATGCAGTTGATGCTTTTGGTTGTTTAAAAACATTTTTTATTCAATGCTAATCCAACCATTTGTAGTCTATTTGTTAACTATTAGCTGAGTCGAATTATCACTGCAATCTAAATAATAGAAATTTTGCAGAGTAGAAAGAGTAACTACACATTCACTGGAAACTAGAAGTCCTACCATTAATGAGTACAGGTTTGTCATAAACCAACACATGCAAGCTATGCCTTGCTACCCAGCACTGTTCCTTAATGTGTTAATTCACAGTAAATAAAAGGAACGATTCTATTCGCTGAATTAAGATAAATTCGTGTAATTACTGGAGCAATTATATTGTTGTAATATGATATTCGTTGCAGTTACTGGAGAAATTAAATTTGTTGTAAATTTAGTGATAAGAACGTTGATCTACCATTCGAGGAAAGAAATAAGACGCAGGTCTACATAGTCATAATTCGCAGAGATAGAAAAATGGAGTGAGGCAAATTCGTGGGGAAAGTAAATGCAGTTTTCACTGTGGGATTAATGGCCAAAAATGACAGAGGTTTAAAGGCAAATAGTTAAGGTTAATAAGCATCGAGCGAAAACCTTAACAAGTGGAAAAATCGCTAGGTGAAAAACATGGATTGTTCTCCAAAAGAATGGAAAATCACAGCCTTGGCAATTGGCAAAATCGCCAGGTAACACTTTGGAAAAAATGAAGTCTTAACCAGCAATGATGGAAGTCTTAGCAAGTGTCAAATCACAATGTAATAAAAATGAATTGCAGACAAGGAAATGGCCAAATTCGCCAGGTAAACAAGCAATGACTACTGTCTTAAAAATGGAAAATCACCAGAGAAATCTATCCAACAATGACGATGCCTTCAATAAAAAAAATGCAGAGCAATCTGTCCAGCATTAAAAACGCATTCAATATGTAAAAAGAAATACAGAAATAATTCAGCAATGGTCACGCCTTCAATGTAAAAATCACAGAGCAATATATATCCATCAATCAAAAGAAATCCACTGCCATTCAAGCCTGATTTCGTTGCCAAACGACATATGAACACCAACCTTCAATGAAGAAATTCGCTGCCATCCAGGGCACAAATTCGCTATAAAACGCAGCCTTAAGGACATATAAAAACGCCTAGAGGAAGTGTGGTTGAAATAAAGGAAATGGTAGACTATAAAAAGTGTAATCAATGTGAAATGAAAACTAAAATTTGCATGCAGATCCACTGCAAATCCATCAAGCAACTACTAGAAAAATTTTGCTGAGTAAATGAAAGAAATAGAGGCATCGTATAAAATTGCATATATATATAAAACTAGCATTCCTATCATAAGAAAGAGTGCAGACATATCAACACTTGTAGGCATATAAAATTTTGTTATTCATGATAAGGCAAGCTTAAGAATAAATTGTTGTCCACTGTAAAACACGTGGTTGTTCAATAAAGCTACCAATCCACACACAAACAATCCAAACCGCAGAGATTGGTCCTTCAACTCAGAGGTTATCAATCAATTAAAAACATTGATAATCTTTCAAGGAAACACAAGGGTTTCATAGTTTAAGAAATCAGACGTAGAGGTACTCAATCGCCAGAAGGCACAATGATCATCAATCAACCAAGGAAAATAAATAGGGGTAGACAACTGGGGAAACACATCCTTTTCTCATCATCCACGCACAGAAAAGCAGGGCATTAGAATCTATAGGTCGTTGTGCACCAAAGTGATGACCCTCGATTCGCCTCCTAGTTGACTACTCAGGCGTGGACTGACAAACTAGGGATGAGGACAAAAATCTCAACTCTTCACAACAATAAAAAAAACCAAAGGGCAGTCACAACATGTAGAGATCGAAAGCCAAGGGAATCAATCAACATCTACCTTGAGGCTAAAGGGAATTTAAGTTATCAATTAAAATGCTAAATCAAACATTTTCTTTACCCAATTAAAAATACAGAATTGAAAGAGTGAGGTATAATAAGAATATACCATGCAGAATCAAGTAAGCGTATCGTAGCCCAATCCGTCCGCTCTGAGTCATTATCCCGCATGCTTCATGCAGCTCCCGTTTTCCGACCGATGAGACTTCACCGCTACCTCCCATCCAATGCTAGGGGTACTCTTCTTCCCCCTTAGCTCCCCAAGCCGCAAAGGGGCCATGCACACTTAAACAGAGATCAGGTAGCTCCCAGCTCACCTCACAAGGCCGAGCTACCAGTCCTCACCGAGTTGGGTATCCCAACTCCCACAAGCTAAGTCAGTCAAGTCTAAATTTCTGCAGTGAAACGTTACACATAATAGAATAGATCCATCCTCCTCCACCTCCTCCCTCCTTTATATAGAGTTTCTAAGTCATTTACTTTCCCAAATTCCCATTTAATTTATTGTTTAATAATTTAATTCGGAAAAATTATCCCCGTACATTTTTCACCCATCCCCTTCATTGCACCATAAATTAATTTCATTAATTAATTAATTACCCCTATTTCCCTCACCCACCTAAAAGCATTCTTAGAATCGCTCCTAGGTGTCCCCATATTCCCTTACAGATTTTAATGACTTACCCCCTTACTAATTTACTAGTTGAGTTTAATTTAGAAAGTTCTTAAATGCTAGATACCTTACTAAATTAGTCTTTCTTCTTTTTCCTTGTGTTTCCCCTTTCTTTTTGTATTTCCCGGTTTTTCCTAGTTTCCTAATTCTTTTAATTTGCCTCTTTCCCTTTTCATTTAAAACTTAAATTAACATGTGTAGAAAATTACCTTTTTCCCCTTTTCCATTTTAATTGATAAATTTTTAATTAGCATATGTAACAAAACAATTATTTCCCCTTTTTCCCCCTTTTTAAATTTTATCCCCCATAAGATTTTTATAAATTATATGAATTGCTTACCCCCTTCTCATCACATGATTAATGAGGATTATCATTATTATTTATTTATTTTTATTTTTATTTTTATCACAAGTATCACTTAGACCTAGACTTTATTTTCCTAGGCTGGCCGACATTTTATTAGGGAAATTGTTTTAAATATTTCTCATCACATTATTCATTCTAAGGCCATAGAGGTTTATTAATTTATTATTTAACAATGTGGCATGCCCTTCAGGATGCACTAGGTGCTCCAAGGGTCCCACTCGCCTCATTCTATTTCCCTTGCACGACATGCTCTTCAGGACGCACTTCGTGCTCCAAGGGTGCCACTCGCCTCATTTTGTTTCCCTTGCACGACATGCCCTTCAGAACGCACTTCGTGCTCCAAGGGTGCCACTTGCCTCTTGAATGACTTGGTAGACATCAAAAACCCTTGGATTCAATACTCCACCAGGTGATCTTGTGGGAGACTAAGGGACTCTAAGGAATAAGGCCCCTGCCTTATTGCGTACCCCTTAGAATTATCGTGAGCGACTGTTGCAGATGAACCTTATGACATCGTGGGTCTTCTCGAACTAGGTAATCATTAACCTATAGTTCGAGCCACGAAGGGAGTGCTAGTAGGCTGTGGCAGGGTTGTTTTCCACACCTCTCCCTCAACGTCTCTGGTTATCATGCATGACCCCTCTACTCCACATGTGCATATGGTCTGAAAGATATCGTTGGCCTGCATCATCAACAAATCATGTCAGAAATAGTATACATAATCATATCATATGATCAGATGCACAAACGTCATATATACAACAATCAAAATCCAATTGTCCACTCCCTAACTTGGTCTGGAGTCTAAGGGATTTCATCGATGCCTCTACATCCTCGAGGTCCAAAATCTTGTACACTTGGGAAACCGAGTCAATAGCACATGTCTATGTCAATACAAAAAAATAACATGTCATCAATCCATAACGCCTCATAATCATAATCAAATACCCAATAGGATAATAATCCGAATCACTTGCAAGCAAGTGTCCTCAAAGAATAAGTTTGCTCAATGCGCGCAAGAACGGGATGTTACATACACCCCCTCTTGGTCTAAAATTCATCCCAAGGTTTCACTGTATATAAGTGCTGAAATAAGGTGTATCACAGTATCATAAGTCTATCTATCAAACAAAAATGGAAACTGTTGGTTCATATCATATGCATCCTCCCAAGTCGCCAAGTGCAAACTATAGTTCTCCCACTGGACGTTGACCTGATCTACTGTTCGACACCGTAGCTATCGAATGCGATGATCCAGGATGCAGATTGGCTCAACCGTGAGCACCCCCTCATTCGATACCTGCAAGGAACTCATGTGTAGGATCACCAATATAATGTCTCAAAATAGATACATGAAAAACATCGTGCATATGCCTCAAAGAATCAGGCAAGGCTAGTCGATAGGCCACGGGCCCCTTCCTCTCCATGATCTTTAAAGGTCCCACGAAACTAGGAGAGAGTTTAGCTCCCTTTCCAAACTTGATCGAACTCTTATGCAGTTTTACCCGCAAGAAGACTTGATCGCCAACTTCGTAACTACGGTCGACACGGTGCGCATCGACATAACTATTCTGTTGATCCTGTGCTTCTTTAATCCTTTCTCTTATTGTTTTCATTTGCTCTTCCATTTCTTGGATTGCTTTTGGTCCCACCAAGACCCTATCCTCTAGCCGATCCCAACTCAAAGGCGTCCGGCACATTTTATAATATCTTTTCCTACAATTATAAATTTTTAAATTTATTTTTTATCAACCCTTATAATTATATAAATAAATAAATTATTTTTTTAAAAAATAAAAATTATATTTTTATTGTTTTAAATACTATCACTGAAATGTTCAAATTCGATCCCCATTAACAATCATAATCATACATAGAAATAAATAAGTTACATGTAAATGAATTTTAAATTAAAATTTTGTATTTATTAATCTTTAATTTTTACAACAATTTTTTATAATCAAATAACAACAACTTCTTAAATTAAATTATAAATAATTTTTATTTATTTATTTGCAAGTCGCACTTTCTCTCTTTTAAAATGAAAGACTTTGCACATTGTTTAGTATTAAGTTAAAATAAGTAGTATGTAAATGATTCTTAATTAAAAATTTGAATTTGTTTGTCTTTTGTATTTATAACATTTTTTATATAAATAATATATATATATATATATATATATATATATATATATATATATATATATATATATATATATATATATATATATATATATTAAATTAAATTATATTAATAAAAAATATAACATTAAAGCCTTTGCACATTGTTTAGTATTAAGTTAAAATAAGTAGTATGTAAATGATTCTTGAATTAAAAATTTGAATTTGTTAGTCCTTTGTATTTATAATATTTTTTATATCAAATAATAATAACAATTGTTTTAAATTAAACTATATTAATAAAAAAATATAACATTTTTATATTTTTATATCAAGTAACAGAAATTTTTTTAAATTAAATTATATTAATAAAATTAGTTATTGCAAGTTGGATTTTTTGTCTTATAAAATAAAAGACTTTACACATTATTTAGTATTAAGTTAAATTTAATTGATAAAATTATTTAATTAAATTAAAATATAAACTATACATTATGCATGAAATCACAATTTGTTGTTGTTTAGATTGGTGTATGAGACCCCTTACGAAATCAATGTTGTTGTTTAGATTGGTATATGAGATTCACTAAATCAATGTTGTTGTTTATATTGGTGTATGAGACCCTTTACAAAATCACAATTTGTTGTTGTTTAGATTGGTTTATGAGACATAAATATGCACAAAAGTCTATGGAGGTATGCATACCCCACTCCAAAGAGGAAACACATGTTCTTAACCATCAGGGAAAATGAATGTGTTGCAAATATTATCATATAATTTTCTTTTATCTCTATGTGTGTGGTAGTTACAAAATGTTTTCCAATTTTTAATATGGTATTAGAGTTTGTATGGATTAAACTATCTTATAAAATATTGAAATCCTCCTTAGATCTATTTTTTAAGAGTTTTGTTTATATTTTATATTTATTATTTCTACGTGGAAAATGTATCATGCGTTGGTGAAGTATTATTGATTTGGTGCATAGAAGATGCCAAATTTATTTTTGTGTAGTGTTGAAAGAATTATATGCCCTAATCTATGCTTTGCATGCCTCTAAGGTGCATGGCTACAAGTGATTTTGTTGCTAGAGCTTGGTGATGTGAATATAATTATAATTGTAATTATATTTTTATTGTTTTAAATATTATCAGTGAAATGTTCAAATTCGATCTTTCACTAACAGTCATAATCATACATACAAATAAATAAGTTACATGTAAAATGTAAATAAATAAGTTAAATGTAAATGAGTTTTAAATTAAAATTTGGTATTTATTAATCGTTAATCTTTACAATATTTTTTATATCAAGTAACAACAACTTCTTAAATTAAATTATAAATAACAAAAAAATATTTATTTGCTAGTCACACTTTCATGCATACCCCATCCCCTTTTGGATTTGAACCTGTGACCTCCAAGGAGGAAACACATGTTCTTAACCATTATGTCCACTGAGTGTGTTGCAAATGTTATCATATAATTTTCTTTTATCTCTATGTGTATGGTAGTTACAAAAAGTTTTCCAATTTTTAATATGGTATTAGAGTTTGTATGGATTAAACTATCTTATAAAAGATTTAAATCCTCTCTATAGAAGAGTAGATCTATTTTTGTAAAAGTTTTGTTTATATTTTGTATTTATTATTTCTACATGGAAAATGTGTCATTCGCTGGTAAAGTATTATTGATTTGGTGCATAGAAGATGCCAAATTTATTTTTGTGTAGTGTTGAAAGAATTACATGCCCTAATCTATGTTTTGCATGCCTCTAATCTATGCTTTGCATGCCTCTAATCTATGCTTTGCACGCCTCTAAGGTGCATGGCTACACGTGCTTTTGTTGGTAGAGCTTGGTGATGTGATTATAAAAGACTTATGAATGTTTTTTTCTATTTTGTAATTTGTTTATTAAACCAAAAAATTGCACTAGGAAAAGTGTTGGCATTGAAATATGGAAGTGATAAGATTTTCTTCAAGAGGTTAGAGGAATCGACTATGATCTTTTGGAGGGTGACTATGGGTTACCTTCAAGGAAAATTTTTGGGTGCATGAAGGTTTTATTTGGGTGATTTTTCAATTGTTGATAAAATGTAACTTAGCTTCCAATAATGGAAGAGATGAGATTATTGTAGATCACATGCATGGATTCTAGTTAGAGGAGGAGGTACATGTGGTTCAATGTTGTTTGTAACTTCATTGGTCATTATATGCATTAGTAATTTTATACTTACTTGTGAGGGATCCCTCCCTAATTAGATGATTAGTTCTCTAGAGTGTGATAAAAATGTATCACTGCCATTTTCATACCATTACATACTATGCTAAAACTAAGGAAACTAGGTTGATGGGCATGCATCAATTTCTTCTCTTCTATAATTTTATATAGTTGTTTTATTTTGTATTACAAGATACTTGGTCTACAAATATGCAATGTTAAAACTAAGAAAACTAGGTTGATGGGCATGCGCCAATTTCTTCACTTATATAATTTTTTATGGTTGTTTTATTTTGTATTACAAGATACTTGGTATACAAATATGTAATTCTCATTGATATGAACCTTAAAGAGAATTAATATACAATGTGCCAATATTACATATTATAATTCTCCACTTCTACTTAATACAAAAATATCCTAAGTTGTTCATTAGAATATTTTAATGATCATCAAACATAGAAATACAAAGTATGATTTTTACTTTATATGTTAGTGTAGGAATAATATATTTAGCAAGGAACCTTTGTCTAACCTAGCAATACACCTTATAGTTTATTACTTTCTAACTTTTTCAATACATATCTCACGATATATCTTACCTCGACAATTTGAGATTATAATCATCCATACAAATTTTAGTGACATTATTCAATGGATATCCCAACAATATCACTGAGATAGATACATGTGTAAATTAACCATGCTTTTGTTTAGGAAAATAAATTTGTACTCAACTTAGTTCAATAGTAAAGGTAGTTTGGAACAAAGGAAAAGAACACCATTTCTTGATTATCTTGAGATCCAATGCCTTCTATGAGTACAAAGATAGGTATAACTAGTTTCTTGTAATATTAACAATTGAATTTGTACCCTTTCTCTTCAAGCCCCAACCATTATAGTAGTTGCATTGAGGGTCCTCTCCAAGAGTGCTACAAAAACATGAAGTTATTCGATTAATCCTTGATTTTTCTAAGCTTTGATGGACATAGGAAACCTCTACAATCTATATTAATATATCACATGGAAATAATGGATTAAATATTTTGGGGTGAAATTGAGGGGAAAAATACTACATTTGGGCTCATAATTTCATGTGAAATCGACATTTAAAACTTCAAAAAAACTTTAACCATGACTATTATTAACATTGAATTGATGTCAAGATTGTGGTATCACATTTTCAACATCTGGACATCAACTACACATCACAAAATCAATAGTAACCACTTCAAAAAAAATTAATTTCATGTCCATTATTTGTTGGTTAATGGACACTGGTTTGACATCATATCAACATTTAGAATGCCTAATACACATCAAAAAATAAACAGTGAACAAATCAAAAGCTTTTCATTTCATATCCGTTATTTGTTGGTTAAGCGACACTAGTTCGACATTAAATTGACCTTCCACACATCCATACAACATGGATTCCATATTTTAAAAAGAATTGAAGAAGCCTTAAATTCAAAATATCTGACATCTAGCATATGTAAATTCTAACCTTCGATGCTAGTTTGATATTTCATCAAACAAATGTAGAAAAATTGACATGTAGTTTGTTACGATCCCGTCGTTACTACTACCAGCGAAGCAACAGTGCATTTTTTTTCTTCTTTTTGACAGGATGACAACAATGATTACAGCTAAACAACACATATGACGATGGGCACCATGCACGATGAATAGGCAACAGACAACTACGACTCCACACACTAGCACAAGAGTCACTGGGCAAAACATCCATAAAACAACAAGGAGGAACGACTACCCACCTGACGCAAACAAGACCATGCCTACAAGCTAAGGGAGAACATCCCCCTCCTGACACAACAACCTTGACGACCAATGACTAGAACCTCAAGGCACAAAAACCCAACGCATGAAGGCGTTACAACCTATGCGCTCACAACAACTTACAATGATTAACAAAACTCACACAAGAAGCACATACTCCGACCACGATATCATTCGCCTCTATCCAATAGGGCACACCATGATCCCCTCATCAGGAATCATGTCTTCCCAGATGAGAGGCATGACAATAACCCTGGCACAAACATATTCTCTCTGGACCATAGACTCAAAAAAAACCCACACGCTAGGAGACCGAAATAGCTGACACAAAGACTACACCCACACCCCAAGCAACCAGTCGACCAGACTCCAGATGTCGTTACTCAAAAGAAAAAGCACAACTATTATGCGACTTCGCCAACAAACCAAAGCATTAATCAATTTTAATTTAGTCGATAATTACAATTCTAGTTTAACATTAATTACAATATAATTTAACAAGTCTAATTTACCATTTAGTCAATACTCACCAATCCAAATTAATCATTAATTACAATCTAAATGGGCAATTTTAAATCAATCCATAATTAAAATCTAACTTAGCAATTAACATTATATAACAACATTAATAACATCATTGTAGAATGCTACAAGTATAAATCTTATTAACAAATTAAATTACATCATACCCTCTAGCTATATTAACCGTACTAAATTAACAAGTTGTCTATTAACATTTAAAAGAAACTAGTGAGAATGGCGATGCCTTTAAAGTGGGCTATTTTCAAGCGATTTTTTGGATTATAAATAATCTTCATTCGACACTACTCGACGCACTTTTATTGCTATCTCATTGTTTATAATAAATATCATATCAAGCTATTCAATGCAAATTCAATGCTATCTTGTTGTTCCTAAATAAATGTCATGTCAAGTTAGTCAATGCACATTTGATGTTAATTTCTATTTATAATTAATGCCACCTCGATGCTAGTTAATGAAATTTAATGCTACCTTGTTGTTCATAATAAATGTCATTCAGAGTCATTCCATGCAGTTGATGCTTTTGGCTGTTTTTTTTATTTTTTTATTCAATGCTAATCCAACCATTTGTAGTCTATCTGTTAACTGTTAGGAGTCGAATTATCACTGCAGTATAAATAATGGAAATTTTGCAGAGAAGAAAGAGTAACTAAACATTCGCTGGAAACTAGCAGTCCTACCATTAACCAGTACAATTATGTCATAAACCAACGCAGGCAAGCTATGCCTTGCTACCCATCGTTGTTCCTTTATGTGTTAATTTGCAGTAAATAAAAGGAACAATTCTATTCGCTAAATTAAGATAAATTCATGTAATTACTAGAGAAAGTATATTGTTGTAATATGATATTCATTGCAGTTACTGGAGCAATTAAATTCGCTTTAAATTCAGTGATAAGAACATTGATCTACCATTCGTGGAAAGAAATAAAACACATGTCTACAAAGTCATAATTCACAGAGATAAGAAAACGGAGTGAGGCAACTTCGTGGGGAACGTAAACACAATTTTCACCATGAAGGAGGCAGAGATAATCGGTGGGATTAATTGCCAAAAATCGTAGAGTTTTAAAGGAAAATCGTTGAGGTTAATAAGCATTGAATGACATCCTTAACAAGTGGAAAAATCGCCAAGTGAAAAGCATGGATTGTTGTCCAAAAGAATTGAAAATCGCAGCCTTGGCAATTGGCAAAATCGCTAGGTAAGACTTTGGCAAAAACACAGTCTTAACCAACAATGATGCCAGTCTTAACAAGTGTCAAATCGCAATGTAATAAAAATGAATTGCAGACAATGAAATAGACAAATTCGCTAGATAAACAAGCAATGTCTATTGTCTTAAAAATGGAAAATTGCCAGAGCAATCTATCCAACAATGAAGACGCCTTCAATAAAAAAAATGTAGAGCAATCTATCCAACATTAAAAACACATACAATATGTAAAAAAAAAAAGCAGAAATAATTCAACAATGGTCACGCCTTCAATGTAAAAATCGCATAGAAATATATATCCATTAATCAAAATAAATCCGTTTCCATTCAAGCCCCAATTCGTTGTCAAATGAGATATGAACACCAGCCTTCAATGAAGAAATTCACTGCCATCCAGGGCACGAATTCATTGTAAAACACAACCATAAGGATATATAAAAAATCCTAGAGGAATTGTGGTTGAAATAAAGGCAATGGAAGACTATAAAAAAGGGTAATCGATGTGAAATGAAAACTGAAATTTGCATGCAGATCCACTGCCAATCCATCAAGAAACTACCAGATAAATTTCGCTGTGTAACTAAAAGAAACACAAGCATCGTATAGAATTGCATATATATATAAAACTAGCAGCCCTATCATAATAAATAGTGTAGACATATCAACACTTGTAGGCATATAAATTTTTGTTATCCATGATAAGGCAACCTTAAGAATAAATCGTTGTCCATTGTAAACCACGCGGTTGTTCAATAAATCTATCAATCCACACACAAACAATCCAAAATGAAGAGATTGGGCCTTCAACTCAGAGGTTATCAATCAAGGAAAAACAATGATAATCTTTCAAGGAAAAGAAAGGGTTTCAGAGTTTAAGCAATTAGACGCAGAGGTACTCAATCACCAAAAGGCACAATGACCATCAATCAACCAAGGACAATCAATAGGGGTAGACGACTAGGGAAACACATCCTTCACTCATCATCCACGCACGAAAAATTAGGGCATTAGAATCTATAGGTTGTTGTGCATCGAAGTGACGACCGTCGATTCGGCTCTTGGCTGACTGCTCAGGCGTGGAATGACGAACTAGGGATGAGGACAAAAAGATCAACTCTTCACAATAATCAATAAAACCAAAGGGAAACAACAACATGCAGAGATCGAAATCCAAGGGAATCAATCAACAACGAGGTTAAGGATAAAGGGAATTTAAGTTATCAATTAAAATGCTAAGTCAAACATTTTCTTTACCCAATTAAAAATACAGAATTGAAAGCGTGAGGTATAATAAGAATCTACCATGCAGAATCAAGTAAGTGTACCATAGCCCAAGTCATCCTCTCTGAGTCGTTATCATGCGCGCTCCATGCATCTTTTTCTTCTCGATCGATGAGACTTCACCAGTACCTCCTAGCCAACGTTAGGGGTACTTTTATTCCCCCTTAGCCCCCCAAGGTGCAAAGGGGCCACGCACACTAAAAAAGAGATCAACTAGCTCCCAAATCACCTCGCAAGGCCGAGCTACCACTCCTCACCGAGATGGGTATCCCAACTCCCACAAGCTAAGTCAGTCAAGTCTGAATTTTTGCAGCGTAATGTTACGCATAACAGAACAGATCCACCATCCTCCTCCTCCCTCCTTTATATAGAGTTTCTAAGTCATTTTCTTTCCCAAATTCCCATTTAATTTATTGTTTAATAATTAAATTTGTAAAAATCCTCCCCGTACATGTGTCACCCATCCCCTTCATTGCACCATAAATTAATTTCATTAATTAATTAATTATTCTTATTTCCCTCACCCACCTAAAAACATTCATAGAATCGCTCCTAGGTGTCCCCATATTACCTTACACATTTTAATGACTTACCCCCTTACCAATTTACTAGTTGAGTTTAATTTACAAAGTTCTTAAATGCTAGATACCTTACTAAGTTAGTCTTTCTTCTTTTTCCTCCTGTTTCCCCTTTCTTTTTATGTTTCCTATTTTTTCCTAGTTTCCTAATTCTTTTAATTTCCCTCTTTCCCTTTTCATTTAAAACTCAAATTAGCATGTGTAGAAAGTTACCTTTTTCCCCTTTTCCTTTTTAATTGATAAATTTTTAATTAGCATATGTAACAAAACAATTATTTCCCCTTTTCACCCTTTTTAAATTTTATCCCCCAAAAGATTTTTATAAATTAATTGAATTTCTTACCCCCTTCTCGTCACATAATTAATGAGGATTATCATTATTATTTATTTATTTTTATTTTTATCACAAGTATCACTTAGACCTAGACTTTATTTTCCTAGGTTGGGCAACATTTTATTAGGGAAATTGTTTTAAATCTTTCTCATCACATTATTCGTTCTAAGGCCATATAGGTTTATTCATTTATTATTTAATAGCGCGACATGCCCTTCAGGACGCACTAGGTGCTCCAAGGATGCCACTCGCCTCATTATGTTTCCCTTGTGCGACGTGCCCTTCAGGATGTACTTCATGCTTCAAGGGTGCCACTCGCCTCATTTTGTTTCCCTTGCGTGACGTGCCCTTCAGGATGCACTCCATGCTCCAAGGGTGCCACTCGCCTCTTGAATGACTTGGTAGACATAAAAAAATCTTGGAGTGAATACTCTGCCAGGTGATCTTGTGGGAGACTAAGGGCCTCTAAGGAATAAGGCCCCTGCCTTATTGCGTGCCCCTTAGAATCATCGTGAGTGACTGTCGCAGTCGGCCCTCACAACATCGTGGGTCTTCTCGAACTAGGTAATCGTTAACCTACAGTTCAAGCCACAACGGGAGTGCTAGTAGGCTGTGGCAGGGCTGTTGCCTACATCTCTCCCTCAACGTCTCTAGTTATTTTGCATGACCCCTCTATTCCACGTGTGAGTCTGTTCGGCAAGCTATCGTCAGCCTACATCATCAATGAATCATGTCATAAATAATATCCATAATCATATCATCTACTCATATGCACAAAATTCATATATATAGTAATCAAACCCCAATTGTCCACTTCTTGACTCGGTCCGGAGTCCAAGGGGTTTCATCAATGCCTCTGCATCCTTGAGGTCCAATATCCTACATACTCAGGAAAACTGAGTCAATAGCACCGGTCTATGTCAATACAACAAAATAACATGTCATCAATCCATAACACCTCATAATCATAATCAAATGACCAATAATATAATAATTTGGATCACTTGCAAGCAAGTGTCCTTAGAGAATAAGTTTGCTCAATGCGCGTAAGAGCGGGATGTTACATACACCCCCTCTTGGTCTAAACTTTGTCCCAAAGTTTTACAGTATATAAGTGCCGAAATAAGGTGTATCACAGTATCATAAGTCTATCTATCAAACAAAAATGGAAACTGTTGGTGCATATCATATATTTCCTCGCAGGTCGTCGAGTGCATACTATAGTTTTCCCACTGGACCTTGACCTGATCTACTGTTCGATGCCGTAGCTGTTGAATGTGATGATATAGGATTCAGATTGGCTCAGCCGTGAGCGCCCCCTCATCCGATACCTGCAAGGAACTCATGTCAATAATATGTGTAGGATCACCAATATAATGTCTCAAAACAGATACGTGAAAAACATCATGCATACGCCTCAAAGAATCAAGCAAGGCTAGTGGATAGGCCACGAGCCCCTTCCTCTCCATGATCTTGAAAGGTCCCACGAACCTAGGAGAGATTTTATCTCCCTTTCCAAACTTGATCGAACTCTTATGCGGTTTCACCCGCAAGAAGACTTGATCACCAACTTTGTAACTACGGTCGACACGATGCGCATCGACATAACTCTTCTGTCGATCCTGCACTTCTTTAATCCTTTTTCTTATTGTTTTCAATTTCTCTTCCATTTCTTGGATCACTTCTGGTCCCACCAAGACTCTATCCTCTAGCCGATCCCAACTCAAAGGCGTCTAACATGGTCGCTCGTAAAGAAACTCGAAAGGCGCCATCTTAATGGTGCTTTGGTAATTGTTGTTATAAGCGAATTCCACCAGTGGAAAGAATTCTTCCCAACGCTTTTGTTGGTCCATCATGTACATGCGCAACATGTCCTCCAAGGTCTGGTTCGTTCGTTCGGTCTACCCATCAGTTTCAAGGTGATATGCAGTACTAAAGTTAAGTTGGGTTCCTAAGGCCTCTTGGAAACTAGTCCAAAATCGTCCAGTAAACACCGATCCTTGATTGGATATAATCCTGTTAGGCATGCCATGCAGCCTCACAATCTCACTGATGAAAAAGATAGCTATGTCAGGTGCCTGATACATCATATGCATAGGAATAAAATGAGCACTTTTCGTCAGAGTTTCGACTACTACGAAAATCAAGTTGTGTCTCCTTGCCGTCAGTGGCAATTGAACAATAAAATCCATCGAAATAACTTCCCATTTTGATTCTAGAATAGAGTGTGGCTATAGTAATCCTGCTAGATGTCTATGTTCAGCCTTTACCTGCTGACATTCTAGACATTTGGCCACATAGTTGACTATGTCTGCTTTCATTCCTTTCCAGAAGAATAAGGGTTTAAGGTTTGCCCTCATCTTCGTGACTCCTGGGTGAGCCATGTATACTACTCTATGACCCTCATTTAGGATCAAGCTCCTCAACTCGTCATTTGGTGGTGCATAAATCTGATTTTTAAACCTCAATAATCCATCATCGTCAAATGTAAATCCTTCAAATCTTGGTATCATCATTGTGTTTTGTATGATAAAATCCTCGACCTGTTTGTACCAGTCATTGTCACATTGTAAAGTTAGAATCTTTTCACATAGATTCATCTGAAGAGGCAACACTGAAAAGATGTGTGGTATCTGACTCAATGCATCTACCACTCGGTTCACTGTTCCTTTTATGTAAGAGATCTCAAAATCGCACTCACTAAGAAGTTCCGACCAACGCCGCTGTCACACATTTAGGTCGCTTTGCGTAAAAATGTGTTGTAGTCCATAGTGGTCCATATTTAGTTCAAATTTTCATCGAACAATGTAGTGTATCCAAACCTTCAAGGCATATACAATGGCTAACAACTCCAAATCGTGCGTCGCATAGTTCTCCTCATGCCTTCTCGGTTTCCTCGAGATGTAAGCGATCACTCAACTATATTTCATCAAGACTCCACCTAAGTCTTCCTTGGATGTGTCAATTCATACCAAGAAGTATGTGTCCATGTTAGGGACCCTTAGTATCAGTGTCGTTGTCAGCAACTCCTTGAGTCTCTGAAAATATTCTGTGCATTTCTCGGTCCAAACAAACTTCTTTTTCTTCTTTTGCAACTCTGTGATCAGATTTGCTATCTTCCAAAATTCCTCGACGAATTGTCGATAGTATCCTACTAAACCCATGAAGTTACACACTTCCGTAATATTCTTCGGCATAGGCCATTCCATAATTGCCTCGACCCTTGCTAGATCCATGACGATACCTTTGCCGCAGATGACATGCCCTAAGTAGTGAATCCTCGATTGATAAAACAAGCATTTGGACAACTTCCCATACAATTTGTGCTCTCGTAGACACTTTAGTACCAAGCGCAAGTGCTCATCATGATCCTTTTTCGTCTGAGAGTAAATCAATATATTGTCTATGAATACTTGGACGAACTTGTCCAAGTACTCGCGGAACACCCCGTTCATCAAACTCATAAATACCCTTGGGGAGTTTGCCAGTACAAACAATAAAACAGTAAACTCGTAATGCCCAAACCTCGTCTTAATGGCTGTCTTAGGGATTTCATCCTCCTTTATCCGTAACCGGTGATACCCAGATCGCAAATTGATCTTTGAAAACACCGTCGCACCCTTCATCTGATCGAACAGATCATCAATCCTCGGCAACAAATACTGATTCTTCATCGTTTCCTTGTTCAATTGACGGTAGTCAATGCAGAGCCTCCACAACCCATCCTTCTTTCGTATGAAAATAACAGGCGCACCCCACGGTGACACACTTGGACGTATAAGTCCCAGGTCCAACAACTCCTTTAGTTGCATTCTCAACTCTTGTAACTTCAAGGTCGACATCCAATAAGGAGTTCTATACATTGGTCCAGTCCCCGGTTTTAGGTCTATGGTAAAATCCAATTCCCTCTGTGATGACATCCCAGGCAACTCCTTCGGAAAGACGCCTACAAACTCTGTCACCACAGGTAGGTGTTATAGGCCTTCCGCTACTCCTTTTTCATTCAACGCAAGGATCGCATAAAGATTACATCCCTTGCGCATGCTCTTCCATAGCTGTAAGGAAGAGATGAACCTCAGGGAAACTCCCTGGTTCTGACCTACAATCACGCACCTTTGTTCCTCGTCATCAACCAAGCTCAACCGTTTTGTCTTACAATTGAGTATCGCCTCATGCAATTCCAACCAGTCCATACTGATCACGATGTCATAAGATCCTAATATCGTGACGTATAGGTTGGCGCTGGTGACAAACTCTCCCAAGTTAAGGGTACAGTCTATAACCTTCCCTCTAACCTTCTGTTTGGCTCCCGAAGCCATCTCTACAAAAATAACTCATTTCGTTCTACTACCTTTACCTTAATCCTTTTTAGCGCTACACCAGAAATGAAACTCTCGGTAGCACCGAGATCTATCAAAATGCTAAGGTTCTCTTCAACGATGGTACTCGATGTCTCAAGCACATTCGATTGGTTCTTTGCCTCATGGTTATTCACCGGTACATGAATCCGATGGGGCTTGCCCAAATCTCCCACGGTAGTGGGTCCGACTGATCCATATTCTCTAGTCCTCTCCACTGGGCAGTCGCACTGGTAGTGTGGCTCCCCACATGTCCAACACCCCTTCTTCGGTCTAGTACTCCTGGTACCCGAAGTAGAATATGACGGCCCACCGGCCTGTAATCCTAGTCTGTTCTGCTGACAGGCCTAAACTACTGCTGCTGCAGTTGACATTGCTGCTGATGCTGTGGTCCCTAATAAGGTGTCCGTTTCTGAGGCACTATTCGCTGAGGTGTAGTGAAAGTGGGTCCCCTATGGAATCCACAATATCCAGGCGTAAGTTTAGCTGGTGTCTGATGTTTCTGTACACCAGATGACACCTACCCTACCAGTTTCACTGGAGTTCTGCTCTGACCCCCACTAACAAGCTCCTCCTCTGCTATGAGGGCCTTCTAGACAACATCGTGCAAAGTCTGAGGCATCGAAATCCTAACCTTTTCACATATGCTTACATTAAGGCCGAACACGAACCTGTTGACCTCAAGTTTCTCAGTATTAAGATGCAGAGCATACCGAAGCAACTCCAAAAAATGGGCCTCGTACTCGGGAACTGTACGACCACCCTATCCTAAGGCGTTGAACTCGGTGATTTAACACTCAATGAATTCCTTTGATAGGTACCTCTCTCGGAACCGTTCCTCAACCAGTTCCCATGACACGTCTTCGACGACCATGTTCAGTTGTGGCAAGAGCATCTTCCACCTTAGAAGAGAGCTCCCCTTCAGTTGAAATACCTCCATGTGGACCTTCATGTTGGAGGTATAGTCGCGAAGTGCAAATCACATCGCCATATTCTCCAACCATGCCTCAGCGACTGCGCCATCTGGGGCACCAAAGAACTCGGGAAATTTGACTTTCTCGAGTTTGTGGTGAATGCTACTAGTACCAACTAGAGCGCACGGTGGACCATCAGGGGGTGCCAGTGCCTTGGTCTCATCTCTGTCCAAACGGCTGATCAATGCCTCAGACATCCACTGGAAAGATCTCATCATCCCAACCACATCACCCACCACTATTTGCTCTTGCCCGACAACCTGTTTGTCTCATGTTGACAGACAAATGTGACTTGCCATCAACTGGAAGAATAGATCCTGTCTGAGGTTGTCTAAATAACCCAATCCGTTTGGTGTAACCTATTATGATGGGTTTAATGGCTCCGTTGGCCAACTAAAGTCCTAAAAATAATAAAAGAAATGAAACTAATCTAAAATCTATGATTCTAACAAATGATATATTACTGACTTATGTTTATTAAAAAGAAAAGTGAATATAAGCAATATATATACAGGTTACAAGGTTTGCATGAAATCTTGCGAAAACGATTGTTTGATAAGTTTTCTGAATCAAATATGAACAATACTTTTTTTTTTTTAAAGATATTAAACAAATAAATACTAAATGAATACGATTGAAACAGTGATACAAAAAAAGTCAAAGCTAATTAATGTAATCATTGTTTCATTCATAAACAATTCTAAATAAAAGAAAAGAATGTATCTATTAACCTCTAATTGATCAGTCAACTGATTTTATCTTCCTGTGTTGTATGAGCTCCTACCTATACTATTGTTAAGGGAAACCTATAACAAAACAATACTAGCACTTTCAGAATACATTCAAAGAAGTATTTGATATTGGAATAAATTAATAACAACAGAAAGACATCTAATTAAAATTCATGTGATCTTAGGATGATCAATATTTAAGAATGAGAAAAAACTTAGATCTGAATATTGATATTATCCAACATTTAACATTAAGAATAAATTCAAAAATAATCAAATGATAGATCAATCACACATAAAAAATGGAATAAGAAATTATAGACAACATATAACATTTAACAGTATGAAAACACCATATGATGACAAGCTAAAGCTAAAACCAACCATAATAACATTCTCATAATACAACAATAATGAAAGAACGAAATGGAATAAACATCACACACGTCTAAAGCCAAATATGAATTGCTTTCCCATATTCTTTCTCAAAATCCCATGTCCATACTGTAGTCCAGAAAGAATTTTTGGGATAATAGATTCTTAAAGATTGAAAACATTAATATATAAATGATAGCAATTAACCATGTATTGATAAAAAAGACTAAAGCTAATTTAAATCAATGCATAATCAATTATTCAAAGAATATGAAAATATTATAATAAAAATAAAACCATTTTACTCACAGGACAAAAGCCATTAAGCAACCTGGAATTCCATATTTTTCTTTGAAAATACTCATCCATTCTCCCAAAGATTATAACTATCTGTTACTCCATTTGAAAAGAAGAAAAGATTACAAAATAAATAATATACAAAAGAGAAAGGATAAAAATCCTCCTCTCCAATTCTTGGATCTCTATGGCTCTGAAATTTCTCATATATTTATACAATGAGTGAACAGTCTGGGCGTCACTAATAATTTTCGCCACCTAAAATTTTCCTCGTAAAGAGACATCAATATCTCTCAAATAATGCATGTTTTTGGAAAAAATTTCACATCGAAGGTAAATGTGTCCATTTGGGAAATGGGTTTTCAACCGTTTCTTCAAATTCCTCACAGTTTGGCTGCAATCAGTTCTGCAAAATCGCATGTCTGATATTGACGCCTTTCCAAATTTTATCTGTTGTTGCTCATAAAATTATTTATAGCAATCCAATATTGTTTTGGATCAATAATCTTGAACGTATTTGGATAATAAAATCAAGCCATGATCAGATCCGTATCAAATATTTGATAATAGAAACCTGTGAAACAAAAAGAAACCCAAATTAATAACCTAAAAATTGTGAATAAAACAAAATCTAGAACAATAAAATTAAAAATGAATTTAAACTAACTATAAGTTCTAAACAAACATTGTTTATAATTTCCTTTCAAATATGATCTTAAAATTCTAGAAGCTTCAAGT
>ML788466.1:253414-263806 GCA_009831015.1 Picea engelmannii
AGTTCTAAACAAACATTGTTTATAATTTCCTTTCAAATATGATCTTAAAATTCTAGAAGCTTCAAGTTAATGGAGAAGAGAAAAATATTAATTTTGGTTTTTTACAAAATCAAACAAATCATAGATAATTTTTTTTTTTTTTTAATTATTATTTTTATTTTGAAATAAGATGCAAAATGAAAAAAAAGAATTTAATTAATTAATATCACCAAATGATTTTATGAAAAAGATAAATCAACCAAGATATTATTTGATGAAGTATTGAACCCATTATTCAAAATAGTCAAACTTGCTAATGAGAAAAAGAAAGAACACATAATCATAATTTAAACGAAAGTAAACAGTTGATAAAAATTAACGTTTTTGTTTAAATTGAGATTTCTATGCTCGTTCCTAAATTTTGACGTATACTCTTGTAATGAATGTCTTAAGTTTGTTTCAAAGCAAGCCAAGGTATGGAACTATTTGAAAAGGTTGATTCTGTAGCTCATTATAATTATCAAGATTCTAATGGGGCCCCTTTAAAATTTGTAAAAATTTAGGGGGAGTTGTTGGGGCCCAACATCTCCATGGGGGTTAGACCCCTCAGGCATGGATGTTGCTAGAGGCATTGCACCTCCTCCCCTAGCACCCCATCGTCTTCCTCCGCGACGTCCTCTAACCATGATTACATGCATGAATACAAGTCAACTTAATTAGCAACATTATAATCAAATATCACATAAAAGAAATTTGTAGTGATCCGAAGTCGTGGGTTGAACCCGCTCTGATACCATATGTAACGATCCCATCGTTACTACTACCAGCGAAGCAACAGTGATTTTTTTTTTTTTTTTACAGGATGACAACAACGATTACAACTAAATAACACATTTGACGACGAGCACCATGCCCGCTAAACATGCAGCATAAAACTACGACTCCACACACTGGCACAAGAGCCACTGGGAGAAACATGCGTAAAACAACAAGGAGAAAAGACTACTCACCCGGCGCAAACAAGACCACACGTACAAGCTAAGGGACAACATCCCCCTCCCGACACAACGGCCTTGACGACCAATGACTATAACCTTAAGGCGCGTGAACCCAACGCATGAAGGTGTTACAACCTATGCGCTAACAACAACTTACAATGATCAACAACACTCACACGAGAAGCACAAACTCCGGCCACAATATCATTCGTCTCTGTCCAATAGGGTGCTCCATGATCCCCTCATCAAGAATCATGCCATCCCCATATGAGAGGCGCGACAATAACCCTAGTGCAAACATATTCTATCTGGACCATAGACTCAAGACCAACCCACGCGCTAGGAGACCGAAATAGCTGACACAAATACTACATCCACACCCCAAGAAATCGGTTGACCAAACTCCAGATGACGTTACTTAAAAGAAAAAGAGCAACTATTACGTGACTTCACCAACAACCCAAACCATTAATCAAGTTTAAATTAGTCGATAATTACAATTCTAGTTTAACGTTAATTACAATCTAATTTAGCAAGTCTAATTTACCATTTAGTCAATACTCACCAATCCAAATTAATCATTAATTACAATCTAAATGGGCAATTTTAAATTAATCCATAATCACAATATAACTTAGCAATTAACATTATATAACAACATTAATAACATTATTGTAGAATGCTACAAGTATAACTCTTATTAACAAATTAAATTACATCATACCCTCTAGCTATATTAACCATACTAAATTAACATTAAAAAGAAACTGTTGAGACTGACGATGCCTTTAAAGCGGGCTATTTTCATGCGGTTTTGTGGATTATAAATAATCGGCATTCGACGCTACTCGACGTAGTTTTATTGCTATCTCACTATTTATAATAAATATCATATCAAGCTATTCAATGAAAATTCAATGCTATCTTGTTGTTCTTGAATAAATGTCATGTCAAGTTAATCAATGCACATTTGTTGTTAATTGCTATTTATAATTAATGCCACCTCGATGCTAGTTAATGAAATTTAATGCTACCTTGTTGTTCATAATAAATGTCATTCAGAGTCATTCCATGCAGTTGATGCTTTTGGCTATTTAAAAAAATTTGTTATTCAATGCTAATCCAACCATTTGTAGTCTGTTCGTTAACTATTAGTTGAGTCAAATTATCACTGCAGTCTAAATAATGGAAATTTTGTAGAGCAGAAAGAGTAACTACACATTCGCTGGAAACTAGCAGTCCTACCATTGATGAGTATAGGTCTGTCATAAACTAACACAGGAAAGCTATGCCTTGCTACCCATCGTTGTTCCTTAATGTGTTAATTCACAGTAAATAAAAGGAACAATTCTATTCGCTGAATTAACACAAATTCGTGTAATTACTGGAGCAATTATATTGTTGTAATATGATATTTGTTACAGTTACTGGAGAAATTAAATTCGTTGTAAATTCAATGATAAGAACGTTGATCTACCATTTGTGGAAAGAAATAAAATGCAGGTCTACACAGTCATAATTCACAGAGATAAAAAAATGGAGTGAGGCAACTTCGTGGGGAAAGTAAATGTAGTTTTCACTGTGAAGGAGGCAGAGATACTCGTTGGGATTAAAGGCCAAAAATTGCAGATGTTTAAAGGAAAATCGCTGAGGTTAATAAGCATCGAACGACAACCTTAACAAGTGAAAAAATCGCCAGGTGACAAGCATGGATCGCTGTCCAAAAGAATGGAAAATCACAACTTTGACAATTGGAAAAATCGCCAGGTAACACTTTGGAAAAAACATAGTCTTAACCAACAACAATGGCAATCTTAACAAGTGTCAAATCGCAATGTAATAAAAATGAATTGCAGACAACGAAGTGGCCAAATTTTCCAGGTAAACAAGAAATCACTGCTTTCTTAAAAATGGCAAATCACCAGAGAAATATATCTAGCAATGAAGACACCTTCAATAAAAAAAATGCAGAGCAATCTGTCCAACATTAAAAACACATTCAATATGTAAAAAAAAAATGCATAAATAATTCAGCAATGGGCATTCCTTCAATGTAAAAATCGTAGAGAAATATATATCCATCAATCAAAAGAAACCCGTTGCCATTCAAGACCGAATTCGTTGTCAAATGACATATGAACACCAACCTTCAATGAAGAAATTCACTGCCATCTAGGGCACAAATTCATTGTAAAATACAACCGTAAGGATATATAAAAACACCTAGAGGAAGTGTGTCTGAAATAAAGGCAATGACAGACTATAAAAAGGGTAATCGATGTGAAATGAAAACTGAAATTTGCATGCAGATCCATTGCCAATCCATCATGCAACTACCAGAAAAATTTCACTGTGTAACTGAAAGAAACACATGCATCAAATAAAATTGCATATATATATAAAACCAGAAGCCCTATCATAAGAAAGAGTGAAAACATATCAACACTTGTAGGCATATAAAATTTTTCTATCCATGATAAGGAAACCTTAAGAATAAATAGTTGTCCACTGTAAACCACATGGTTGTTCAATAAAGCTATCAATCCACATGCAAACAATCCAAAGCGCAGAGATTGGGCATTCAACTCAGAGGTTATCAATCAAGGAAAAACATTGATAATATTTCAAGGAAACGCAAGGGTTTCAGAGTTTAAGCAATCAGACGCAGAGGTACTCAATCGCTAGAAGGTGCAATGACCATCAATAAACCAAGGACAATCAATAGGGGTAGACAACTAGGCAAACACATCCTTCGCTCATCATCCACGCAAAGAAAAGCAGGGCATTTGAATCTATAGGTCGTTGTGCACCGAAGTGACGACCGTCGATTTGTCTCCTGACCGACTTCTTAGGCATGGAATGACGAACTAGGGATGAGGATAATAAGAATCTACCATGCAGAATCAAGTAAGTGTACCATAGCCCAAGTCGTCTACTCTGAGTCGTTATCTCGCGCACTTTGTGTAGCTCTCGTTTGTTGACCGATGAGACTTCACCGGTACCTCCCAGCCAACGCTAGGGGTAATCTTCTTCCCCCTTAGCCCCCCGAGCCGTAAAGGGGCACACACACTAAAAATGAGATCAACTGGCTCCTAGCTTGCCTCGCAAGGCCAAGCTACCACTCCTCATCGAGCTGGGTATCCCAACTCCCACAAGCTAAGTCAGTCAAGTCTAAATTTCTGCAATGTAATGTTATGCATAACAGAACATATCCATCATCCTCCTCCTCCCTCCTTTATATAGAGTTTCTAAGTCATTTACTTTCCCAAATTCCCATTTAATTTATTGTTTAATAATTTGATTCGTAAAAGCCTCCCCGTACATGTGTCACCCATCCCCTTCATTGCACCATAAATTAATTTCATTAATTAATTAATTACTCCTACTTCCCTCACCCACCTAAAAGCATTCCTAGAATTGCTCCTAGGTGTCCTCATATTCCCTTACACATTTTAATGACTTACCCCCTTACTAATTTAATAGTTGAGTTTAATTTAGAAAGTTATTAAATGCTATATACCTTACTAAGTTAGTCTTTTTGTTTTTTCCTTGTGTTTCCCCTTTCTTTTTATGTTTCCCGCTTTTTCCTAGTTTCCTAATTATTTTAATTTCCCTCTTTCCCTTTTCATTTAAAACTCAAATTAACATGTGTAGAAAATTACCTTTTTCCCCTTTTCCTTTTTAATTGATAAATTTTTAATTATCATATGTAACAAAACAATTATTTCCCCTTTTCCCCCCTTTTTAAATTTTATCCCCCAAAATATTTTATAAATTAATTGAATTTCTTACCCTCTTCTCATCACATGATTAATGAGGATTATCATTATTATTTATTTACTTTTATTTTTATTTTTATAAAAATATATATTTTTATTTTTATCACAAGTATCACTTTGACCCAGACTTTATTTTCCTAGGTTGGGTGACATTTTATTAGGGAATTTGTTTTAAATATTTCTCATCACATTATTCATTCTAAGGTCATATAGGTTTATTTATTTATTATTTAACAATGTGACATGCCCTTCAGGATGCACTAGGTGCTCCAAGGGTGCCACTCGCCTCATTTTGTTTCCCTTGTGCGACGTGCCCTTCAAGACACACTCTTTGCTCCAAGGGTGCCACTCACCTCATTCTTTTTCCCTTGCATGACGTGCCCTTCAAGACGCACTCCATGCTCCAAGGGTTCCACTCACCTCATTCTATTTCCCTTGTGCGACGTGTCCTTCAGATCACACTTTGTGCTCCAAGGGTGCCACTCACCTCTTGACTGACTTGGTAGACATCAAAAACCCCTAAAGTCAATACTCCACTAGGTGATCTTGTGGGAGACTAAGGGCCTCTAAGGAATAAGGCCCTTGCCTTATTGTGTGCCCCTTAGAATCATCGTGAGTGACTGTCATAGTCGGTCCTCACGACATCGTGGGTCTTCTCGAAATAGGTAATCGTTAACCTACAGTTCGAGACATGACAGGAGTGCTAGTAGGTTGTCGCAAGGCTGTTGTCCACACCTCTCCCTCAATGTCTCTGGTTATCGTGCGTGACCCCTCTACTCCACATGTGAGTCTGGTCCGTAAGCTATTGTCAGCCTGCATCATCAACGAATCATGTCAGAAATAATATCCATAATCATATCATCTAATTAGATGCACAAATGTCATATATACAACAATCAAACCCCAATTGTTCATTCCCTGACTCGGTCTAGAGTCCAAGGGGTTTCATCGATGCCTATCCTCGAGGTCCAAAATCCTGCACACTCAGGAAAACCAAGTCAATAGCACCTGTCTATGTCAATACAAAAAAATAACATGTCATCGATCCATAACGCCTCATAATCATAATCAAATACCCAATAGTATAATAATCAGGATCACTTGCAAGCAAGTGTCCTCAAAGAATAAGTTCTCTCAGTGCGCGCAAGAGCAGGATGTTACAGGTGTATAGGGAGGGATGGAGAGAGGGATAGGTGGGAGAG
Source organism: Picea engelmannii (assembly GCA_009831015.1). Taxonomy (NCBI): domain Eukaryota; kingdom Viridiplantae; phylum Streptophyta; class Pinopsida; order Pinales; family Pinaceae; genus Picea; species Picea engelmannii. Next base: position 259,373 of record ML788466.1, read on the forward strand.
AGGGAGGTAAATAGCAAGAGAAGGGGAGAGAAGGAGAGAGTGGAAGAGGTGAAAGGGAGGGAGAGAGGGAGGGAGGGAGGGAATGAGAGATAAAGGAAGAAAGGGAGAGAGGGAGAGGGAGGGAATATGGGAGAGAGAGAGATATTAATTTCATGTAACCACTACACATCACAAAATCAACCATGACTATTATTAACATTGAATTGATGTCAAGATTGTGGTATCACATTTTCAACGTCTGGAACGTCAACTACACATCACAAAATCAATAATAACCACTTAAAAAAAATAAAAATTTATGTCCATTATTTATTGGTTAATGGACATTGGTTTGAAATCATATCAACATTTAGAATGCCTACTACACATAAAAAAATAAACAGTGAACAAATCAAAATATTTTCATTTCATATCCGTTATTTGTTCGTTAAGCGACACTAGTTCGACATTAAATTGACCTTCCACACATCCATACAACATGGATTCCATATTTTCAAAAGAATTGAAGAAGCCTTAAATGCCAAATATCTGACATCTAGCTTATATAAATTCTAACCTTTGATGCTAGTTTGATATTTCATCAAACAAATGTAGAAAAATTGACATGTAGTTACACTAAATGTTGAACAAACATTTGATAATTTATGCTACTGTTTTTTATATTAAAAAAATATTCGAAGCAAGGTTGTATCCTTTGAACAATGTAATGTAATATATGCAAGACTGATAGCATTCTTGTTGTAAATATTTTTTTCTTAAAATCTAAATTTAGACAACTGATATTGATCTAAGAAGCTATAAGAAGACTAGTATCCTTAAAATATAAGAATACTAATCCATAAAATCTACAAATAGAAAATTTGATGAAAGGAGGGACATTTGGATGATGACATTAATATGAAGGAACAAATGCTTGATTTCATCAATCGAGAGAAATTTAGTAATATCAATCAAAAAAAAAGTTGTTGTGTATTACCTAATTCATCAAGGGAATTACAACCACTTCAAACAAACTTTAAAACTTTAAAACTTCAAAATTTCAAAACTTTAAAACTTCAAATAAACTTTAACCATGACTATTATTAACATTGAATTGATGTCAAGATTGTGGTATCACATTTTCAACGTCTGGAACGTCAACTACACATCACAAAATCAATAGTAACCACTTCAAAAAAAATGAATTTCATGTCCATTATTTGTTGGTTATTGGACACTAGTTTGACATCATATCAACATTTAGAATTCCTACTACACATCAAAAAATAAACAGTGAACAAATCAAAATCTTTTCATTTCATATCTGTTATTTGTTGGTTAAGCGACACTAGTTCGACATTAAATTGACCTTCCACACATCCATACAATATGGATTCCATATTTTCAAAATAATTAAAGAAGCCTTAAATGCCAAATATCTAACATCTAGCTTATGTAAATTCTAACCTTCGATGCTAGTTTGATATTTCATCAAACAAACATAGAAAAGTTGACATGTAGTTACACTAAATGTTGAAAAAACGTTCAATAATTTATGCTACTGTTATTTTAGATTAAAAAGAATATTAGAAGCAAGGTTGTATCCTTTGAACAATGTAATGTAATATATGCAAGACTGATAGCATTCTTGTTGTAAATATTTTTTTCTTAAAATCTAAATTTAGACAACTGATATTGATCTAAGAAGCTATAAGAAGACTAGTATCCTTAAAATATAAGAAATATAAGAAGACTAATCCATAAAATCTACAACTAGCAACTTTGATGAAAGGAGGGACATTTGGATGATTGAAGGAACAAATGCTTGATTTCATCAATCGAGAGAAATTTAGCTAATATCAATCAACAAAACAATTGTTGTGTATTACCTAATTCATCAAGGGAATTACAACCACCTGTAACATTTTAAATAATCAAGGAAATAATTGAAGTACATTTATTCAATGAGCACACAATTTAGGCTAGGGATTACTTACATAGGTTTATTTCATGTATACTAGAATTTGATTGTACGAATAACACCATTGAATATGAATCTCTTGTATAGCGTTTGAAAAGGGGCATATATATTAAAATAAAATAAAAAATAAAAGTTTTTGGGGATTCCAAGATTATTATAAGACAGATAAATAATATGATACATTGCAATTCACCACACTTGACAAAATACCAACAAGAAGTTTGTAGATAGGTTGTTAGTTTTGATGCCTTTAATATTTATATGATTCCTTGCATTGATAACATAGTAGATGATTCTTTGGCTATCACTCCCTCTAGTTTAGATCCATTAGAAGACTTTGGGGAAATTAGGTTTTCAATTGGCTTTCTTTATCAACCTTTTCTTTCAAACAAAATCACCAATTGGAAGGTTTTTGAAGGTGATGAGAAGATTATTAAATTCCTTACTGATGAATAAGACTTCAAAGATGCAACCATAGATGAGGATTATCAAAATGTTTTGGAAAGAAATAAAGAAGCAACAAATGATCAACAACCCATACTATGCCAAAAGGCATGGTTAATCTCAAAAAAATATTTGACTTGAAAAATAGGTTTAAATTATCATATGATGTAAAAAATAATAGTTCAACATTGGGACATGATGTGATAAACCTTGGAATAAATTATAACCTCGAAAATGTGAATTTAGGGACAGGGTGTTTTGAAGAAGAAAAGCAAGCCTATATAAAACTCTTCAATTCATACTAGGACACATTTACATGCATGTATGACTTTGAAAACATATGATACATATAAAGAAGGATTCTGAACCCTTCGAGTAGAAATTATGAAAAATACATACTTCCCTAGAACCCCAAGTGCATAAGGAGTTGAAAGAGCATCTTGATGTGAAAATCATTTTCCAAGTTAGACATTTTGCTTGGGTGGGTAATTTGGTTCCATTTAGGAAGAATATTGATCAAGTTCGACCACGTGTCATTTTCTTTTGAATTGAACAAAGATGCCAAAAAATATAACTACCATGTTCCACCTATGGATTAGATCCCACAACTTGTATTAGAATCTAAGATGTTTTCTTTAGTAGATAGATTTTTAGGTTGTAATAAGGTATTAGTAGTAGAAGAAGATAAAAGTGGATGCCTTTTGGTCTAATCATTGTAGGAGAAACTTTCCGAAGAGAAACAAGTGTTTCTTTTCATGCTTAATTAACTGTATTGTCATTGTTTATTTGGATGATGTAACTATATGGTCAAATAATAGAGAAGATCATATTTCACATCCTACACATATTTTTGAAAGATGTCGAAAATATGGGATCTTACTTAATCCAAAGAAGAGTATATTTGTAGTTATTAAATGAAAACTTCTATGTCATATCATTTCGAAAGAAGGTATAACCATAGATCATGAATGAGACAATTATTTTTCAATTTCCCTTCCCACACAATAAAAAGGAAATGCAATATTTCTTTGGGAAGATTAATTTCGCACATAAATTCATACTTGATTTTGCTAAAAATATCAAACCATTGCAGAAAATGATCAAGAAGGATGAGGAATTCAAGAGTAATAGAGAAGAAAAGGAATCATTTGGAAAAATCAAGACTACAATATCTAATGATCTGGTGTTATGCAATATCAATTTGAATAATGACTTCCTTCTTTATACCTTCACATTCAATCAATATTTAATAATAGTTTTAATGCATAAAGATATAGAAGGAAATGAATGTATTATCTCCTTTATGAGTACTAATTTACAAGGACAAGAGATAAACTATCATGCTATAAACAAACATGATTATGTAGTTTATAGATCTATAAAACACTTTAGACCTTACATTTTAAAGAATCATACTAAAGTGATTGTCCCTAACCTTGTAGTTAGATTATTTTTTATCCAACAAGAATCATGGGAGAGGAAAGGGATATGGATGAATACCATCCGAGAATATGGTTTTTATTTAAAACATGTTCACTTTGTACATGGACAAGGAATTTTCATGTTGGCAATAGAAACACATGATTCAACATCAAGGAAAGAAGAATGATGAGAGACTGAAATTTCGTTTCTTACCAATAAAGTCCTTTACATTCCTGCCAACTCTCTCTCTCTCTCTCTCTCTCTCTCTCTCCTGCATATACCCCTCTCTCCCACCACTCCCTATCCCCCTTATCTCACTCTCTCTCCCCTTCTATCAATATATCTCTTTCTCTCCCATATTCCCTCCCTCTCCCTCTCTCCCTCTCTTCCTTTATCTCTCACTCCCTCCCTCCCTTTCACCTCTTCCACTCTCTCCTTCTCTCTCCTTCTCTTGCTATTTTCCTCCCTCTCTCCCCCATATCCCTCTCTCCATCCCTCCCTATACACCCCCCTTTATCTCCCCCCTCTCACTCTCTCTCTCACCCCCTCTGTCTAACACTCTCTCCATTGTTCCCTCTCCCTCTCTACCCAACTCCTCCCCTCTCTCG
>ML788466.1:280597-359495 GCA_009831015.1 Picea engelmannii
ACAGGTTCAAAGTTATGATTACTTCAAGTTAGGGTTGTTGACTAATCCAAAACTAGGCATGTGAGACTAAAGAAAAGTTTGATGAAAATGCTAGTCTCTTGTTTTTAAAGTTAAGGAAGGTTTGTAGGAATGTGATAATATACTTGAGGTCTATTATAGAGCTACAAATCATATTTGGATGATGAAATTGATGAGGACTTTTGGTTGAGGTACATGTTGAGTACATGGTTGAGGCAAGTAGTTGATGAGTTGACACATACATGAGGTGTATAGTTGATGATGTTGGTACATATTGATGAGTCATAGTTGATGAGTAGTTGACACATTATTGGTACATACTTGGTACATGGTTGGATGCACTTGTTTTTTATACAGGTTGATTACAGGTTGGTGCATGGTTGATGCACTTGTTTATGGTACAATTTGATTACAAGTTGAGGTACAGGTTGATGCATGGTTGATGCACTTGTTTATGGTACAGGTTGATTACAGGTTGAGGTACAGGTTGATGCATGGTTGATGCATGGTTCATATTTATTGGTACAGGTTTACAGCGGTATATCTCATAGTGATAGTGTGACAGTGGTTCCATCATTCTACTTCTACTTCAGGGTGGCAGGACGAGGCAAGGACAGGTGGTTGTAGCCACCTTCCCATTGTAGCTGGAGAACATTGGGGGTTGTAGCCTCCTTCCAGTTGTAGCCAAATATTTGGGGAGTTGGAGCTTCCCTCAGGTTGTAGCCTAAGAAACTAGGGGGTTGGAGCCTCCTTCCAGTTGCAGCTGGAAAAAAAAGGATGTTGGTGCTTCCAATGAATGTAATTCTTCAAGACATATAAGAAAAAACATTCCGTGGTTTTCTCCTGATTTGGGTTTCCATGTAAAACACTAGTGTACTGTGTATGTGTGTGATTGTTTATTTATTACTTCTCATTATTGGATAATAAATCTAGATTGATATAACATTTGAAGAAAAAGGATTATAATTACGTTATTACTGATTCACCCCCCCCGCCCTCTCAGTAATCCAACACATGCTTGTAGTGCATACCATATTTTATCCAAAAAATACATCCATTCTCTCTAATTTATTGATGTGATCACCATGAGGATTCCTACGTATTTGATAATATCATCTTGTTGTGTTGAGAAATCACTTCAAGCATGTTATTTAAATGTCTGGCCATGGTTGAACATAGTTTTTTTTTATCTTTGAATTTTTGAAAATTGATATTGCCTTTGAATTTTGCAAAATATCTAGAGAGCCATATTCGTCATTAATTTTCCTAGAAATAAGTTTCATCCATTTCGATGGTGGCATTAATGAATAGTTTGTGAAGCTTCCTTTAGTTGGTGAGTTATATAAGGTTCATATCAAGCTCAGTTTCTCTTATGGTTTCATCTACAAATATCCTGTGTTTGTGATGCTTTCTTAAACGCATGCCTACTAAACCCACATGGAATATCCTTTATTGAGGATTTCATTATTGTAGTGCTTTCACCCTACATAACCATATCATAAAAAAATTATTTTCCCTTACCTCCTTCCCTTTCCCATGGTTCAAAGGTCCTTCGACCTATGGCTCTCTACTTGCATTCTTTTGCTGAGGAAGTCACTATCTCAAAACATTTTTTATGAGATGTAAGGCATTCGATATTTGCATTTGTGTAGGCCTACTACCTCTTTGGTTTCAACCTTCTGGTGAATTTGGGTTAGGATATTGGGGTGGTGACTACACTATGAACACTACATTTCATGCAGAATCACATAAATGAGAACTTTTGTTTTATTTTAAAAAATATATTCTACAACATTCATGGTGTTTACCTGCATAGTCATTAGTTTTCAAATCATCCATGTTCTCTATTTTATTTGATCCACCTGCATTGACGAGTAGCCAACTCAATCAATGTAGTCACCCTGCTAAAGGTGCAAAAGATAAAGAGGTGACCTAACCCATTATCCATGTGGATTCCACATTAAACCGTCAACGAAAAACTTGCAAAGAGAACAACCATTCATGCCTCTATCATAATCATGGCAATAGAATGATTCAAAGTTAATTTAAGAGATTAAATCAGAATTAGGAAAAATGAATTCAAAGATTTCTTAATCTCTCCTAAAAAAGTGAGATAAATCTTATTTGAACCCACATTGCTCCTAGCACTTAACCACTATGATCTCTTGGTTTTCAATCCATTATTGTTCTAGTAAACTCTTATGAACCTTTATTAGATGATTTTTTTGCTCAAAAAAATCTCAAATTTCGTGGAACTTCTCTCTCAATCCCATGTGTATCTATAAAAAAACTAGGTATTTCTCATGAATTCTCTAGGGTCAATTCTCAACAAGATAGGGAATGGATGGGCCAACTACCATTCTCCTTAATGTGTCACTCTTAACTCTGCGAGTTTATCATCCCAATAATTGATGAATTAACCCATTTTTCCTACAATCTTATCTCCGTAGGTATGAGAGGGATTCAATTTTTTATTGACCTCGACCTTTCTTATAAAGTTACTATTACCCCAATTCTATTTTACCATTATTGCCAATTCCCTGACATCTTATTCACTCTTAAATACCACAATACATTTGAGGCATCTATTAGTCTAAGCATGAAAAGATCCAATAGTACCGGTGCAAACATAGAAACTAGGTATTATTACAAACATTTAAATCAAAGAATTAATAAAATTAAACAAAATCAAATTACCTATTTTTTATGCACTCCTTAACTAATTTGTACTACTTTATTTTCTATTCCTTGAATCATTTTACGACCAATAACAACTCAATATTCCAACTGATCCCATGTCAATGGAGTTCTACATGGTTTTCCATATAAAGCCTTCATATGTTCCCATCTCAAATAAACTATGATATTTTTTTTTTGAAGGAAAACTCCATTAGGGAAAGAAACTCTTTCTATTGACTCTACTATTATATGAAATACATTCTGATCAACCACCCTCCTACAAAATCCATGGAAATTATTTCCTATTTTTGCTAACTGATAGCATGTGGATACAAGATACAAGATCCATGTCATTAGTCTTTTGTCTTTACCCATTAACATTCCAAACATTTTGTCATATATTGGGCATTATTCCATTTTTCATAATTGTTCATAAGAAGAGTTGCTTTAAATTAGTGCACATATTATTCACACACATGTGTGGTGAATAAGGCATGCATTATGCCCTTCACTATGGAATAGGTGATGGAAAACTTCTCCTTTGGAACAAACTTGTCTAAATTAGAGTATTACATCCATAACCATGTAATTTACCCTTCAAACTTGTCCTATATCAGCTCTACTCTAGAGTGCCAATTGAAACTCAACATGCTATTGATCATTCTAACACTGACCCAAAATTTGTTCCATCTAACTTACATGCAAGGAACTTATGGAATAAATTCATTTTTTTCTTCTTAAAACATCCCCAACTTGATTACCGTTTCCTATACAGTAGTCTTATAGGGCTGGACAGGTGACCAACAACAAGGACAATGTTGTTAGAGGGCTAGACAGAGTTGACAGAGGGCCGGTACAGCATGCTGGTAGAAAAGTAAAGCTACATCATGGTGTTTGTATATGATTATTGAATGTCTCTTCTCGTACCTGTATTGGCATGGATACATTTAAAAAAACCTCTTCATAGGGAACTATATGAATAAATAATTGAAATTGACTCTAATGTCCTCTAGCTACCTTTGATATTTCTTGACAAAATGGAGATAGTCCCTAGGGACAATTATTGTCCATGTCATTTTAGGACTGTAATAAGTTCCATTTAATATATGACCTCTTACTGAGACATTACCGACGAATGGGAAGTTTACATAAAAACCAAGAAAACCCAAGTCACACAATCCGTGACAAACAACAATGTTTTCAAGGATTCTGAATCTATTTAATGATAACCACAAATGTAATCTACAAGGCTAAATACTATCAGGTGCAGTCAACTATTAAATTCAACATGTTCAAGTCTAGGTTAGATATTTTTAATGTTTAATGTCAATACAGATATGGACATATTTATGTTAAATTTGACATGTTTTTTAATTTGTGGAAAATTATCATCATGCACAGTTGCACAACTTTAAGGTCAAGAAAACTTGGCTTCTATGCACCGACACTCCCAGGGGTCGTCGTCCGGTAAATTCAATTGTTATTCAGTTCATGCTTAAGTCTATATGTTATATACATAACTTTTAATGTGAAAAAATATAAGCATAAATCTTCTTTTACACGTGTTTCTTAGATCTTGTCGTGCACGGGTAGTGGCTCTAACCATGATAGAAACACTTCTGTGGGGTCTACTGGACGCATTGCAAGTGAGAAGATTGAACGTCAGGATGGCCTAATTGTTGCGCACCCACGCACACAGAGGACACACATAGGTACATTCTAATTCTATTTATCATTTTCTAGTACAAGTTAAATATTTTAACTTTTTAAAAACGTTACATGCATAGGACTTGATTATTTTTGTGCACATGCATTTAGTGCCTTATTCTATTGATACGCCTACCATAAGCATCCCATCGCAAGATATACATGGTTTAGGTAAAATCCAAGTTCATAAATCTTGTTTGACATGTGTGTTTAATTTCTGAAAAATTATGATATTTCTCTTACTTACATGTGATTGTCAATTTATTGTTTTTTATAGGGGCTAGTGGACAGGCACAAAGGACACGCATAGGTACTTTTTAATGTTATTTATCATTTTCTAGTACAAGTTAAATATCTTGGACTTTTTAAAAATGTTACATGTATAGGACTTGATTATTTTTTTGCATGTGCATTCAATGCCTTATTTTGCAGATATGCCTAACACAAACATCCCATTGCCAGATACAAATTGTTTACGTAAATTCTGACGATAATTCTTGTTTGACATAAGTGTTTTTTTTGCGAAAAATTATGTTATTTCACTTAAACTTACATGTGATTGCCAATTTTTTTTTTTTTACATGGGCTTCTAGACATTATGACAATACTGATACTATAGAAGAGTTAGATTCTAGTACACAGAGTGTACATACTGAGGCAGAGGCACCATCATGTATTTTTAATAAACACATTTTATTTAAATATGTATACTTTGATCAAAAAATTATATATAGATTCTAATACTTGCACATGTTTTACTTATTATAGGGTTTATTTATCATGCTCTGATCCGGATTTATGTAGGAACACAATGAAATAAAAAAATACACATAAACGCAGAGATGCAGCGGAAATAAGACTTCATTTCATTAATAACAAATGACTGAAAAATGCTTACAAACAGAATGGAAATAAACTAGCTAGGGCACTGGTAGCTTATCTCTGAGAAGAGATGTGGCGGCTACTGGCCTCTCAACTGCCTATTACAATGAGGCTTGAAGGCCTATATATTACTGAGAAACAATGGAAAACCCTAAACATCCAAAAACCTAACCCTAGGAGATGAAACACCAGAATATGGGCCCCGTTGGGGTAAATTGGTACATCAATTTCCCGGGGTTGTAACTTTGGCATACTATCTCCATTTGACACACATGATACATTGTTAGAAAGATCTATCCGAGGACTACACTGCTGAAATCGAATATTGGGTCTGGAATGAACTCATATTCGTCATAGCATTCATGCCCAAAAAATGTCATTTAGGGCCTCAAAATAGCTCCGGAAGTTCAGGACCCGAATAACTACTAAAAATAGTAAATTGTGCTACAATTAAGGAAACTAAAAAAATGAAAGAAACAATGGTGTGGGTCCAAGTGGAATAGGCGGGTGGTCACCAATATCCACCTGGATCAGTCCTCACCCCTTAGGAAGCAATGGTCCCCATTGCGTTGAGTTCCTCCATGAGATGAGGAAACTTCTGCTGAACTTGGTCCCTGGTGAGCCACTTGCCCTGGTGAAGGAGTTGGCCTGCTTTGACAACTCGATATAGCTATATCTTCTATTGGCGGGTGTTCTTGACCTGTGTGTCCATAATTCGATCAATTGTGGCTTGTTCCATGCAATCTGGGTTTAACTCTGTTGGTGTGAGTTGTTTTGCCATGTCAGATGTGTCTAGTAGAGGTGGAAAGTAGGGCCGAAGGTGGTCCACATTGAACACTGGGTGCAGACCAAGGAATGGTGGAATACCAAGCTCAAATGCATTGTCCCCTATAGCCTTGGTGATGGTGTATGGCCCATATTGGAGCCGGCGAATCTTGCGGTAGGGTCCAGCGAGGTGCTCCTTTTGTAAATGTAGCCACACTTTGTCGCCCACCTGGAAGTTGTGTGGCATCCAATGTTGATCATGTCGTTGCTTGTACTTAGTATTGGCTCTGTCCAAGATTTCATGAACTTGTTGGCAGATGTATTGAATGCGCTCAATGAAGCTGTTTGCCTTGTCAGCCTCAGACTGGACATGGGATTAATCTGCCTGAGTAGCCACAAATGGCATGGCTACATCAATGGGACATAGTGGCTGGAATCCCAAGCCCACTTGAAAGGGGATGTGGCCGGTTGAGCTATGGAGAACCCGGTTGTAGCTATGTTGTACATAGGGGAGGCTCTCATCCCATGTGCATGGATTCTTTGAGTTGTACATGCATAGAATGTGTACAATCATCCGGTTGACGACCTCTGTCTGGCCATCAGTTTGCGGATGGAAAGCTGTGGACTTGGTGAGCTTGGTGTCCAGCATCGACCAGAGGCTGGACCAAAATGTACTGAGGAACGTGTTGTCCCGATATGATATGATAGACTATGGGATCCCAAAGTGTACCCACACTCATTCAAAAAAGAGTTTAGCAGTGGCTTCTGCTATGATATTCTTCTTGCAGGCCATCATAATGGACATCTTCGAGAATCGGTCGACAACCACAAAAACAAAGTCATTGACATGCTTAGTAGAAGGAAGGCCCGACATGTAATCCATAGAGATGGATTCCCAAGGTCGACTAGGGGTAGGAAGCAGAGTATAGAGGCCTTGCTTCTTGATGGTCAGTTTGGCAATGGCGCAAGCAGTGCAGGACTTGATGTACTTCCTGACATCCTATCGAAGGTTCGGCCAATAGAAATACTTTTGCAGTACTGCCATGGTTTTCTCGACCCTGAAATGCCTAGCGACCCAACTGTAGTGCGCCTCCCAAATCATCTTGGCACGCTCGCTTGAAGGAACACAAAGGTGTCCCAGGTGACAAAGCAAGGCATCCTGGAAGTGAAAATTGGGAACTTGCTTACCCTCCAAGAGTGTATTGTATGTGTGGCCAAATTCTGGATCACTTGTGTAGAGAAGTGGCCAATAGAAAGTCTTGTGCCCACAAGAGTTGAGTAGAGTGGTTAGCGCCACGATGGGTGGTCGAAAGAGGCAGTCTGTAACATTATTGGTGCTGCCTTTCTTGTACTTAATGTTCAAATGAAACTGTTGCAGGTATGTTGACCACTTCTGATGGCGATCGTTTTGCAACCTCCCTTGTGTCTGTATGAACTGCAGGGGTCGGTGGTCTGTGTGGATGATCATTTACTTTCCCAAAATGTAATGCTTCCATTGCCAACAAGCCTGCACAATGGAATACATTTCTTTTTCATAAGTGGGATACTTCCGGACTGTGTCGGAAAGTGTCTCACTGTGATATGCCATTGGATGCCCATGTTGAGTAAGGACTACCTCAATGTCATAGTCAGAGGCATCTGTCTCGATCTCAAATGGTTGTTGTAAGTATGGTAATGTGAGCACTGGTACAGAGTAGAGGTGATGCTTCAACTCCCCAAATGCCTTCTGTTGAGATTCAGACCAAAATAATTTTTCTTTAGCTCCTCCCTTGGTGACTTGACTCAAGGGCCAAGTGATATGAGACAATCCCAACACAAACCTACGGTAGAAATTGGCAAGACCTAAAAAGATGAAGATCTCTGTTAGGGTGGTTGGGGCTGGCCAATCCCGAATGACTTGGATCTTTGCTGGATTCACATGCACCCCCCGCTCATCAATAATGTATCCCAAATACTGAACCTCGGTCATGCCAAAAGTGCATTTCTCCAAATTGGCACACAACTTGTGTTGTCACAGTGTTTGGAGGACTTGTCGGATGTGGTGGAGGTGCTCTTCCCAAGTCTGGCTAAATATCAGAATGTCATCCAAGTACACCATGAAAAATGAGTTGGTGACTGGCCGTAGGATGTCGTCCATTAGCCTCATGAAGGTTGCAGGGGCATTCGTCAACCCGAATGGCATGACCAACCATTCGAGAAGGACCTCCTTGGATTTGAAGGCAGTCTTCCACACATTAGAGGGTTCGATTGGTACCTGGTGATACCTCGAATTCAAGTCGATCTTTCTAAAATATTTCGCCCCCTTGAGTTGGTCCAGAAGGTCATCAATCCATGGGATTGGGTACCTATTCCGAACAGTGATCTTGTTCAGTGCCCGCTAGTCAATGCAAAGTCTCCAAGTCCCATCCTTTTTTTGCACCAACACGATCGGGCTCCCACAGGGTGATGAACTTGGCCGAATGTGACCTTTCTATAATAGCTCCTGAATCTACCTCTTGATTTCGTCATTCTCCAGAATAGAGTGCCAATAGATGAGTCCATTGGGCAGTGGTGCACCTGGGGTCAGATCGATGGGGTGCTTGACTTGGTAGTGTAGAGGCACCCCTGCAGGGGAGGTGAAGATGTCCTTGTACTCCTCCACGACCTTATCCATCTGTTGTTTTCATGCAGCGGGGCCCTGTCTAGAGTTCATGGCCACAATCTTCCTCTTTCCCTGAGGGCGGATCATCAGGAAAACAAATTTCCTAGTTTTGGAAATGAGCTTACTGCATTGTTTTGCAGTAACCAAAGAGATGGTGGTAGGCGGTGCTATCTTCGATATCCTGTACAACTTATTTCCCAAGGTGATAATAAAAGCATGAGGCCTAGACTCATACACAACATGTTGCTTCCACAAGTATGGTTGGCCTAATAATACATCAGAAACATCAAGAGGAGTAATGTCACATAATACCTCATCCATGAAGGGCTTGATGTTGTAGGGAAGGTGACATTGTTGGCTGACGCGGAGGTCCTGTCCTTGGTGAAACCACCCGATGGTGTATGGTTGTGGGTGTGCTGTGGTCGGCAAGCCCAACCGCTTCATGACCTCTACTGATATGAGGTTCTTCTTGCTCCCACTGTCGACAATGAACTGCAACGGGGAACCCTTTACCCACATCTTGGAATGGAAGAGACGCTTTGCCTCCTCTAGATCTTCTGGTTCCTCCTTCTGGATATTTGTGGTGGCAACGGTGGCGTTGGGCTCCATATCGATAATCTTATTCCCCTTATAATTCCCCTTGTCGAGTTTTGATTCAGAGTTGGAGCATGCATCCGATTCAGAAGCCTTCAACTCAGATACCAGTGATTGCTTGGCCCGACACTCACTTGTGTTGTGAGTGGAGCTCTTATGGAACTCAAACCACTTCCCCGTGTCCTTTTTTGGCTTTGTGGTGTTGTTCTTTGATTGTGGATTTGGCGGGTTATCCTGGGTCACCCCACCTTGGCTTGGTCCTTTGTTCTGCGGTTTGGGGGTACCTTTCCCTTGCTTCTGATTCACAAACCCAAAGTCTCTCTTTTTCTGTTTGAACTTTTGCTCAATCTTGGCAGCATATCAGTACGCCACACCAAGCAAGGAGATGTCAAGGAACTCCATTTCCTCCTAAATGTATCTGTGTAGAAAACTGTGGTACTTTAACACCAAATGTTTCTCTGAATCTTTGATACCCAACTTTGAGCGTAGGGTATGAAACATATTCGTCATCTCATGCACATCATGGTCCCTTTGTTGTCGCAGCGTAGTCCATTGTATGTATTTGTCCTCATAGCTCCCCACGGGATAATATTGTTCCTTGATGGTGTCTCGGAAAGAATTCCAAGTGGGCGTGGCTGAGAACAGAGAGGGTTCCCCCTCGCCCTATTCCTTCGAGTAGGTTTCCCACCAGTCCTTGACATGGGGGGTGGCTTTGAGGAGTGCGAAAATAATCCTTTCTCGGTCAAAAAATTCATGAACCGAGAAATATCCTTCTAACAGATTCAACCATCTATCTATGGCATTTACATCTATTTGGCCCTCAAATATGGGAATGTCAAAGTTTACTTGTACCTCAAAAGAAGTGGCACCTGCAGAGTGGCTGTTGGATGTCGATGCGCCACTAGTGGGAATCCGTTGAAGAATCTGGGCAAAGTTGTCCATCATTGCGTTCCTTTGTTTCTCGAGGGCCTCCTCGAGCAACATTTTGATAGGATCTCCTGCTCCCTCATATTTATTTTCTTCCCCCATGGGCGGTCGTCGGGGTTTGCGAGACTGATCTTGCAAAGATTCAACCAGATCGAGCCCCAACTCCTTATACCCTGACCTCGTTGGGGACATGCAAAGAAAGATCGAGAACAAGAAGACCGCTCTGAAACCACTGATCTGGATTTATGTAGGAACACAATGAAATACAAAAATACACATAAACGCAGAGATGCAGTGGAAATAAGACTTCATTTCATTAATAACAAATGACTGAAAAATGCTTACAGACAATGGAAATAAACTAGCTAGGGCACTGGTAGCTTATCTCTGAGAAGAGATGTGGTGGCTACTGGCCTCTCAAATACCTGTTACAATGAGGCTCAAAGGCCTATATCTTATTGAGAAACAATGGAAAACCCTAAACATCCAAAAACCTAACCCTAGGAGATGAAACGCTAGAACATGGGCCCCGTTGGGGTAAATTGGTACATCAATTTCTCGGGGTCATAACTTTGGCATACTATCTCCGTTTGACACACATGATACATCGTTAGAAAGATCTATCCGAGGAATACAATGCTAACAACGAATATCGAGTTTGGAATGGACTCATATTCACCGGAGCATTCATGCCCAAAAAATGTCGTTTAGGGCCTCAAAACAACTCCAGAAGTTCAGGACCCGAATAACTGCTAAAAATAGTAAATTGTGCTACAATTAAGGAAACTGAAAAAATGAAAGAAACAATGGTGTGGGTCCAAGTGGAATAGGCAGGTGGCCACCAATATCCACCTAGATCATGCTCCTATTCTACCTCATGATACAAGTAGAGGTCATTGGGCATGTCAATATGCCCACAATGAAAGATATTAACCTCTCTACACTTATCCTAGAGATGTTCCCAATGAGATTCCTTGGGAATACAAAATCGCAATGCTTACTGTGGAAGAGATGAGGGAGAATTCCATGAGATTGCAGGGTGAACTTGAGACTTCTGCTATCTCTATCGTTTTTCGATAGCATCTCCACATTGTTTTGCACAATCTAAACAATTTGATTGAGACTTATATTGGGGTTGGACCATCAACCAATGATTTTTATGAAATGATGCGTAGGAGGTGAATGACGATGATGGGTGGCCACAAGTTCGAAGAAATAAAAAACTTTGTCACAAAAGAAATGGTCTTTTCATTATTTGACTTGCGACATGAAGAAAAAAAATGTCTAAAGATTGCAATATTCAATGATCCAAATATTGCACCACATATTTATTTGAGGTTCCTCTATGCATATGGGAAGTTTCCAATATAATGAGGAGGTCCCTCAATATTTTTTCAATATGTTAATTGCAAATTTTTGGTTGCACATGAACCCTAACTTACATAGGGCGAGGGCACAGATAAAATATCATGTCGGGGCTGCATTAGCAAGGGTAGAAATTGGCATAAATAATATGTCATATCCATCTAATATGGATGACAACTCATTTGATGATTATTCTGATGATGTCTTGATATTTATGAGTCGATGATAGGTCGAGTAGTATGCAACATATTCTAGAGACAGGTATAAGCGAGTCACTGCTCGAGAAAATCGACACATAGGCATGGTACATAAGTATGCTATAATAATTGAACTTACAAAAGACACATTTACAGTATGAGCTAGAATGTACATGTTACATATTAAATGTTATTGTGTGTGTGTGTGTGTGTGTGTGTGTGTGTGTGTGTGTGTGTGTGTGTTTATTCTCCAAATATCATGTCTATAAATTAATTGAAATTTATGTAGTATACCCAAATCCTAAATGATGATGATTATGCTGATGAATATTGTGTTGACCAGGAAGAAACAAATGTATTACTTTGTTGATGTATATATAAATTTGTAAGTGAACATGTCAATGCCTAAGTTGAAAGTAAAATTTATAGGGTTAGTCTCTTACATTTTAATGAAATTTGAGGGTAGCAACAAAAATATACATGTTGTTGAGGAAATTGTACCTACACAATTTTCACACACAACGTAGGTATTAATATTTCTTTTTGATAATATTTTATTAGTTTCAGAATAATTTTTTTTTCCCCAAACATATATATATATATATATATATATATATATATATATATATATATATATATATATATATATATATATATATATATATATATAGATAGATAGATAGATAGATAGATAGATAGATAGATAGATAAACTTTCATTTTGATTTTTCATCCCACAGAAAACTAGGAGCGAATGGAAATTTGGTCTGAAGGAAATGGTGAAGGAATTATGTCTCTCAATGAATAACCTATTTAGGATGATGACTAATGGGGTAACTCACTCACTTTATTAAATTGGGTAAATGAAGCTAGAAGCCTACAATTTTTGTAGTTTTGTTTTAACAATTTTCTTGAGGGATGGATTCATTTAGCGTTGGGGTTGTCGAATGGGATAGGTGTTTTCATTGATGTGTATTTCATGCCTACAAACACTTGGGTCTATCTCTTTTATGTATTTGTACGCCCGAGAAAAAATAGTTCTATGGTTTTGGAGTAATTTTATCATCTTTTGCTATTGAACAAAACTTAGTTGGTTGTTAATATTCAATGTTTTCCTAGAAAATAGTTCTACTAAAATGGATAGAGTGTTGAAAGAATTAGCAGTGAATGTCTCATTCAAGTATATAATTTTGTTAAAGTTATTTGCATATTTTTCTATTGGAATTATAGCCTCTTCCATTAGATTCTAATCAACAAGTCCATTATCCTTAGATTCATGCTCGTGCCTTCCCTAATTTGAAATTCTGGTGAATCCGAGTGGGTGAAATTTTATATCTAGTGTCTTAATCCAAATTTTTTAGAATTAGGGTTCTCTCTATTCTAAGAACATGCTCGAAAACGGCCTTAGAAAGTGTGTTTTCTTCCTATAGATCAATCCAAAATGGTTCATCAACTTTGAGGAATGGTTTGGCTGGACGATATAGAGTGAGTTTCTTTAAATCTTTACCATGGGAAATAATGATGTCTCCTAATCTACAACTGATGTAGGCATGAGTTGTTGCCAACTCAGGTATGAATCCTTAGAATTAAGGGATATCCACCTATCCCAGACTTTTTCTACAACACCATCAAATTTGTGGGGTATTTCCATGACTCTATGGAGACTATAACATCATCAAACATCCCTTATGGCTTCATAGTGAACATGTTAACCATTTGGAGGAATGCAGGATTTTTTCTCAGCAACTCTTGGAGCTATAGTGTGTCCATGGTTTCATTATTCATGAAATTAATTGTTTCCCTTTGTCAATCAGGATGATGTTTTGTATCGGTTGATTAGTGATGTGTATGTTTACCACATGGCTACTTGAATCTAATAATTGGGTAGTAAATACTTTCCCCAACATGAGATTAGCAAGTTGAACTATAACATGAATTGTTAGAAGATATTTTCTTTTTTTCCTAGATTTCCTTAGGCATAGTTCTTTAATATATTTTTTATATATAGGAACATACTTTATTTCGTAGATTAAATGGATTTTGACACACATATTTTGAAGTTCTAAAAAACCAATTTATGGTTATGGAATTGTCCCAATTCTCTCTAATCTTTCTGGAAAAGGTTTGTTATTTTTTTTTTATTGTTCTTGCTAAGGAGAAGGTTGTTCTAGTTTCATCTTGAGGAGGTTTGTGTAACTTGTGTGGCTACTCTTCTTCAGTTGGTTCAGTAATAATGGGTGGAAAATGGTTTGTCATCATTTTTCCTTAATAAAGTTGGATCTCATTACAGTTAATGGGTTCTATAGAATAGGTAGGTTGTGTAATTATCTTGTTGTTGCAAACCAGTTGGTTCATTTTCTTATTGTTTTGGGATTCAGTATAGGTTGGGAAGGAATTTGTGGGTCTCTTTGATTTTGGGGTATATTATTATGCTAAGGAGGTGGCATTAATTCTTTCTATTGGGGTTGTTGCCATTTTTGTTGATGTTTCTAGGGATGTTGATGAGAATACCACTGGGTTTTTTGGGAAATGCAAAAGTTGGGAGATGTCGATAGCTCCAAGGACTAGAAGACCTGTAGTCCAAAGGATTATCTGAATAAAACAATTATAGCCTTACATTAGAAAATCCCGTGGGATATGTTGCAAGAGTGTAACCATGGTTGTGGGGTCTTAGATCCTTACAATGTATCCACCAGTTCTCAACCTCCAGCATATATAAAACATAAGGGAGGGTCATTTTTTCTTGCCTTTCATAAGGTTCATGAATTGAGTCGGTCATATGAACAATTATATCCTCATAGTCATCATCAATGTCATAAATAGGGGGGACCTCAAAATGTAGGATATAATATCTATGATTGTTTTTCTTCAAATCAAGTGGAAAATTGTTTTGAATAGTGCATCATTAATGGATCTATCATACATAGAATCAGTGGTATCCCTCTCATTATCATTCCCATTCAAATATAGATCTTCACCAACCATTTGGATATCTGATTGATCTTCTAAGGTAGAAAGATTAGAGCAATGTGGCATTCTCCCTTCTATGTGTAGTGAGTCTTTTAAGAAGAGTGTAAAATTGGTAGAAGGTTGTTTTTTACCCTTCTATTGACAATCCTTGTCTAGAAAGTAGGCCTTGTTTTCCTATACACATGGATAAGATGTGGTGATGTCACTGTTCACTTCAACTCTGGAATCCAAGTCACCTTGTTCACTTGCAAAACATGGATACCAACCTTCTTCAATAAAATGGCAAGTAACATTGTATTCAAGATGAGTATTGGGCACAATAGGGAAATATCTCTTTGTTTTCATTTCATTTCATAAATATTCTATAAGAACAGTTCTGTCCTCACCTCCATCATAGTCATTATCAACATCGGTCATAGGAGGACCATCAAAATGGATCGTTTAAGTTCTATCGATGTTTTCTTCAAATTTAAGTGGTAAGTTTGAGTTGATCGTTCTATTACACTTATTTTCTTCCCAGAAAGAATCAGAGAGAGAGAAACATAGTTCTTTGACCTCAAGAGACTACTTAAATTTCAAATCATCAATGATCTCACCCGAAATATTATGATCATCTGTATTTATGGATTCATTATATTTACCACTTGACTATTCCTCTAGTGAAATACAATTATGAGAATGTGGCATATTCCTTTCATCATGTAGTAAGTCATGTAGATAGGATGCAACAATGTTGGAAGGATTATCATTATGGATTATATAAGATTCATTTTTCAGACTAGGGGTAGCCTGGCTTTTTTCACCCAAATTTGTCATTTTGGAATGCAAGACAATAGGGTTTATATCACCATAGAATACCAAATTTGTATTATACTCCTTTGCTTCATTTGAATCCTCCGTGGAATATTAAATACACAACTGTTTTTTAACAGTGTTAAGGTCTTTTGTTGAGCTGTGAATGATCATGGGTTAATTACATGCTGCTATGTTTGTGACAACATTGAAATTTTAAACCAGGTCTTCATCACCCTTTATATTTGGGATGTCTTCTTATAGATCCCCCCCATTCATCTTCTATGATTTCAAGATCTAACAACTCTCTAGATAGAATAATGGGATGATATTATCAAAGGGGTCTTGATTAGGCTTAAAATGTGGATTCATATGGGCTGGCTTGCAATACTTACTCTCTACAACAACAACCAATGAATTAATCGTTTCATACCTTTTAGTCGGCTTGTTGAACAATAGATATGTAGGATTTCTTTGATAATCCTGGAAGATGTCATAACCTTTTTCTTCTTTTAAGACCAAGTTCAAGAAAAAAATCACCACTAAAAGATCCTTCAAGTTGTTGCTCACAATCATAGACCTAGAAAATGAAAAAAACATTGATCAAACTATAAATTGAAGGTATACCCCTTGGACAATACTTTTCAAACCATTTTGCTGCACTTTCTTCCAATGTACATGCAAACAACTTCATGATGTCATCATGGATAGTATTTAGGTTTTCCATAAAATCCATGAAAGCCCAAATATGTTGAGAATCTTGAGGAGGTTGTCCATTGAAGGTTGGGATTTGTTCAAGCAACTTCAATGGAGGAGGCTTGTTTGGATGCCCACGAATTTCCAAGAAATCTAAATGTCCAAATGTAGAATACATATTTTACTTGAAATATTCAATAGAGATTAGCAATGAAGACTAAGGCCCTAGAAGAAGGGGTCCTCAAGGGAGAAACCTTCACCAACAAGATCAACTACATCTTGATGAATGTACTCAATCCAGATGATGTTTTGTATCGGTTGATTAGTGATGTGTATGGTTAGTGATGTACATGGTGCCTTAAAAACTTGGTATCATCATTGAGCCACAAATATTTGCATGCACAAGATCCAACACTTCAGTTGTTATTCAGGCTCTCCTCATGTCATCAACCTCCTTGTGTTTCACCATTGCCAAGCATATTACAGATTTCCCTCCCTTATATAGAATATTAGGTAGCCAAACAACCAATTCAGAGAAGAAATATGCAGAAAATACTTATGTCCATAATGTTGCTTCCAAAGTGAGATAGCATTGATATATCCATTGTCCACCAATTCCTGTGAATTTTCCTTGTCATCTGACAATTTCATTGCCACATCCTCTAATTTGTACAACCCATGCTCTTCCACTCCTGAAGCTAACATATTTCCTCTCTTTTTTCCTTTCACCATGCATCTCCCTATTGTGAATACAACTTATACATGTAGATTGCGTTGTTCAATTTGGTGAAAAGAAAGAAAATTTATACTAGACTAGATACATGAAGAACAATTTTGAATGTGGATGTTTTACTATTTGATAGTTGTAGTTGAGCATCCTTGTGGCCTTCAAATTCATGAAAATGGATTTTACCTCATGTAAATGTTTCTATCATGGACATAACTTCCACAAAGGAAACATACATGTCCCTCCTATTTGTCATATGATGTGAGATGCCCATGTCAAAGTATCACATGCCCTTCTCACACTCAAAAACATACATGAGCCTTTTTTTATTAGATAAGGAGAAATGCTCCCATGGTTCATAAAGAAATCCATTTGACAACTCATATGATTATGCCCAGGGTTCAATTATTTTTACCTATCTTGGTATTAGACCCCATTTTTTGGATGGATTTGTTCTATTTTTTTATTGTGCTTCCAATGTCTATAATTATTCTAAATGATCGATATCTTCTACATGTTACATGATTCCCTGTGTGTTTATTCAGTGTTGAACTTTTGAGACCACAACAACTGTACTCAACTATGTGAAAAAGTGAAGCTTGTGCAGTACCGATAACTTATCTCTATTGTTTTAGATATTTCTTGCAAAACTATTCAAAGTAAAAGAATCATCTTTTGAATCTTCCATATGTCATACTTCAGTGCTGCCCACTGTCAGATTTCTACAATAGTGGTGATGATATATTTGTTTTCTTGATGATATATCTAGTTTCTTTCTAATGGTATTGATCCACTTTCCTTGTAGTATTCCTTAGAGAAGTTACACTTTTCTCAATATGTTGTAAAATCATTTCTATGGATGAAACATTGAAAGTGTTTTATTTTTTCTTGCACTATGGAATTCTCTCTTAGCCGGTCAATGATACTTCGATATTTTATCATCTATGTTGATAATCATGTTAGTAATTTATTTACAAAAAAATTGGAAGATAAAACATTGAATGTTTGGTCTAAATTATAAATATGTGACCATTCAATGTATACTTAATAAACAATGCCACTTGCTATTGTAATTATGTCTTATAAATTACGTATTCAATGTACATTATTTTTAATATGTATGGATTCCTTTATGTTATCCTCTTTAATTTTGATATTCAATATATGAACCAATTTGGTTTTTTAATACTCCCTACCACAATCGTTAACATCAGATGTTGGTTAAACTTCAGATTCATCACTAATACTATGGCATGGGATTTTATTGGATGTTAAATCATTCATCCTTTCTTGCTCCCTATGTGTTTTAAGCACTTATATTGGATACCTAATACAACACTCAAATCATGTTTTTGTAATTTCCATGAAATGGGTTCTAAATCGTGTAAATGTGCCTATTCAATGTGGACAAAGTGTGCACTTGATTTATGCACCCCCCTCTGAGTCTGCCAAGTCCAAGCAAGAAGATGATCTTATATTTCATGAGGAATATATCATTCCTAGCAATGAGAAAGAAAACATGTATCCATTACATAGTCAATCAACCTTTAGGAATGACACAAAAACACAAGTTTTCATTCAATCACAAACCAACAATGGAGAATGATATGTCCATAAACTATATAAAGTCCATAAACTATAAAGTGCAATTTATATAACAATTATATGTTCTAACCCTAGGATCAAAGAAAAATTCATCTTTACCAATGTGTTCTTGATTCATATCAAATGTGCTAGTGGCATATTCTCAAGAATGGCATTATGATCTTCTATTGACAATTTCCATTTTCGATTCTTGGACTTTTTCCTAGTATTCACTGGCTTCAACTACAACCAGGATGCTATGACCAAATGACTGTACTGAGCACATATAACATATGGCTCGTAGTCTTGAAAAGTAATATGGTCATTACATTTCCTTACTTCTGCAAAGAAATGTCCCATTAAAACCATTGAACCCGCTGCATATGTATAATTTGATGGATCTTTAAATTCTTGCATCAACGTGATTTTCGACTTAGTGCATCTCAATAAATAATAATGCAGTTTTTCTGGATTATCTACTGGTGCAATGAAAACAAATACATCACCTTCTATAACAATATCAGAAACACAATCATAATCCTTGTCAATCACAACCACTTCATTGGCGTGCTTTTCATTGGTGTTATTTCCAAATGGGGGAAATGGTGTTAATTCTTGGTGTATCCATGGTTTGAATTTTTTTTTAGTTTGGTTTTGATACTCATCAAAGGACTCTACATCATCAATACATGCAAGAAAGAAGCAAGAGTACTTTTGTTTCTCGATTGCGTGTATATTTGCCATTTTTTTACTCCTAATGGAGTGTAAGCCCCATGTTTTAGGGATTGCATCACAATTATATGCCATTGATATTTCAACATCGCCCATTGCAATAGTCTAGAAGCACCTGTTTAAGATAAACACATAACTCGTGCAAATCAAATTTCACATTTAAATAAAATAAACTTTTTTTTTTCATAATTTAAATATAAATACTCATGTACATCTAAACATATTAAGTAACTGCATTTGAAAAAATAAAGGGTCATTGAAACAATCACATACCTTCTTACATTAGCCATCCTTTCATTGAATTCATGGCTTAAATTTTTCTTGCACCAATTAACAACATCGTTTGAATTTGTGAGGTGAGAAGCAGAGTGATTCATTTGATATCTCCTAAGTGCACATTTTACGCAAGCCCCGACACCATCATGTTCTCCTTTTCCATGTCCCATTTAAAAAAATATCCATGTGTTGTGAACATCCATTTTATTATGAAGGTGAGACAACCATAAGAATGAGCATGTTGATTTAAACTGACCACCACAACCATCTGACCACACCCAATGCTCTTTAAAAGTGACCCCTTGTCTTGATATTTCTTTATAAAGCATATTAAAACAATGTTGGACAAAACATGTATCATGTGTACGATCATCACTGATGTAGAAATGGTACTCTTTAATCACTTCACGATTATTTTCATTGCTATCAGAACCATCGACATGAAGCTCTGCATGTTTGTACAAAATATGCACAAGTATAGATACCTGGTATGAGTGATAATACTCACTTTGTATCTCCTTTTGCGGAGTGAAAGTGTAATTTTCAGCAAAATCAACAATTGATAATATTGTTCCTTTTGGAAATACATCTTGTGATTGCTTGAACTGTAAGTCCTTCCATCGTGCTTGATATATCTATATATTTTCTCCCTGAACAACTCCATAAAATATGTCACAGAGATATCATCTTCAACTAAATCAATCTTTCTTGATGTTGTCATTGAATCTATAACATGAGTATAATCAACATATTCCCCATATTGTCCATTTCAAAATGTGATTTGACAATTGAGGATCATTTGGATCAATGGGGTATTTATCATAAAAAAGGGCCAAATGAGAACATTCTTCACATTTTCTACCACTGAAGCATTGTTTCTTATAGAATAATTGATCATTCTCTCATGCACATAATATTTTAGATACAAATTGACGAACACTCAAAGGAAGGGGGTCATTTGGCCAACATTATATGCCAAAATTTATAAGTGTCTCATAATATAATTTTAATTCTACATGGTATCGAAAACAAGATATGTCACAGACAACGATGGGCCTAACATACCATGGTTTAAGATTCACAAATGTGCTAAGGGAAATCTTGACATTAACATTACCCTCCATAAAAAAAATTGAACATTTCCACTTGAGTGACCTCTGTTATTTATTTGGTATGAGTTTCATAGTTTCCTCTAGATATATGGCATCACACAACATCCTTTTCATTTGGTAAGAGACGATAGTTTAAATGCCAAAACTATTTCACCCTGTCCCTCACATTATCTGGAAGTCTATCTTGATAAGTTTTCCTATAGATAACAACCCAACAAGCAACTTCATCATCCTCATCTAATTGAACCCTAACGTTTTTATGCTTCCATAAAAAAATTCTTTATTTTCTTAACATTCTTGCAGTCATAGCCAACAAAGGATCAGTTGCAGTGTTTTTTGCCACAACCCCTATTATCAATGTTTTACGAGAAACCACTAAATCATGATATCATTTCCTTGTAAGTGTGGCAAGGGCCGAGGTCACATTTTTTACCATCTCATTTGTTTTAACCTCTTTGACACTTTTAATGCCCAATAATTTAATTGAATTTCTTAGAGATTTTTTCTTTAAGAATCTATGTAACAATTGAGCTTGTTCTATGACAGGAATACCTTCAAGATAATTCTCGAGTATCTTTTTTTCTTTATACCGAGCTATATGATCAAGCATCAAAGGTCCTAATTCTTCAATTTTACTTGAATCCATATTCTCCAAAAAATTGTCGTCAATGAAGATATTGTTGCAACTTCTAATTAATCTCTATAAATTGATAGGATGGTAGGATGTTGTAAGTTAGATGTTGACCCTACATGAAAATATATAAATTTATAATATTGTGAACTTTCAAATCAATTATATACTTGTATTAAATACAATTTTATAAACATAAAAACAAATATTTACTCACCAATCATGGTCTAAGTATCAATGTTGCCCATTGTTTTCTCCACATTTGTCATTTCCTCGTCACCTCCATGTTCATCATTTATTTCATCAACGTGTTCCTCGACATTTTGCATTCCTTCATCACTGCCATGTGCCTCCACATTTTTCAATTCTTATCCACTGCCATGTGCCTCCACATTTCTCATTTCTTCGTCATCGCCATGTGCCTCCACATTTCTTTCCATTGCTCTTTGTTCTCTTAACTTTCTACATTTTCATGTTTTCTATCTTTCCTTTCCTCTCCATCATTTCTGGTGCGATCATGTTTTGTTGTTCATTTCTTTTGGTTTCCCAAGTTGAAAGAATTAAAAACCTAAACTTCAATGCCAAAAACCTGAAATCATAGTAATATTTCGGATATAAAATTGTACAATTAATTAAACAAATTGCAATATGACATGAAAACAAAACCAAATTCACAATATGTCCCTTTATAAAAATAACAGTACTATGCTAAAACCAAATTCACCATATATCCCTTATATAAAAAAATGTAATATGACAAAACAAAATTTACAATATGTTGCTTAAAAAAAAACAATAATATGCCAAAACCAAATTTGCATTTGTCCTTTAAAAAAACAAATATTAATATGCTAAAACCAATTTTACAATGTCTTTTAAAAAAAAATCAGTAATATGCCAATACCAAGTATATAATATTTTCCCTTGTAAATAAAATAAGCAAATATACCCTTTGTAAATAAATTTGTAATATGAAAAATTTTAAAATCTCCATAAGCAAAACAGAAAATACCTTAGAACTTTTTTTCGCACTGAAAATATTCGAACTTGAAATTCTTTTTTAGACTTGCGGAGGTGAATGATGGAAACAAACTTTCAAGTGAGAGATTATATATTGTACTCTCGGGTGAGAAATTCTATAATCCCATCGGGAATCTCAGGAAATGAATATGTTGGCCCCTAAAAGATTCTCTGGGAATTATGTAATAAATCTGTTTCTTGAGAGTTTTTTTATTCTTTCAGACGAGAGTTGAAACAAACTCTCAAGCAAGAATTTTGTTTAACCCCAGGTTACTTTTTGGGCCAAAAACACTCTCGCCCAAGAAATTAGTAAATTTCTTGGCCGAAAAATTTACTCTGCCGAGAGTTTCTAGTCAACGAATACAACAAACATTTATGCAGTTTTCTGAAATTTGTCACTTGAGCAAGGTGGAAACCAAGAAAAATATGAAAATTACATGTCAGAGTTTATACTAGTAGATTCGTCCTTGAATCTACTTTTTCATACTATAAGAATTTTTGAATTTCATTTGGGATTTTTTTTTTTTTACTCTTTTGTTTTCTAAACTTTATCATTAGGAAATTTAGTGAGCTAAAAATTAGTCACAATGAAAATTCAATATCATCACAATGACAACACCAAAAACATGTAAAAACTCTCAAGGATGTTCCTTGCACTATCCTCTTCAAAATGGTAGTTTTATTTTGTTTGATAAGAGTCACATTTGAAATAAAATGCGAGGACACCGACAGATGTCAATAAGGCACCATTTTTTAAACATATTTTATTTCGATAAATAATAAAAAATAGTGCTTAAGTCTGAAAATACTCAACATATAGTCCAATACCAAGTAAAATCTATGTATATTATCAGAATACATTTTTTTTTTCTGTAAAATGAATAAACATCTCTAAAAAAAAAATGAGGGGCACACAGGTCACTCATTATCCATACCTAAAATTTTAAAGTATATGTCATTGGTGCCCCTCAAATTTGTCCCACATATGTCCATAATTTTTTTTTTTTAAATATGAGTACGAAGCTAATAAAATTATATAGAACTCTTGTGTTTACTTCAAGGTGAAATTCCTAAGGGAGCTTAATTCTTGAATTAAAAATTTGAATTTGTTGTTCTTTTGTATTTATAATAATTTTTTATATCAAATAATAATAACAAAATTTTTAAATTAAACTATATTAATAAAAAATATAACATTTTTATATCAAGTAAAATTTTTAAATTAAAATATACTAATAAAATTAGTTATTGCAAATTGCACTTTTTGTCTTATAAAATAAAAGACTTTACACATTATTTAGTATTAAGTTAAACTTAATTGATAAAATTATTTAATTAAATTAAAATATAAAATTAAAAAAATCAACTTTTTAATTATGCAAGTTGTAAACTTTCTTTTGTAATGCATTATGCACAAAATCACAATCTGTTGTTGTTCAGATTAGTGTATGAGACTCCTTACGAAATCACAATTTGTTGTTGTTTAGATTGGTGTATGAGACATAAATATGTATGAAATCACAATTTGTTGTTGTTTAGATTGGTGTATGATACTCCTTTCACCAGACCTCCAAAAAGGAAACACATGTTCTTAACCATCAGACGAAATGAGTATGCTGCAAATGTTATCATATAATTTTCTTTTATCTCTATGTGTGTGGTAGTTACAAAATGTTTTCCAATTTTTAATATGGTATTAGAGTTTGTATGGATTAAACTATCTTATAAAATATTGAAATCCTCCCTATACAATAGTAAATCTATTTTTGTAAGAGTTTTGTTTATATTTTGTATTTATTATTTCTATGTGGAATATGTATCCTGCATTGGTGAAGTATTATTGATTTGGTGCATAGAAGATGCCAAATTTATTTTTGTGTAGTGTTGAAAGAATTACATGCCCTAATCTATGCTTTGCATGCCTCTAAGGTGCATGGCTACACGTGCTTTTGTTGCTTGAGCTTGGCGATGTGAATATAATTATAATTGTAATTATATTTTTATTGTTTTAAATATTAAGAGTGAAATGTTCAAATTCGATCCTTCGCTAACAATCATAATCATACATACAAATAAATAAGTTAAATGTAAATGAGTCTTAAATTAAAATTTTGTATTTATTAATCGTTAATCTTTATAATATTTTTTTATATCAAATAACAACAATTTCTTAAATTAAATTATAAATAACAAAAAAATATTTATTTGTAAGTCACACTTTCATGCATACCCCACCCCCCTTTGTGACCTCCAAGGAGGAAACACATGTTCTTAACCATTAGGCCCACTCAGTGTGTTGCAAATGTTATCATATAATTTTCTTTTATCTCTATGTGTGTGGTAGTTACAAAATGTTTTCCAATTTTTAATATGGTATTAGAGTTTGTATGGATTAAACTATCTTATAAAATATTGAAATCCTCCCTATACAATAGTAAATCTATTTTTGTAAGAGTTTTGTTTATATTTTGTATTTATTATTTCTATGTGGAATATGTATCCTGCATTGGTGAAGTATTATTGATTTGGTGCATAGAAGATGCCAAATTTATTTTTGTGTAGTGTTGAAAGAATTACATGCCCTAATCTATGCTTTGCATGCCTCTAAGGTGCATGGCTACACGTGCTTTTGTTGCTTGAGCTTGGCGATGTGAATATAATTATAATTGTAATTATATTTTTATTGTTTTAAATATTAAGAGTGAAATGTTCAAATTCGATCCTTCGCTAACAATCATAATCATACATACAAATAAATAAGTTAAATGTAAATGAGTCTTAAATTAAAATTTTGTATTTATTAATCATTAATCTTTACAATATTTTTTTATATCAAATAACAACAATTTCTTAAATTAAATTATAAATAACAAAAAAATATTTATTTGTAAGTCACACTTTCATGCATATCCCACCCCCCTTTGTGACCTCCAAGGAGGAAACACATGTTCTTAACCATTAGGCCCACTGAGTGTGTTGCAAATGTTATCATATAATTTTCTTTTATCTCTATGCGTATGGTAGTTACAAAATGTTTTCCAATTTTTAATATGGTATTAGAGTTTGTATGGATTAAACTATCTTATAAAAGATTGAAATCCTCCCTATACAAAAGTAGATCTATTTTTGTAAAAGTTTTGTTTATATTTTGTATTTATTATTTCTATGTGGAAAATGCATCATGCGTTGGTGAAGTATTATTGATTTGGTGGAAAATGTATCATTCGTTGGTGAAGTATTATTGATTTGGTGCATAGAAGATGCAAAATTTATTTTTGTGTAGTGTTGAAAGAATTGCATGCCCTAATCTATGTTTTCCATGCCTCTAATCTATGTTTTGCATGCCTCTAAGGTTCATGGATACACGTGCTTTTGTTGCTAGAGCTTGGTGATGTGATTATAAAAGACTTATGAATGTTTTTTTCTATTTTGTAATTTGTTTATTAAACCAAAAAATTGCACTAGGAAAAGTGTTGGCATTGAAATATGGAAGTGATAAGGTTTTCTTCAAGAGGTTAGAGGAATCGACTACGCTCGTTTGGAAGGTGACTATGGGTTACCTTCAAGAAAAAATTTTGGGTGCATGAAGGTTTTACTTGGGTGGTTTTTCAATTGTTGATAAAATGTAACTTAGCTCCCAATAATGGAAGAGATGAGCTTATTGTAGATCACATGCATGGGTTCTAGTTAGAGGAGGAGGTACATGTGGTTCAATGTTGTTTGTAACTTCATTGGTCATTATATGCATTAGTAATTTTATACTTATTTGTGAAGGATCCCTCCCTAATTAGATGATTAGTTCTCTAGAGTGTGATAAAAACGTATCATTTCCATTTTCATAGCATTACATACTATGCTAAAACTAAGGAAACTAGGTTGATGGGCATGCATCAATTTCTTCTCTTCTATAATTTTATATAGTTGTTTTATTTTGTATTACAAGATACTTGGTCTACAAATATGAAATGTTAAAACTAAGAAAACTAGGTTGATGGGCATGCGCCAATTTCTTCACTTCTATAATTTTTTATGGTTGTTTTATTTTGTATTACAAGATACTTGGTATAAAAATATGTAATGCTAATTGATATGAACCTTAAAGAGAATTAATATACAATGTGCCAATATTACATATTATAATTCTCCACTTCTACTTAATACAAAAATATCCTAAGTTGTTCATTAGAATATTTTATTGATCATCAAACATAGAAATACAAAGTATGATTTTTATTTTATATGTTAGTGTAGGAATAATATCTCTAGCAAGGAACCTTTGTCTAACCTAGAAATACACCTTATAGTCTATTCCTTTCTAACTTTGTCAATACATATCTCATGATATATCTTACCTTGACAATTTGAGATTATAACCATCCATACAAATTTTAGTGACATTATTCAATGGATATCGCAACAATGTCACTGAGATAGATACATGTGTACATTAACCATGCTTTTGTTTAGGAAAATAAATTTGTACTCAATTTAGTTCAATAGTAATGATAGTTTGGAACAAAGGAAAAGAGCACCATTTCTTGATTATCTTGAGATCCAATGCCTTCTATGAGTATAGAGATAGGTATAACTAGTTTCTTGTAATATTAACACTTGAATTTGTATCCTTCCTCTTCAAGACCCTTAATCTTCAATCCCCAACCATTATAGTAGTTGCATTGAGGGTCCTCTCCAAGCGTGCTACAAAAACATGAAGTTATTCGATTAATCCTTGATTTTTCTAAGCTTTGATGGACATAGGAAGCCTCTACAAGCTATATTCATATATCACATGGAAATAATGGATTAAATATTTTGGGGTGAACTTGAGGGGAAAAATACTACATTTGGGCTCATAATTTGATATGAAATCGACGTTTAAAACTTCAAACAAACTTTAACCATGACTATTATTAACATTGAATTGATGTCAAGATTGTGGTATCACGTTTTCAATGTCTGGAACGTCAACTAAACATCACAAAATCAATAGTAAAGACTTAAAAAAAAAAAAAAATCATGTCCGTTATTTGTTGGTTAATAATGGACACTAGTTTGACATCATATCAACATTTAGAATGCCTACTACACATCAAAAAATAAACAGTGAACAAATCAAAAGCTTTTCATTTCATATCCATTATTTGTTGGTTAGGCGACACTAGTTCAACATTCAATTGACCTTCCACACATACATACAACATGGATTCCATATTTTCAAAAGAATAGAAGAAGCCTTAAATGCCAAATATCTGGCATCTAGCTTATGTAAATTCTAACCTTTGATGCTAGTTTGATATTTCATCAAACAAACGTAGAAAAATTGACATGTAGTTTGTAACGACCCCGTTGTTACTACTACCAGTGAAGCAACAATGCAATTTTTTTTTTCTTTTTGACAAGATGACAACAACGATTACAGCTAAACAACACATCTAACGACAAGCACCATGCCCACTGAACATGAAGCCAACAACTACGACTCCATGCACTGGCACAAGAGCCACTGGGCGAAACAAGCGTAAAACAACAAGGAGGAACGAATACCCGCCCGACACAAACAAGAATATGCCTACAAGCTAAGGGAAAACATCACCCTCCTGACACAACATCCTTGACAACCAATGACTAGAACCTCAAGGTGCACGAAACCAACACATGAAGGTGTTACAACTTATGCGCTAACAACAACTTACAATGATAAAAAACACTCACACAAGAAGCACAGACTCCGACCACGATATCATTCACCTCTATCCAATAGGGCACACCATGATCCCCTCATCAGGAATCATGTCATCCCCAAATGGGAGGTGTGACAATAACCTTAGTGAAAACATATTCTATCTGGACCATAGACTCAAGACCAACCCACGCGCTAGGAGACTGAAATAGATGACACAAATACTACACCCACACCCCAAGCAACCAGTCAACTAGACTCCAGATGACATTACTCAAAAGAAAAAGCGCAACTGTTACATGACTTTGCCAACAACCCAAACCATTAATCAAGTTTAATTTAGTCGATAATTACAATTCTAGTTTAACGTTAATTACAATCTAACTTAGCAATTAACATTATTTAACAGCACTAATAACATCATTGCATAATGCTACAAGTATAACTCTTATTAACAAATTAAATTACATCATACCCTCTAGTTGTATTAACCGTACTAAATTAACAAGTTGTCTATTAACATTAAAAAGAAACTGCAGAGAATGAAAATGCCTTTAAAGCGAGCTATTTTCATGTGGTTTTGTGGATTATAAATAATCGTCATTCGACGCTACTCGACGCAGTTTTATTGTTTTCTCGTTGTTTATAATAAATATCATATCAATCTATTCAATTCAAATTCAATGCTATCTTTTTGTTCTTGAATAAATGTCATGTCAAGTTAATCAATGCACATTTGATGTTAATTGCTATTTATAATTAATACCACCTCGATGCTAGTTAATGAAATTTAATGCTACCTTGTTGTTCATAATAAATGTCATTTAGATTCATTCCATGCAGTTGATTCTTTTGGTTGTTTAAAAACATTTGTTATTCAATGCTAATCCAACCATTTGTATTCTATCTGTTAACTATTAGCTGAGTCGAATTATCACTGCAGTCTAAATAATGGAAATTTTGCAGAGAAGAAAGAGCAACTACACATTCACTGGAAACTAGCAGTCCTACCATTAATGAGTACAGGTCTGTCATAAACCAACGCAGGCAAGCTATGCCTTGCTACCCATCATTGTTCCTTAATGTGTTAATTCACAGTAAATAAAAGGAATGATTCTATTCACTGAATTAAGATAAGTTTGTGTAATTACTGGAGCAATTATATTGTTGTAATATGATATTCATTGCAGTTACTGGAGAAATTAAATTTTCTTTAAATTCAGTGATAAGAATGTTGATCTACCATTCATGGAAAGAAATAAAACACAGGTCTACACAGTCATAATTCGTTGTGGTAAAAAAATGGAGTGAGGCAAATTCGTGGGGAAAGTAAATGCAGTTTTCACCATGGGATTAATGGCCAAAAATCGCAAAGGTTTAAAGGAAAATCGTTGAGGTTAATAAGCATCGAA
The DNA here is from genome assembly GCA_009831015.1 of Picea engelmannii. NCBI lineage: Eukaryota > Viridiplantae > Streptophyta > Pinopsida > Pinales > Pinaceae > Picea > Picea engelmannii. The sequence continues at coordinate 310,004 of ML788466.1, forward strand.
TGACAGACTTAACAAGTGGAAAAATTGCAAGGTGACAAGCATGGATTGTTGTCCAAAAGAATGGAACATAGCAGCCTTGGCAATTGGAAAAATCTCAGGTAACACTTTGGAAAAAATGCAGTCTTAACCAACAACGATGGATCTTAACAAGTGTCAAATCACAATTTAATAAAAATGAATTGCAGACAACGAAATGGCCAAATTTTCCAGGTAAACAAGCAATGACTAATGTCTTAAAAATGGAAAATCGCCAGAGGAATCTATCCAGCAATGAAGACACCTTCAATTAAAAAACACGCAGAACAATCTGTCCATCATTAAAAATGCATTCAATATGTAAAACAAAATGCATAAATAATTCAGCAATGGTCACGCCTTCAATTTAAAAATCGCAAAGAAATATATATCCATCAATCAAAAGAAATCCGCTACCATTCAAGTCCGAATTCCTTGTCAAACGACATATGAACACCAACCTTCAATGAAGAAATCCGCTGCCATCCAGGGCATGAATTCACTGTAAAATGCAACCATAAGGACATATAAAAACACCTAGAGGAAGTGTGGTTGAAATAAAGGCAATGGCAGACTATAAAAAGGGTAATCGATGTGAAATGAAAACTGAAATTTGCATGCAGATCCACTACCAATCCATCAAGCAACTACTGGAAAAATTTCACTGTGTAACTGAAAGAAACAGAGGCATCATATAATATTGCATATATATATAAAACTAATAGCCCTATCATAAGAAAGAGTGCAGACATATCAATACTTGTAGGAATATAAAATTTTGTTATCCATGATAAGGCAACCTTAAGAATAAATTGTTGTCCACTGTAAACCACGTGGTTGTTAAATAAAGCTACCGATCCACATGAAAACAATCCAAAATATAGAGATTGCGCCTTCAACTCAGAGGTTATCGATCAAGGAAAACAATGATAATCTTTCAAGGAAACACAAGGGTTTCATAGTTTAAGAAATCAGACGCAGAGGTACACAATATCTAGAAGGCGCAATGACCATTAATCAACCAAGGACAATCAATAGGGGTAGACGACTGGGAAAACACATCCTTCACTCATCATCCATGCACAAAAGAGAAGGGCATTAGAATCTAGGTCGTTGTGCACCCAAGTGATGACCCTCGATTCGTCTCCTGGCTGACTGCTCAGGCGTGGACTGAAGAACTAGGGATGAGGACGAAAATCTCAACTCTTCACAACAATCAACAAAACCAAAGGGCAGTCATAACATGCAGAGATCGAAAGCCAAGGGAATCAATCAACAAAGAGCTTAAGGATAAAGGGAATTTAAGTTATCAATTAAAATGCTAAGTCAAACATTTTCTTTACCCAATTAAAAATACATAATTGAAAACATGAGGTATAATAAGAATATACCATGCAGAATCAAGTAAGTGTATTATAGCCCAATTCATCCGCTCTGAGTCATTATTCTGTGCGCTTCGTGCAGCTCCATCTTGCCGACCGATGAGACTTCACCGATACCTCCTAGCCAACGCTAGAGGTACTCTTCTTCCTCCTTAGCTCCCCAAGCCACAAAGGGGCCATGCACACTAAAACATAGATCAAGTAGCTTCCAGCTCGCCTCACAAGGCCAAGCTACCACTCCTCACTGAGATGAGTATTCTAACTCCCACAAGCTAAGTTAGTCAAGTCTAAATTTCTGCAGCGTACGTTACGCATAACAGAATAGATGCATCCTCCTCCTCCTCCCTCTTTTATCTAGAGTTTCTAAGTCATTTACTTCCCAAATTCCCATTTAATTTATTGTTTAATAATTTAATTTGTAAAAATCCTCCCCGTACATTTGCCACCCACCCCCTTTATTGCACCATAAATTAATTTCATTAATTAATTAATTACTCCTATTTCCCTCACCCACCTAAAATCATTCCTAGAATTGCTCCTAGGTGTCCCCATATTCCCTTACACATTTTAATGACTTACCCCCTTAGTAATTTACTTGTTGAGTTTAATTTAGAAGGTTCTTAAATGCTAGATACCTTACTAAGTTAGTATTTCTACTTTTTCCTTGTGTTTCCCCTTTCTTTTTATATTTCTCAGTTTTTCCTAGTTTCCTAATTCTTTTAATTTCCCTCTTTCCCTTTTCATTTAAAACTCAAATTAGCATGTGTATAAAATTACCTTTTTCCCCTTTTCCATTTTAATTGATAAATGTTTAATTGGCATATGTAACAAAACAATTATTTCCCCCTTTTTAAATTTTATCCCCCAAAAGATTTTTACAAATTAATTGAATTGCTTATCCCCTTCTCGTCACATGATTAATGAGGATTATCATTATTATTTATTTATTTTTATTTTTATTTTTTGAAAAATATATATTTTTATTTTTATCACAAGTATCACTTAGACCTAGACTTTATTTTCCTAGGCTGGGCAACATTTTATTAAGGAAATTGTTTTAAATCTTTCTCATCACATTATTCATTCTAAGGCCATATAGGTTTATTCATTTATTATTTAACAATGTGGCGTGCCCTTTAGGACGCACTAGGTGCTCCAAAGGTGCCACTTGCCTCATTATGTTTCCCTTGCACGACGTGACCTTCAAGATGCACTCCATGCTCCAAGGGTGCCACTCACCTCATTTTGTTTCCCTTGCGTGACGTGCCCTTCAGAATGCACTTTGTGCTCCAAGGGTGCCACTTGCCTCTTGACTGACTTGGTAGACATAAAAAAACCCTGGAGTCAATACTCCGCCATGTGATCTTGTGGGAGACTAAGGAACTCTAAGGAATAAGGCCCCTGCCTTATTACGTGCCCCTTCGAATCATCATGAGTGACTGTCGCAGATGGCCCTCATGACATCATGGGTCTTCTTGAACTAGGTAATCATTAACCTATAGTTCGAGCCATGACAGGAGTGCTAGTAGGCTGTGGTAGGGTTGTTTTCCACACCTCTCCCTCAATGTCTCTGGTTATCGTGCGTCACCGCTCTACTCCGCATGTGAGTCTGGTCGACAAGCTATCGTTGGCCAACATCATCAATGAATCATGTCAGAAATATTATACATAATCATATCATATGATTAGATGCACAAACTTCATATATACAACAATCAAAACCCAATTGTCCACTCCCTGACTCGGTACAGAGTCCAAGGGATTTCATCGATGCCTCTGCATCCTCGAGGTCCAAAATCATACACACTTGGGAAACTGAGTCAATAGCACCTGTCTATGTCAATACAACAAAATAACATGTCATAAATCCATAACGCCTCATAATCATAATCAAATGCCCAATAGTATAATAATCTGAATCACTTGCAAGCAAGTGTCCTCAAAGAATAAGTTCGCTCAGTGCATGCAAGAGAGGGATGTTACATACACCCCCTCTTGGTCTAAAATCCATCTCGAATTTTCACTGCATATAAGTGATGAAATAAGGTGTATCACAGTATCATAAGTCTATCTATCAAACAAAAATGAAAACTATTGGCGCATATCATATGCATCCTCCTAGGTCGCCGAGTGCGGACTATAGTTGTCCCACTGGACATTGACCCGATCTACTGTTCAACGCCATAGTTTTTGAATGTGATAATCCAGGATGTAGATTGGCTCAAATGTGAGAACCCCCTCATCCGATACCTGCAAGGAACTTATGTCAATAACATGTGTAGGATCACCAATATAATGTCTCAAAATAGATACGTGAAAAACATTGTGCATATGCCTCAAAGAATCAGGCAAGGCTAGTCGATAGGACATGGGCCCCTTCCTCTCCATGATCTTTAAAGGTCCCATGAAACTAGGAGAGAGTTTAGCTCCCTTTCCAAACTTGATGAAACTCTTAGGCAGTTTTACCTGTAGGAAGACTCGATCGCCAACTTCGTAACTACAGTCCACACGGTGCGCATCGACATAACTATTCTTTCAATCATGTGCTTCTTTAATCCTTTGTCTTATTGTTTTCATTTTCTCTTCCATCTCTTGGATCATTTCTGGTCCCACCAGGACCCTATACTCTAACCGATCCCAACTCAAAGGCGTGTGACATGGTCGCCTGTAAAGAAACTTGAAAGGCGCCATCTTAATGGTGTTTTGGTAAATGTTGTTATAAGCAAATTCCACCAGTGGAAATAATTCTTCCCAATGCTTTTGTTGGTCCATCATGCACATGCGCAACATGTCCTCCAAGGTCTAGTTCATTTGTTTGGTCTTCTAGTCATTCTTCGGGTGATACGCTGTACTAAAGTTAAGTTGGGTTCCCAAGGCCTCTTAGAAACTAGTCCAAAATCGTCCAGTAAACACCCATCCTCGATCAGATATAATCCTCTTAGGCACGCCATGCAGCCTCACAATCTCACTGATGAAAACTCTAGCTATGTCAGGTGCCTGATACATCGTATACACATGAATAAAATGAGAACTCTTCGTCATAGTGTTGACTACTATGAAAATTGAGTCATGTCTCCTTGCCCTCAGTGGAAATACAACAATAAAATCCATCGAAATAACCTCCCATTTTGATTCTGGAATAGTGTGTGGCTGTAGTAATCCTACTGGATGTCTATGTTCGGCCTTTACCTATTGAAATTCTAGACATATGGCCACATAGTTGACTATCCTTGCCATTCCTTTCTAGAAGAATAAGGGTTTAAGGTCTGCCCTCATATTCGTGACTCTCGGGTGAGCCATGTATACTTCTCTATGAACCTTGTTTAGTATCAAGCTCCTCAACTCGTCGTTCGATGCGACGTAAATCCGATTTTTAATCCTCGATAATCCATTGTCATCAAACGTAAATCCTTCAAATCTCGGTACCATCATTGATTTTTTTTTGATAAAATCCTCGACCTCTTTGTACCAGTCATCGTCATGTTGTAAAGTTATAATCTTTTCACGTAGATTCGTCTGAAGACGAAACACTAAAAAGATGCATGGTCTTTGACATAATGCATCTTCCACTCAATTCACTGTCCCTTTTATGTAATAAATCTCGAAATCATAGTCGCTAAGCAGTTCCAACCAACGACGTTGTCGTCCATTTAGGTCGCTTTGTGTAAAGATGTGTTGTAGTCCATAGTGGTCCGTCTTTAGTTCAAATTTTCATCCAACAAGGTAGTGTATCCAAACCTTCAAGGCATATACAATGGCTAACAACTCCAAATCGTGCATCGCATAGTTCTCCTCATGCCTTCTCAGTTTCCTCGAGATGTAAGCGATCACTCGACCATCTTGCATCAAGACTCCACCTAAGCCTTCCTTGGATGCGTCAGTGCATACCAAGAAGTTCGCGTCCATGTTAGGGACTTTAGTATCGATGTTGTTGTCAATAGCTCCTTGAGCCTCTGAAAATATTCTGCGCATTTCTTGGTCCAAACAAACTTCTTGTTATTCTTCTGCAACTCTGTGATTAGATTAGCTATCTTCGAAAATCCCTCGACGAACTGTCGATAGTATCCTGCTAAACTCATGAAGCTACGCACTTTCGGAACATTCGTCGGCGCAGACCATTCCATAATAGCCTTGACCCTTGCTGGATCCATGATGATACCTTCGTCGGAGATGACATGGCCTAAGTAGTGAATCCTCGATTGATAAAATGAGCATTTGGACAACTTCCCATACAATTTGTTCTCTCGCAGACACTTTAGTACTAAGCGAAAGTGATCGTCATGCTCCTTCGTCATTCGAGATTAAATAAATATATATTCTATGAATACTTGGATGAACTTGTCCAGGTGCTTGCGGAACACCCATTTCATCAAACTCATAAATACCCCTGGGGCGTTTCTCAGTCCAAACAGTAAAATAGTAAACTCATAATTCCCAAACCTCATCTTAAAGGAAGTCTTAGGGACTTCATCCTCCTTTATCCATAACTGGTGATACCCTGATCACAAATCGATCTTTGAAAACACCATCACACCCTTCATCTGATCGAATAGATCATCAATCCTCGACAATGAATAGTCATTCTCTATTGTTTCCTTGTTCAATTGATGGTAGTCAATGCAGAGCCTCCATGACCCATCCTTCTTTTGTATGAAAATAACAGGTGCACCCCATGGTGACACACTTGGACGTATAAGTCCCAGGTCCAACAACTCCTTCATTTTCATTCTCAACTCCTGTAACTTCGGGGTCGACATCCGATAAGGCGTTCTAGCTATCGGTTATGTCCTCAGTTTTAGGTATATAGTAAACTCCAATTCCCTCTCCTACAACATCCCAGGTAACTCCTCCAGAAAGATGTCTGCGAATTCTCTCACCATAGTTAGGTGTTCTAGGACTTATGCTACTCCTTTTCATTCAATGCAAGGATCACATAAATCTTACATCCCTTGCGCATGCTCTTCCGTAGTTGTAAGGAAGAGATGAACCTTAGGGAAACTCTGTGGTTTCGACCTACAATCATGCACCTTTGTCCCTCGTCATCAACCAAGCTCAATCGTTTCATTTTACAGTTGAGTATCGCCTCATGCAATTCCAACCAGTCCATATTGATCACAATGTCATAATATCCTAAGATCATGATGTACAAGTTGGCCCTAGTGACAAAATATCCTAGGTTAAGGGTACAGTCCGTAACCTTCCCTCGATTCACCTCCTGGTTGACTACTCAGGCGTGGACTAATGAACTAGGGATGAGGACGAAAATCTCAACTCTTCACAACAATCAACAAAACCAAAGGGCAGTCACAACATGCATAGATCAAAAGCCAAGGGAATATATTAACAACGAGCTTAAGGCTAAAGGGAATTTAAGTTATCAATTAAAATGCTAAGTCAAACATTTTATTTACCCAATTAAAAATACATAATTGAAAGCGTGAGGTATAATAAGAATATACCATGCAGAATCAAGTAACTGTATCGTAGTCCAATTCATCCACTCTGAGTCGTTATTCCACGCGCTCTGTGCAGCTCTCAGTTGCCGACCGATGAGACTTCACCGATACCTCCCAGCCAACGCTAGGGGTACTCTTCTTCCCCTTAGCTCCCTGAGCCGCAAAGGGGTCACGCACACTAAAACAGAGACCAGGTAGCTCCCCTCTGGCGTCACAAGGCCAAGCTACCACTCCTCACCGAGATGAGTATCCCAACTCCCACAAGCTAATTCAGTCAAGTCTAAATTTCTGCAGCGTAACGTTACACATAATAGAATTGATGCATCGTCCTCCTCCTCCCTCCTTTATATAGAGTTTCTAAGTCATTTACTTCCCAAATTCCCATTTAATTTATTTTTTAATAATTTAATTCGTAAAAATCCTCCCCGTACATTTGCCACCCATTCCCTTCATTGCACCATAAATTAATTTCATTAATTAATTAATTACTCCTATTTCCCTCACCCACCTAAAATCATTCCTAGAATTGCTCCTAGGTGTTCCCATATTCCCTTACACATTTTAATGACTTACCCCCTTACTAATTTACTTGTTGAGTTTAATTTAGAAATTTCTTAAATGCTATATACCTTACTAAGTTAGTCTTTCTTATTTTTCCTTGTCCTTCCCCTTTCTTTTTATATTTCCCGGTTTTTCCTAGTTTCCTAATTCTTTTAATTTCCCTCTTTCCCTTTTCATTTAAAACTCAAATTAGCATGTGTAGAAAATTACATTTTCCCCCTTTTCCATTTTAATTGATAAACTTTTAATTAGCATATGTAACAAAACAATTATTTCCCCTTTTTCCCCCTTTTTAAATTTTATCCCCCAAAAGATTTTTATAAATTAATTGAATTGCTTACCCCCTTCTCGTCACATGATTAAAGAGGATTATCATTATTATTATTATTTTATTTTTTTATTTTTTTATAAAAGTATATATTTTTATTTTTATCACAAGTATCTCTTAGACCTAGACATTATTTTCCCAGGCTGGGCGACATTTTATTAGGGAAATTGTTTTAAATATTTCTCATCACATTATTCGTTCTAAGGCCATATAGGTTTATTCATTTATTATTTAACAATGTGGTGTGCCCTTCAGGACGCACTAGGTGCTCCAAGGGTGCTACTCGCCTCATTCTGTTTCCCTTGCATGACGTGCCCTTCAAGATGCACTCTGTGCTCCAAGGGAGCCACTCACCTCATTTTGTTTCCCTTGCGCGACGTGCCCTTCAGAACGCACTTCGTGCTCCAAGGGTGCCACTTGCCTCTTGAATGACTTGGTAGACATCAAAAACCCCTGGAGTCAACACTCCGCCAGGTGATCTTGTGGGAGACTAAGGGACCAGGTGATCTTGTGGGAGACTAAGGGACTCTAAGGAATAAGGCCCCTACCTTATTGCATGCCCCTTAGAATCATCGTGAGTGACTGTCGCAGATGCCCCTCACGACATCATGGGTCTTCTTGAACTAGGCAATCATTAACCTATAGTTCAAGCCATGACAGGAGTGCTAGTATGCTATGGTAGGGTTTTTTTCCACAGCTCTCCCTCAATGTCTCTGGTTATCATGCGTGACCCCCCTACTCCACATGTGAGTCTAGTCGGCAAGCTATCATTGGCCTGCATCATCAATGAATCATGTCAGAAATAATATACATAATCATATCATATGATCAGATGAACAAACGTCATATATACAACAATCAAAACCCAATTGTCCACTCCTTGACTCGGTCCAGAGTCCAAGTGATTTCATCGATGCCTCTGCATCCTCGAGGTCCAAAATCATGCACACTCGGGAAACCGAGTCAATAGCACATGTCTATGTCAATACAAAAAAATAACATGTCATCAATCCATAATGCCTCACAATCATAATCAAATGCCCAAAAGTATAATAATCTGAATCACTTGCAAGCAACTGTCCTCAAAGAATAAGTTCTCTCAGTGCGTGCAAGAGTGAGATGTTACATACACCCCCTCTTGGTCTAAAATCCATCTCGAAGTTTCATTGTATATAAGTGATGAAATAAGGTGTATCACAATATCATAAGTCTATCTATCAAACAAAAATGGTAACTATTGGCGCATATCATATGCGTCCTCCTAGGTCGCCGAGTGAGGACTATAGTTGTCCCACTGGATGTTGACCTGATCTACTGTTCAACGCCATAGTTGTCGAATGCGATGATCCAGGATGCATATTGGCTCAACCATGAGCACACCCTCATCCGATACTTGCAAGGAACTTATGTCAATAACATGTGTAGGATCACCAATATAATGTCTCAAAATAGATGCGTGAAAAACATCGTGCATATGCCTCAAAGAATCATGCAAGGCTAGTCGATAGGCCATGGGCCCCTTCCTCTCCATGATCTTTAAAGGTCCCACGAAAATACGAGAGAGTTTAGCTCCCTTTCCAAATTTGATCGAACTCTTATGTAGTTTTACCTGCAAGAAGACTCGATCGCCAACTTTGTAACTATGGTCGACACGGTGCGCATCCACATAACTATTCTGTCGATCCTATGCTTCTTTAATCCTTTGTCTTATTGTTTTCATTTTCTCTTCCATTTCTTGGATTGCTTCTAGTCCCACCAGGACCCTATCCTCTAACCGATCCCAACTCAAAGGCGCCTGACATGGTCGCCCATAAAGAAACTCGAAAGGCGCCATCTTGATGGTGCTTTGGTAACTATTGTTATAAGAGAATTCCACCAGTGGAAATAATTCTTCCCAATGCTTTTGTTGGTCCATCACGTACATGCGCAACATGTCCTCCAAGTTCTGGTTCATTCGTTTGGTCTTCCCATCAGTCTTCGGGTGATACATTGTACTAAAGTTAAGTTGGGTTCCCAAGGCCTCTTGGAAACTAGTCCAAAATCATACAGTAAACACCCATCCTCGATCGGATATAATCCTCTTAGGCACGCCATGCAGACTCACAATATCACTGATGAAAACTTTATCTATGTTAGGTGCTTGATACGTCGTTTTGCATAGGAATAAAATGAGAAATCTTCGTCAGAGTGTCGACTAATACGAAAATCGAGTCGTGTCTCCTTGCCGTTAGTGGCAATACAAAAATAAAATCCATCGAAATAACCTCCCATTTTGATTCTGGAATAGCGTGTGGCTATAGTAATCCTACTAGATGTCTATGTTCAGCCTTTACCTGCTTAAATTCTAGACATCTAGCCACATAGTTGACTATGTCTGCCTTCATTCCTTTCCAGAACAATAAGGGTTTAAGGTCCACCCTCATATTTGTGACTCTCGAGTGAGCCATGTATACTTCTCTATGAGCCTTGTTTAGTATCAAGCTCCTCAACTTGTCATTCGGTGGTACATAAATCCGATTTTTAAACTTCGATAATCCATCGTCGAGAAACGTAAATCCTTCAAATCTCAGTACCATCATTGATTTTTTTCTGATAAAATCCTCGACCTCTTTGTACCATTTATCGTCACGTTGTAAAGTTATAATCTTTTCACGTAGATTCATCTGAAAAGGAAACACCGAAAAGATGCCTGGTCTCCGACACAATGCATCTTCCACTCGGTTCACTATCCCTTTTATGTAATAAATCTCGAAATCGTACTCGTTAAGCAGTTTCGACCAATGTCGTAGTCTTGCATTCAGGTTGCTTTGCATAAAGATGTGTTGTAGTCAAGAGTGGTCCGTCTTTAGTTCAAATTTTCATCCAACAAGGTAGTGTATCCAAACCTTCAAGGCATATACAATGGCTAACAACTCCAAATCGTACGTCACATAGTTCTCCTCATGCCTTCTCAGTTTCCTCGAGATGTAAGCGATCACTCAACCGTCTTGCATCAAGACTCCGCCTAAGCCTTCCTTGGATGGGTTAGTGCATACCAAGAAGTCCACATCCATGTCAGGGACCTTTAGTATTGGTGTTGTTGTCAACAACTCCTTGAGCCTCTGAAAACCTTCCGCGCATTTCTCGGTCTAAACAAACTTCTTGTTATTCTTTTGCAACTCCGTGATCGGATTTGCTATCTTCGAAAATCCCTTGACAAACTGTCGATAGTATCCTGCTAAACTCATGAAGCTACGCACTTCCGGAACATTTGTCGGCATAGGCCATTCCATAATAGCCTTGAACCTTGATGGATCCACGACGATACCTTCGTCGGAGATGACATGCCCTAAGTAGTGAATCCTCAATTGATAAAACGAGCATTTGGAAAACTTCCCATACAATTTTTTCTCTCGCAGACACTATAGTACCCGCGGAACACCCCATTTATCAAACTCATAAATACCCCTGGGGCGTTTGTCAGTCCAAACAGTAAAATAGTAAAATAGTAATGCCCAAACCTCGTCTTAAAGGTGGTCTTAGGGACTTCATCCTCCTTTATCCGTAACTGGTGATACCCTGATCACAAATCGATCTTTGAAAATAGCATCGCACCCTTCATCTGATCAAATAGATCATCAATCCTCAACAACAGATACTGATTCTTGGTTGTTGCCTTGTTCAATTGACAGTAGTCAATGCAGAGCCTCCACGACCCATCCTTCTTTCGTATGAAAATAACAGGTGCACCCCATGGTGACACACTTGGACATATAAGTCCCAGGTCCAACAACTCCTTCAGTTTCATTCTCAACTCCTGTAACTTCGGGGTCAACATCCGATAAGACGTTCTAGCTATCGGTTCAATCCTCGGTTTTAGGTACATGGTAAACTCCAATTCTCTCTCCGGCGACATCCTAGGTAACTCCTCCAAAAAGACGTCTGCAAACTTTCTCACCACAGTTAGGTGTTCTAGGACTTATGCTAATTTGCATTCAATGCATGGATCACATAAATATTACATCCCTTGCACATGCTCTTTCGTAGCTACAAGGAATAGATGAACCTTAAGGAAACTCCCTGGTTCCTACCTACAATCACGCGCTTCTATCCCTTGTCATCAACCAAGCTCAATCATTTCATCTTACAGTTGAGTATCACCTCATGTGATTCCAACCAGTCCATACTGATCATGATGTCATAAGATCCTAAGATCATGACGTACAGGTTGGCCCTAGTGACAAAATATCCTAGGTTAAGTGTACAGTCCATAACCTTCCCTCCAACATTGTGTTTGGCTCCTGAATCCATCTCTACAAAGCTAAACTCATCATGTTCAAATTCCTTTACCTTAATCCTTTTTAGCGTTGCATCATAAATGAAACTCTCGGTACATCGGGATATATCAAAATGCTAAGGATCTGGCAGGGACAATACCTAACGTCTCGATCATAGTCAATCGGTGCTCTGCCTGGCGGTTATTCACCGCTGCATGAATCCGATGGGCCTTGTCCAAATATCCCATGGTAGTGGGTCTGACTTATCCAGATGCTCCAGTCCTCTCCACTAGGTAGTCGCGCTAGTAGTGTGGTTCCCCACATGTCCAACACCCCTTCTTCGGTCTAGTACTCCTGGTACCCGAAGTAGAAGTTGATAGCCCACCGGCCTAGAATCCTAGTCCATTATGCTGAATAGGCCTAAACTGTTTCTCCTGCGGTCGACATTGTTGTTGATGTTGTGGTTGTTGATAAGGTTTCAACTACTAAGGCGATGGTCACTGAGGTGTATTGAAAGTGGGTCCCCTCTGGAAGCCACGATATCTAGGCATAAGTTTGGCTGGTGTCTGATTCTACTGCGCACCAGATGACACCTGCCCTGCGGGTCTCGCTGGAGTCCTTCTCTGACCCCCACTAACAAGCTTCTCCTCTGCTATTAGGGCCTTCTGGATGACATCGTGCAAGGTCTAAGGCATTAGAATCCTAACATTTTCACGTATGTTTCCATTAAGTCCGAACACGAACCTGTTGACCTTAAGTTACTCAATATTAAGATGTGAAGCATACCGAAGCAAATCCATAAAATGGGTCTCGTACTCGGGCACCGTACGGCTGCCCCGTCGTAAGGTATTGAACTCGTTGAAACTTGAGCTGACTCTCAATGAATTCCTCTGATAGGTACCTCTCTTGGAACCATTCCTCGAATAGTTCCCATGACATGTCTTCGATGGCCATGTTTAGTTGCGGCATGAGCATCTTCCACCATACAAGAGTGCTCCCCTTTAGTTGAAAGACCTCCATGTAGACCTTCATGTTGGAGGTATACTCACGAAGTGCAAAGCACATCGCCATATTCTCCAACCATGCCTCGACGACTGCATCATCTGGGGCACCAAAGAACTCAGGAAATTTGACCTTCTCAAGTTCGCGGTGAATTCTACCAGTACCAACCGGAGTGCACGGTGGACCCTCAAGGGTGTCAGTGCCTTGGCCTCATCTCTGTCCAAACGGATGATCAGTGCCTCAGAAATATACTGGAAAGATCTCATCAACCCAACCACATCACCCACTGCTATCTGCTCCTGCCCGACAACCTGTTTGTCTCCCTGGGGGTTAGACTCCTCAGGCATGGATGTTGCTGGAGGTTTGGTGCCTCCTCCCCTAGCACCTCATCGTCTGCCTCTGCGGTGTCCTCTAACCATGATTACCTGCATGAAATTCGTAGTGATCCCAAGTTGCGGTTTGAACCTGCTCTGATACCATATGTAACGACCCCATCGTTACTACTACCAACGAAGCAGCTGTGCAATTTTTTTTTTCTTTTGGATAGGATGAAAACAACGATTATAGCTAAACAACACATCTGACGGTGGGAACAATGCCCGCTGAACAAGAAACATACAACTATGACTCCACGCACTAGCACAAGAGCCACTGGGCGAATCATGGGTAAAACAACAAGGAGGAAAGACTACCCACCCGATGCAAACAAGACCATGCCTACAAGCTAAGGGACAACATCCCACTCTCGACACAACAACCTTGATGAACAATGACTAGAACCTCAAGGCGCGTGAACCCAATGCACGAAGGCATTACAACGTATGCGCTAACAACAAAATACAATGATCAACAACACTCACACGATAAGAATAGACTCTGGACACGATATCATTCACCTCTGTCCAATAGGGTGCGCCATGATCCCCTCATCAAGAATCATGTCATCCCCAGATGAGAAGCGCGACAATAACCCTGGCACAAACATATTCTATCTGGACCATAGACTCAAGACCAACCCACGTGCTTGGAGACCAAAATAGCTTACACAAAGACTACACCCACACCCCAAACAACCGGTCGACCAGACTCCAGATGACGTTACTCAAAAGAAAAAGTGCAACTGTTATGCGAATTCACCAACAACCGAAACCATTAATCAAGTTTAATTTAGTCGATAATTACAATTCTAGTTTAATGTTAATTACAATCTAATTTAGCAAGTCTAATTTACCATTTACTCAATACTCACCAATCCAAATTAATAATTAATTACAATCTAAATGGGAAATTTTAAATTAATCCATAATTACAATCTAACTTAGAAATTAACATTATATAACAACATTAATAACATCATTGTAGAATGCTACAAGTATAACTCTTATTAACAAATTAAATTACATCATACCCTCTAGCTATATTAACCGTGCTAAATTAACAAGTTGTCTATTAACATTAAAAAGAAACTGCTGAAAATAACAATGCCTTTAAAGCAGGATATTTTCATGCGGTTTTGTGGATTATAAATAATCGTCATTCGACGCTACTCAATGCAGTTTCATTGCTATCTCATTGTTTATAATAAACATCATATCAAGCTATTCAATGCAAATTCAATGCTATCTTGTTTTTCCTGAATAAATGTCATGTCAAGTTAATCAATGCACATTTGATGTTAATTGCTATTTATAATTAGTGCCATCTCGATGCTAGTTAATGAAATTTAATGCTACCTTGTTGTTCATAATAAATGTCATTCAAAGTCATTCCATGCAGTTGATTCTTTTGGATGTTTAAAAACATTTGTTATTCAATGCTAATCCAACCATTTGTAGTCTATCTGTTAACTATTAGCTGAGTCGAATTATCACTGCAGTCTAAATAATGGAAATTTTGAAGAGCAGAAAGAGTAACTACACATTCCCTGGAAACTAGCAGTCCTACCATTAAGGAGTATAGGTCTGTCATAAACCAACGTAGACAAGCTATGCCTTGCTACCCATCATTGTTCCTTAATGTGTTAATTCGCAATAAATAAAAGGAACGATTCTATTCGTTGAATTAAGATAAATTCATGTAATTACTGGAGCAATTATATTGCTGTAATATGATATTCGTTGCAGTTACTGGAGCAATTAAATTCATTGTAAATTCAGTGATAAGAACGATGATATACCATTTGTGGAAATAAATAAAATGCAGGTCTACACAGTCATAATTTGCAGAGATAAAAAAACAGAGTGAGGCAAATTCATGGGGAAAGTAAATGCAGTTTTCATCGTGAAGGAGGCAAAGATACTCAGTGGGATTAATGGCCAAAAAATGTAGAGGTTTAAAGGAAAATCCCTAAGTTTAATAGGCATTGAACGACAACCTTAACAAGTGGAAAAATCGCTAGGTGACAAGTATGGCTTGCTGTCCAAAAGAATGGCAAATCCTAGCCTTGGCAATTGGCAAAATCACTAGGTAACACTTTGGCAAAAACACAGTCTTAACCAACAACGATGGTAGTCTTAACAAGTGTCAAATCACAATGTAATAAAAACAAATTACAAACAACGAAATGACCAAATTCTCCAGGTAAACAAGAAATGACTGTTGTCTTAAAAATGGCAAATCGCTAGAGCAATCTATCTAGCAATGAAGATGCCTTCAAAAAACAAAATGCAGAGAAATCTGTCTAGCATTAAAAACGCATTCAATTGTAAAACAAAAACGCAAAAATAATTCAGCAATGGTCACGCCTTCAATGTGAAAATCGCAGAGCAATATATATCCATCAATCAAAATAAATCCGTTGCCATTCAAGCCCGAATTCATTGTCAAATGACATATGAAAACCAACCTTCAATGAAGGAATTCGCTTCCATCCGGGGCACGAATTCGCTGTAAAACGCAGCCGTAAGGATATATAAAAATGCCCAGAGGAAGTGTGGTTGAAATAAAGGCAATGGTAGACTATAAAAAGGGTAATCGATGTGAAATGAAAACTGAAATTTACATGCAAATCCACTGCCAATCCATCAAGCAAGTACCGGAAAATTTTTGCTGTGTAACTTAAAGAAACACAGGCATCGTATAAAATTGCAAATATATATAAAACTAGCATCCCTATCATAAGAAAGAGTGCAGACATATCAACACTTGTAGGCATATAAAAATTTTCTATCCATGATAAGGAAACCTTAAGAATAAATCGCTGTCCACTGTAAACCACGTGGTTGTTCAATAAAGCTATCAATCCACACACAAACAATCCAAAACACAGAGATTGGGCCTTCAACTCAGAGGTTATCAATCAAGGAAAAACAATGATAATATTTCAAGGAAATGCAAGGGTTTCAAAGTTTAAGCAATCAGACAGAGAGGTACTCAATCGCTAGAAGGCACAATGACCATCAATCAACCAAGGACAATCAACAGGGGTAGATGACTGGGAAAACACATCATTCTCTCATCATCCACACACATAAAAGCAGTGCATTAGAATCTATAGGTCGTTGTGCATCGAAGTGATGACTGTCAATTCAGATGATGGTCGACTGCTCAGGCATGGACTGACACTAGGGATGAGGACGAAAATCTCAACTCTTCACAAAAATCAACAAAACCAAAGTGTAGTCACAACACGCAGAGATCGAAAGCCAAGGGAATCAATCAACATCGAGCTTAAGGCTAAAGGGAATTTAAGTTATCAATTAAAATGCTAAGTCAAACATTTTCTTTACCCAATTAAAAATACAGAATTGAAAGCGTAAGGTATAATAAGAATCTACCATGTAGAATCAAGTAAGCGCACCATAGGCCAAGTCGTCCTCTCTAAGTCATTATCTCGCACACTCTGTGCATCTCCCACTTGTCGACCGATGATACTTCACTGGTACCTCTCAGCCAACGTTAGGGGTTCTCTTATTCCCCCTTATCCCCCCGAGTTGCAAAGGGGCCACACACACTAAAACAAAGATCAACTAGCTCCCAACTCATCTCGCAAGGCCGAGCTACAACCTACTACTCCTCACCGAGCTGGGTATCCCAATTCCCACAAGCTATGTCAGTCAATTCTAAATTTCTGTAGCATAACGTTACGCATAATAGAACATATCCATCATCCTCCTCCTCCCTCCTTTATATAGAGTTTCTAAGACATTTACTTTCCCAAATTCCCATTTAATTTATTGTTTAATAGTTTAATTAGTAAAAATCCTCCCCATACATGTGTCACCCATCCCCTTCATTGCACCATAAATTAATTTCATTAATTAATTAATTACTCCTATTTCCCTCACGCACCTAAAAACATTCCTAGAATCGCTGCTAGGTGTCCCCATATTCCCTTACACATTTTAATGACTTACCCCTTTACTAATTTACTAGTTGAGTTTAATTTAGAAAGTTCTTAAATGCTAGATACCTTACTAAGTTAGTCTTTCTGCTTTTTCCTTGTGTTTCCACTTTCTTTTTATCTTTTCCACTTTTTCCTAGTTTCCTAATTCTTTTAATTTCCCTCTTTCCCTTTTCATTTAAAACTCAAATTAGCATGTGTAGAAAATTACCTTTTTCCCTTTTCCTTTTTAATTGATAAATTTTTAATTAGCATATGTAACAAAACAATTATTATCCCTTTTCCCCCTTTTTAAATTTTATCCCCCAAAAGATTTTTATAAATTAATTGAATTGATTACCCCCTTCTTGTCAAATGATTAATGAGTATTATCATTATTATTTATTTATTTTTATTTTTATTTTTATAAAAATATATATTTTTATTTTTATCACAAGTATCACTTCGACCTAGACTTTATTTTCCTAGGTTGGGCAACATTTTATTAGGGAAATTGTTTTAAATATTTCTCATCACATTATTCGTTCAAAGGCCATATAGGTTTATTCATTTATTATTTAACAATGCGATGTGCCCTTCAAGACACACTAGGTGCTCCAAGGGTGCCACTCGCCTCATTTTGTTTCCCTTGTGCGACATTCCCTTTAGGATGCACTCTGTGCTCTAAGGGTGCCACTTACCTCATTCTATTTCCCTTGTGCGACGTGCCCTTCAGGACACACTCCGTGCTCTAAGGGTGCCATTCGCCTCTTGACTGACTTGGTAGACATAAAAACCCCCTGGAGTCAATACTCTGCCAAGTGATCTTGTGGGAGACTAAGGGCCTCTAAGGAATAAATCCCCTGCCTTATTGCGCACCCCTTATAATCATCGTGAGCGACTTTCGCAGTCGGCCCTCATGGCATCGTGGGTCTTCTCAAACTAGGTAATCGTTAACCTATAGTTTGCACCATGGCGGGAGTGCTAGTAGGTTGTGGCAGGGCTATTTTCCACACCTCTCCCTCAATGTCTCTGGTTATCGTGCGTGACCCCTCTATTCCACATGTGAGTCTGGTCGTCAAGCTATCGTCAGCCTGTATCATCAATGAACCATGTTAGAAATAATATCCATAATCATATCATCTAATCAGATGCACAAACGTCATATATACAACAATCAAACCCCAATTGTTCACTCCCTGACTCGGTTCAGAGTCCAAGGGGTTTCATCGATGCCTTTGCATCCTAGAGGTCCAAAAACCTGCACACTCAGAAAAACCGAGTCAATAGCACCTGTCTATGTCAATACAACAAAATAACATGTCATCAATCCATAACGCCTCTTAATCATAATCAAATGCCCAATAGTATAATAATCTGGATCACTTGCAAGCAAGTGTCCTCAAAGAATAAGTTTGCTCAGTGCGCACAAAAGCGGGATGTTACAGGTGTATAGGGAGGGGTGGAGAGAGGGATAGGGGGGAGAGAGGGAGGGAAATAGCAAGAGAAGGAGAGAGAAGGAGAGAGTGGAAGAGGTGAAAGGGAGGGAGGGAGGGAGGGAGGGAGTGAGAGATAAAGGGAGAGAGGGAGAGGGAGGGAAGATGGGAGAGAGAGAGATATTAATTTCATGTAACCACTGCACATCACAAAATCAACCATGACTATTTTTAACATTGAATTGATGTCAAGATTGTGGTCAAGATTAAAAAAAATATTCAAAGCAAGGTTGTATCTTTTGAACAATGTAATGTAATATATGCAAGACTGATAACATTCTTGTTGTAAATATTTTTTTCTTAAAATATAAATTTAGACAATTGATATTGATCTAATAAGCTATAAGAAGACTAGTATCCTGAAAATATAAGAAATATAAGAAGACTAATCCATAAAATCTACAACTAGCAACTTTGATGAAAGGAGGGACATTTGGATGATGACATTAATATGAAGGAACAAATGCTTGATTTCATCAATCGAGAGAAATTTAGCTAATATCAATCAACAAAACAATTGTTGTGTATTACCTAATTCATCAAGGGAATTACAACCACTTCGAACAAACTTTAAAACTTCAAAAATTCAAAACTTTAAAACTTCAGACAAACGTTAACCATGACTATTATTAACATTGAATTGATGTCAAGATTGTGGTATCACATTTTCAACATCTGGAACTTCAACTACACATCAAAAAATTAATAGTAACCACTTCAAAAAAAATTAATTTCATGTCCATTATTTGTTTGCTAATGGACACTGGTTTGACGTCATATCAACATTTAGAATGCCTACTACACATCAAAAAATAAACAGTGAACAAATAAAAAGCTTTTCATTTCATATCCATTATTTGTTTGTTAAGCGACACTAGTTCGACATTAAATTGACCTTCCACACATCCATACAACATGGATACCATATTTTCAAAAGAATTGAAGAAGCCTTAAATGCCAAATATCTGACATCTAGCTTATGCAAATTCTAACCTTCGATGCTAGTTTGATATTTCATCAAACAAATGTAGAAAAATTGACATGTAGTTACACTAAATGTTGAACAAACGTTCGATAATTTATGCTACCTTTTTTTTTAGATTAAAAATAATATTTGAAGCAAGGTTGTATCCTTTGAACAATGTAATGTAATATATGCAAGGCTGATAACATTCTTGTTGTAAATATTTTTTTCTTAAAATCTAAATTTAGACAACTGATATTGATCTAAGAAGCTATAAGAAGACTAGTATCCTTAAAATATAAGAAATATAAGAAGACTAATCCATAAAATATACAACTAGCAACTTTGATGAAAGGAGGGACATTTGGATGATGACATTAATATGAAGGAACAAATGATTGATTTCATCAATCGAGATAAATTTAGCTAATATCAATCAACAAAATAATTGTTGTGTATTACCTAATTCATCAAGGGAATTACAACCACCCGTAACATTTTAAATAATTAAGGAAATAATTAAAGTACATTTATTCAATGAGCACACATTTTAGGCTAGGGAGTACTTACATAGGTTTATTTCATGTATTCTAGAATTTGATTGTACGAAGAACACCATTGAATATGAATCTCTTGTATAGGGTTTGAAAAGGGGCATATATTTTAAAATAAAATAAACAATAAAAGTTTTTGGGGATTCCAAGATTATTATAAGAGAGATAAAGAATATGATACATTGCAATTCACCACACTTGACAAAATACCAACAAGAAGTTTGTAGATTCATTGTTAGTTTTGATGCCTTTAAT
The DNA here is from genome assembly GCA_009831015.1 of Picea engelmannii. NCBI lineage: Eukaryota > Viridiplantae > Streptophyta > Pinopsida > Pinales > Pinaceae > Picea > Picea engelmannii. The sequence goes on from ML788466.1 coordinate 330,594, forward strand.
ATTTATACGATTCCTTGCACTGATAACAGAGTAGATGATTCTTTGGCTATCACTCCCTCTAGGTTAGATCCATTAGAATACTTTGGGGAAATTAGGTTTTCAATTGGGTTTCTTTATTAACCTTTTCTTTCAAACAAAATCACCAATTGGAAGGTTTTTGAAGGTGATGAGAAGCTTATTAAATTCCTTACTGATCAATAAGCCTTCAAAGATGCAACCATAGATGATGAGGAATATCAAAATGTTTTAGAAAGAAATAAAGAAGGAACAAATGATCAACAACCCATACCATGCCAAAAGGCATGGTTAATCTCAAAAACATATTTGACCTGAGAAATAGGTTTAAATTATCATATAATGTAAAAAATAATAGTTCAACATTGGGACATGATGTGATAAACCTTGGAATAAATTATAACCCCGAAAATGTGAATTTAGGGATAGGGTGTTTTGAAGAAGAAAAGTAAGCCTATATAAAACACTTCAATGCATACTAGGACACACTTGCATGCATGTATGACTTTGAAAACATATGATACATATAAAGAAGGATTTCAAACCCTTCGAGTAGAAATTATGAAAAATACATCCTTCCCTAGAACCCAAGTGCAGAAGGAGTTGAAAAAGATTCTTGATGTGAAAATCATTTTCCAAGTTCGACATTCTGCTTGGGTGGGTAATTTGGTTCCATTTAGGAAGAATATTGATCAAGTTTGACCATGTGTCATTTTTTTGTGAATTGAACAAAGATGCCAAAAAATATAACTACCATGTTCCAACTATGGATTAGATCCCACAACTTGTATTAGAATCTAAGATGTTTTCTTTAGTAGATATATTTTTAGGTTGTAATAAGGTATTAGTGATAGAAGAAGATAAAAGTGGATGCCTTTTGGTCTAATCATTATAGGAGAAACTTTCCAAAGAGAAACAAGCGTTTCTTTTCATGGATTAATTAACCATATTGTCATTGTTTATTTGGATGATGTAACTATATGGTCAAAGAATAGAGAAGATCATATTTCACATCTTACACATATTTTTGAAAGACATAAAAAATATGGGATCTTACTTAATCCAAAGAAGAGTATATTTGTAGTTACCGAAGGAAAACTTCTACGTCATATCATTTCGAAAGAAGGTATAACCATAGATCATGAATGGGATAGTTATTTTTCAATTTCCCTTCCCACACAATAAAAAGGAAATGCAATATTTCTTTGGGAAGATTAATTTCGCACATAAATTCATACTTGATTTTGCTAAAACTATCAAACCATTGCATAAAATGATCAAGAAGGATGAGGAATTCAAGAGTAACAGAGAAGAAAAGGAATCATTTGAAAAAATCAAGACTACAATATCTAATGATCTGGTGTTATGCAATATCGATTTGAATAATGACTTCCTTCTTTATACCTTCACATTCAATCAGTATTTAATAATAGTTTTAATGCATAAAGATATAGAAGGAAATGAATGTATTATCTCCTTTATGAGTACTAATTTAAAAGGACCGGAGCTAAACTATAATGATATAAACAAACATGATTATGTAGTTTATAGATATATAAAACACTTTAGACCTTGCATTTTAAAGAATCATACTAAAGTGATTGTCCCTAACCTTGTAGTTAGATTATTTTTTATCCAACAAGAATCATGGGAAAGGAAAGGGAGATGGATGAATACCATCCGAGAATATGGTATTTATTTAAAACACATGGACAAGGAATTTTCATGTTGGCAATAGAAACACATGATTCAACATCAAGGAAAGAAGAATGATGAGAGACTGAAATTTCATTTCTTACCAATAAAGTCCTTTACATTCCTGCCAACACTCTCTCTCTCTCTCTCTCTCTCTCTCTCTCTCTCTCTCTACATATACCCCTCTCTCCCACCACTCCCTATCCCCCTTATCTCACTCTCTCTCCCACTCTATCAATATCTCTTTCTCTCCCATCTTCCCTCCCTCTCCCTCTCTTCCTTTATCTCTCACTCCGTCCCTCCCTCTCTTCATATTCTTTTCTAGTAGGAGTGTGCATGCAATCTAGGAATTTAGTGTGCACATGTTCCAAGAATGCATGTGTGCTCTTGCTAGACAAGAATATGAGGAAAGCACAATGCTCATCCCTTTTCTCTTCCCAAAATGCAACACAATCCTAACATATGCACACAAAAACAACAACAACAAATAGGTTTTTTGTTTTTTAGTGTCATTGGAAAGAAAACTTTTGTCTTGTTGTGTAAATGGTAGGAAAATTTGTGTAATTGGAAGATAATTGGGTGAAAACGTGAAGTTGGGAAACAATGCTTTAAGAATTAGGTGTTTTTGGGTTATAATTTCTAATTTCTCAGCTGAGAAAAAAGTCACATATTTTATCTGCTGATAGTTGTAATATTTTTCAGACGAGAATTTAACGAAGGTTAAACTTTTCTAGGGCGAGAGTTTAGCTATGGTTAGACAATTTTTCAGCCAAGAAAATTTTAGTTTTTCGACCGAGAGTATGATTAAATTTTTGGCATCAAACTTTCGGACAAGTCTCTCGATCGAGAGTTTAGATTCTTTTTAAACTGTAGGCTGAGAGTTTTTTTTTTTATATAAACCACAGACCGACCCTGCCAGTTTGTATTTTTCTTCATTTAAAGAACACTTCTGACACCCTCCTAACACACTCCAGGGTTTACATTGTTGGAGCCGTAGTTACCAAATTCGGCCAAATTGGTAACTAAATTTTGAAAATTCGCCATTCGAAAATTTCCTCATTCATCTTCTTCACGGCGGGGAGCACTCGGAAACGAGCAGCAGTTACCGAGGTTCAAGCTTCATGGTGGCAAGCACTGGTGCGATATTCCATTTGCTGGGTCCATTTCCATTGTCCATTGTCCCCTGGTCCACCAAAAACAAGTTAGTTAAAGGTTGTTGACTCTTCTCTCTTTGAATTCGACTGTGAGAAACATGGGGTACTATTATATGATATATATTATATAATTCTTCTTGTGTAATTTTGAAACTTATATTACTCCAAAAAACTATGATCAACATCATCATTTTTTAACCACAAATCAATCACTTAGGTAATTGAAAATTCCATGTAAGCAGGTACTTCTCTATAACCTCTTGGTAGAAGAAATCCTTGTGAAGTAGCCTCGAGTGAACTGTGTTTCCTCTAAGTTTGTAAACATTTTCACCAAATCCATTTCCATTCAGTCACTTAGGGAATTGAAAATTCCATGTAAGCAGGTACTTCTTTATAATCTCTCGACACTTGGGTAATTCAAAATTCTATGTAAGCAGGTACTTCTATAACTTCTTGGTAGAAGAAATCTTTGTGAAGTAGCCTCTAGTGAATTATATTTCCCCTAAGTTTGTATACATTTTCACCAAATCCATTTCCATTGAGTCACTTAGGTAATTGAAAATTCCATGTAAGTAGGTACTTCTTTATAACCTCTTGGAAGAGGAAATCCTTGTCATGTAAACTACAATGAATTGTATTTCCTCTAAATTTGTATACTTTTACACCAAACCCATTTCCATTGGACTTGGAATCAAAGCTATCTGAAGTGGCTACTATAATACAAATCTTCATAATTTTATTTTTGATGAAGCTTATAACTCTATAAAAACATTTGAAACCCAACCTTGAAATATTACTTATGTCAATGAGTGCTAAATGTTGTTATCTTTATTCTTGAAGTAGGATTCCTTTGACATAATTCCTTCAAATAAGTCATAAGAGTTAGTTGGATCCAACTAACCAATCATTTCATTGAAGAAATCTCTAACTTGTACATGCTCATATTGTAATTAAAGTCTAACTTCTACATGATCACATTGTTTCAACATAATGCATAGTTTCTTCACCTCTAGCTCTATCCAAGAGTATTGAGTCCATACCTATGCATTTGACTATTTGTTTATCCTTCTGTCCTATGGACCTAGATTAAGGAATAAATTCAAAATTGTTTCCAGCCATGTAGACCACATTAGCTTTCATAGACAAGTGTCACCACTGGATGGTCTAATCAAGGACATAAATATTGTTGGGGTTGACTTCTAAGTTATTTTTTTATTAGAACTTGTTGTCGAAGCTTATTCTCAGAAATAAACACATACCAAACTCATTTTATACCTTTGATCACAAAAATCAACATAGGATCTCTAACTCCCAATTGCATTGGCATATATACTATATTCCAATTCCATGGTTTAAACTTATGCACTCTTTTACTATAAGGGTCCCATAGACAATCCAGGGATATCTTCACTAATATTTTCATATTAGGAGCATGTAATATTGAGAAAATGAAGTTGGGAATTTGTTTGAGGGTTTTCGTAAGCATATCGATACTTCCCAATACATTGAGAAACTTAATCGACCACGCTTGTAGTGCATACCACATTTTATCCAAAAAAGACATTCATTCTCTCGAATTTATTTATGTGATCACCATGAGGATTCCTAAGTATTTGATAATATCATCTTGTTGTGTTGAACAATCACTTCAAGCATGTTATTTAAATGTCTGGCCATGGTTGAACATAGTTTTTTTAGCTTTGAATTTTTGAAAATTGATATTGCCTTTGAATTTTGCAAAATATCTAGAGAGCCATATTCGTCATTAATTTTCACAGAAATAAGTTTCATCCATTTTGATGGTGGCATTAATGAATAGTTTGTGAAGATTCCTTTAGTTGGTGAGTTATAGAAGGTTCATAGCAAACTCAGTTTCTCTTACGGTTTCATCTAAAAATATATTGTGTTTGTGATGCTTTCTTAAACGCATGCCTACTAAACCCACATGGAATATCCTTTATTGAGGATTTCATTATTGTAGTGCTTTCACCCTACAGAACCATATTATAAAACTTTTATTTTCCCTTACCTCCTTCTTCCCTTTCCCATGGTTCAAAGGTCCTTCGACCTATGGATCTTTACTTGCATTCTTTTCCTGAGGAAGTCACTATATCAAAACATTTGTTATGAGATGTAAGGCATTCGATATTTGCATTTGTGTAGGCCTAATACCGCTTTGGTTTCAACCTTCTGGTGAATTTGGGTTAGGATATTAGGGTGGTGACTACACTATGAACACTACATTTCATGTAGAATCACATAAATAAGAACTTTTGTTTTATTTTTAAAAATATATTCTACAACATTCATGGTGTTTACCTGCATAGTCATTAGTTTTCAAAGCATCCATGTTCTCTATTTTCTTTGATCGACATGCATTGATGAGTAGCCAACTCAATCAATGTAGTCACCCTGCTAAAGGTGCACAAGATAAAGAGGTGACCTAACCCTTATCCATGTGGCTTCCACATTAAACCGTCAACGAAAAACTTGCAAAGAGAACAACCATTCATGCCTCTGTCATAATCATGGCAATAGAAAGATTCAAAGTTAATTTAAGAGATTAAATCAGAATTAGGCAAAATGAATTCAAAGGTTTCTTAATCTCTCCTAACACTGAGATAAATCTTATTTGAACCCACACTGCTCCTAGCACTTAACCACAATGATCTCTTGGTTTTCAATCCATTATTGTTCTAGGAAACTCTTATGAACCTTTATTAGATGATTGTTTTGCTCAGAAAACTCTCAAATTTCGTGGAATTTCTCCCTCAACCCCATATGTATCTATAACAAACCTAGGTATTGCTCATGAATTCTCTAGGGTTGATTCTCAACAAGATAGGGAATGGATGGGCCGACTACCATTTTCCTTAATGTGTCACTCTTAACTCTGCAAGTTTATTATCCCAATGATTGCATAATTAACCCATTTTTCCTACAATCTTATCTCCGTAGGTATGAGAGGGATTTAATTTTTTATTGACCTCAACCTTTCTTATAAAGCTATTATTACCCCAATTCTACTTTCCCATTATTGCCAATTCCCTGACGTCTTATTCACTCTTAAATACCACAATACATTTGAGGCATCTAGTAGTATGAGCATGAAAAGATTCAATAGTACCCGTGCAAACATAGAAACTAGGTATTATTACAATCATTTAAATCAAAGGATTAATAAAATTAAACAAAATCAAATTACATATTTTCGATGCACTCCTAAACTAATTTGTACTACTTTATTTTCCATTCCTTGAATCATTTTATGACCATTAACAACTCAATATTCCAACTGATCCCGTGTCAATGGAGTTCTACATGGTTTTCCATATAAAGACTTCATATGGTCCCATCTCAAATAAAATACGATATTTTTTTGTTTGAAGGAAAACTCCATTAGGGAAAGACATTATTTCTATTGACTCTACTATTATATGAAATACATTCTCATCAACCACCCTCCTACAAAATCCATGGAAATTATTTCCTATTTTTGCTAACTGATAGCATGTGGATACAAGATCCATGTCATTGGTATTTTGTCTTTACCCATTAACATTCCAAACATTTTTTCATATATTGGGCATTATTCCATTTTTCATAATTGTTCATAAGAAGAGTTGCTTTAAATTAATGCACATCTTATTCACACACATGTGTGGTGAATAAGGCATGCATTATGCCCTTCACTATGGATTAGGCGATGGGAAACTTCTCCTTTGGAACAAACTTGTCTAAATTAGAGTATTACATCCATAACCATGGAATTTACTCTTCAAACTTGTTCTATATCAGCTCTACTCTAGAGTGCCAATTGAACCTCAACATACTATTGATCATTCTAACACTGACCCAAAATTTGTTCCATCTAACTGACATGCAAGGAACTTGTTGAATAAATACATTTTTTTCTTCTTAAAACATCCCCAACTTGATTACCTTTTCCTATATAGTAGTCTTATAGGGTTGGACAGGTGGCCAACAACAAGGACAATGTTGTTAAAGGGTTGGACAGAGTTGACAGAGGGCTGGTACAACATGCTGGTAGCAAAGTAAAGCTACAACATGGTGTTTGTATATGAGTATTGAATGTCTCTTCTCGTAACTGTATAGGCATGCATACATTTAAAAAAAACCTCTTCATAGGGAACTATATGAATAAATAATTGAAATTGACTCTAATGTCCTCTAACTACCTTTGATATTTCTTGACAAAATGGAGATAGTCCCTAGGGACAATTATTGTCTATGTCATTTTAGGACTGTAATAAGTTCCATTTAATATACGACCTCTTACTGAGACATTACCGACGAATGGGAAGTCTACATAAAAACCAAGAAAACCCAAGTCACACAATCTGTGACATCCAACAATGTTTTCAAGGATTATGAATCTATTTAATGATAACCACAAACGTAATCTACAAGGATAAATACTATCAGGTGCATTCAACTGTTAAATTCAACATGTTCAAGTCTAGGTTAGATATTTTTAATGTTTAATGTCAATACAGCTATGGACATATTTATGTTAAATTTGACATGTTTTTTATTTTGTAGAAAATTCTCATCATGCATAGTTGCACAACTTTAGGGTCAAGAAAACTTGGCTTCTATGTAGCGACACTCCCAGAGGTCGTCGTCCAATAAATTCAATTGTTATTCAGTTCATGCTTAAGTCTATGTGTTATATACATAACTTTTAATATGAAAAAATATAAACATAAATCTTCTTTTACACGTGTTTCTAAGATCTTGTCATGCACGGGTAGTGGCTCTAACCATGAAGAACATACTTTTGTGGGGTCTACTAGATGCATTGCAAGTGGGAAGATTGAACGTCAGGATGGCCTAATTGTTGTGCACCCATACGCCCAGAGGACACACATAGGTACATTCTAATTCTATTTATCATTTTCTAGTAAAAGTTAAATATTTTAACTTTTTAAAAATGTTACATGCACAGGACTTGATTATTTTTGTGCACATGCATTCAGTGCCTTATTTTGTTGATACGCCTACCACAGGCATCCCATCGCAAGATATACATGGTTTAGGTAAAATCTGAGTTCATAAATCTTGTTTGACATGTGTATTTAATTTTTGAAAAATTATGATATTTCTCTTACTTACATGTGATTGTCAATTTATTGTTTTTTATAGGGGCTAGTGGATAGGCATAAAGGAAACACTTAGGTACTTTTTAATGTTATTTATCATTTTCTTGTACAAGTTAAATATCTTGGACTTTTTCAAAATGTTACATGCATAGGACTTGATTATTTTTTCGCATGTGCGCATTCAATGCCTTATTCTACAGATATGCCTAACACAAACATCCCATCGCCAGATACAGATTGTTTACGTAAATTTTGACCATAATTCTTGTTTGACATGAGTGTTTTTTTGGCGAAAAATTATGTTATTTCGCTTAAAATTGCATGTGATTACCAATTTATTGTTTTTTACATGGGCTTCTAGACATTATAACAATACTGATACTATAGACAAGTTAGATTCTAGTACACACAGTGTACATACTGAGGCAGAGGCTCCATCATGTATTTTTAATGAACACATTGTATTTAAATATGTATACTTTGATCAAAAAATTATATATGCATTCTAATACTTGCACATGTTTTACTTATTATAGGGTTTATTTCTCATGCTCCTATTCCACCTCATGATACAAGTAGAGGTCATTGGGCATGTCAATATGCCCACAATGAAAGATCTAAACCTCTCTACACGTATCCTAGAGATGTTCCCGATGAGATTCCTTGGGAATACAAGATCACAATGCTTACTGTGGAAGAGATGAGGGAGAATTCAATGAGATTGCAGGGTGAACTTGAGACTTCTGCTATCTATATCGTTTGTTGACAGAGTCTCCACATTGTCTTGCACAATCTAAACAGTTTGATATTGACTTGTATTGGGGTTGGACCATCAACCCATGAATTTTATGAAATGATGTGTAGGAGGCGAATGGCGGTGATGGGTCACCACAAGTTCGAAGAAATAAAAAACTTTGTCACAAAAGAAATGGTCTTTTCATTATTTGACTTGCAACCTGAAGAAAAAAAATGTCTAAAGATTGCAATATTCAATGATCCAAATATTGCACCAAATATTTATTTGAGGTTCCTCTATGCATATGGGAAGTTTCCAATATAATGAGGAGGTCCCTCAATATTTTTTCAAGATGTTAATTGCAGATTTTTGGTTTCACGTGAACCCTAACTATACATATACGGGATCCAGTTTCTATTGTGCTGGAAAAGGTCATACATATGAACATCCTGATGCACGACAAGTTGTTGAATACATGCATCTGGTGCCTCGCTTAGTAGTTCCACATCCTAGAGTCATTTATTTTCAAGAGGAGTTGGAAATGACATCCGAAGTGGGAAGTAGGGCGAGGGTACAGATAAAATATCATGTCAGGGTTGCATTGGCAAGGGTAGAAATTGACATAAATAATATGTCATATCCATCTAATATGGATGACAACTCATTTGATGATTATTCTAATGATGTATTGAGATTTATGAGTTGATTAGAGGTTGAGTAGTATGCAGCATATTCTAGAGACAAGTATAAGCGAGTCATTGCTTGAGAAAATCGACACATAGGCATGGTACATAAGTATGCTATAATAATTGAACTTACAAAAGACACATTTACAGTATGATCTAGAATATACATGTTACATATTAAATGTTATTGTGTGTGTGTGTGTGTGTGTGTTTATTCTCCAAATATCATGTCTATAAATTAATTGAAATTTATGCAGTATACCCAAATCCTAAATGATGATGATTACGATGATGAATATTGTGTTGACCAAGAAGAAACAAAGGTATTACTTTGTTGACGTATATATAAATTTGTAAGTGAACATGCCAATGCCTAAGTTGAAAGTAAAATTTATAGGGTTAGTCTCTTACATTTTAATGAAATTTGAGGGTAGAAACATAAATATACATGTTGTTGAGGAAATTGTACCTACACAATTTTTAAACGCAACACAGGTATCAATATTTATTTTTGATAATATTTTATTAGTTTCAGAATAATTTATTTTCCCCAAACACACACACACACACACACACACACATATATAAACTTTCATTTTGATTTTTCATCCCACAGAAAACCAGGAGCGAACGTAAATCTGGTCTGAAGGAAATGGTGAAGGACTTATGTCTCTCAATGAAAAACCTATTTAGGATGATGACTAATGGGGTAACTCACTCACTTTATTAAATTGGGTAAATGAAGCTAGCAACCCACAATTTTTGTAGTTGTGTTTTAACAATTTCCTTGAGGGATGGATTCATTTAGCATCGGGGTTGTCGAATGGGATGGGTGTTGTCATTGATGTAGATATCATGCCTACAAACACTTGGGTCTATCTCTTTTATGTCTTTGTACTCCCGAGAAAAAATAGTTCTATGGTTTTGGAGTAATTTTATCATCTTTTGTTGCTGAACAAAACTTAGTTGGTTGTTAATATTCAATGTTTTCCTAGAAAATATTTCTACTAAAATGGATAGAGTGTTGAAAGAATCAACAGTGAATGTCTCGTTCAAGTATATAATTTTGTTAAAGTTATTTGCATATTTTTCTATTGGAATTATAGCCTCTTCCATTAGATTCTAATCAGCAAGTCCATTATCCTTAGATTCATGAGTGCCTTCCCTAATTTGAAATTCTAGTGAATCCGGGTGCATGAAATTTTATATCTAGTGTCTTAATCCAAATTTTTTAGAATTAGGGCTCTCTCTATTCTAAGAACATGCTGGAAAATGGCCTTAGAAAGTGTGTTTTCTTCCTATAGATCAATCCAAAAGGGTTCATCAACTTTGAGGAATGGTTTGGCTGGACGATATAGAGTGAGTTTCTTTAAATCTTGACCATGTGAAATAGTGACATCTCCTGATCTATAGTTGATGTAGGCATGAGTTGTTGCTCAACCAAGGTATGATTCCCTAGAATTAAGGGATATCCACCTATCCCAGACTTTTTCTACAACACCATCAAATTTGTGGGGTATTTCCATGACTCTATGGAGACTATAACATCATCCAACACCCCTTATGGCTTCATAGTGAACATATTAACCATTTGGAGGAATGTGGGATTTTTGCTTAGCAACTCTTGGAGTTGTAGTGTGTCCATGGTTTCATTATTCATGAAATTAATCATTGCCCTTTGTCAATCAGGATGATGTTTTGTATCGGTTGATTAGTGATGTTTATGTTTACCACATGGCTACTTGGATCTAAGTATTGGGTAGTAAATACTTTCCCCAACATGAGATTAGCAAGTTGAACTATGACATGAATTGTTAGAAGATATTTGCTTTTTCTCCCAGATTTCCTTAGGCATAGTTCTTTAATATATTATATATATATATATATATATATATATATATATATATATATATATATATATAGGAACATACTTTATTTCCTAGATTAAAGGGATTCTAACACACATATTTTGAAGTTCTAAAAAACCAATTTATGGTTATTGAATTGTCCCAATTCTTTGTAATCTTTCTGGAAAAGGTGGGTTATTTTTTTTATTGTTCTTGCTAAGGAGAAGGTTGTTCTGGTTGCATCTTGAGGGGGTTTGTGTAACTTGTGTGGCTACTCTTCTTCAGTTGGTTCAGTAATAATGGGTGGAAAATTGTTTGTCACCATTTTTCCTTAATGAAGTTGGAGCTCATTACAGTTAATGGGTTCTATAGAATAGGTAGGTTGTGTAATTATCTTGTTGTTGCAAATCGGTTGGATCATTTTCTTATTGTGTTGGCATTCAGTGTAGGTTGGGAAGGAATTTGTGGGTCTCTTTGATGTTGGGGTATATTATTATGCTAAGGAGGTGGCAGTAATTCTTTCTATTGGGGTTGTTGCCATTTTTTTTGAGGTTTCCAGGGATGTTGATGAGAATACCACTGGGTTTTTTGGGAAATGCAAAAGTTGGGAGATATCGATAGCTCCAAGGACCAAAAGACCTGTAGTCCAAAGGCTTCTCGGAATAAAACAATTATGGTATTAGAAAAGCCTATGGGATATGTTGCGAGAGTGTAACCATGGTTGTGGGGTCTCAGATCCTTACAATGTATCCACCATTTCTCAACCTCCAGCATATATAAAACATAAGGGAGGATCATTTTTGCTTGCCTTTCATAAGGTTCATGAACTGAGTCAGTTATATGAACAAGTCTATCATCATAGTCATCATCAATGTCATCGACAAGCGGGACCTCAAAATGTAGGATATAATATCTATGATTGTTTTTCTTCAAATCAAGTGGAAAATTGTTTTGAACAATGCATCATTAATGGATCTATCATACATAGAATCAGTGGTATCCCTCTCATTATCATTCCCATTCGAATATAGAGCTTCACCAACCATTTGGATATCTGATTTATCTTCTAAGGAAGCAAGATTAGAGCAATGTGGCATTCTCCCTTCTATGTGTAGTGAGTCCTTTAAGAAGGGTGTAAAATTGGTAGAAGGTTGTTTTTTACCCTTGTACTGACAATCCTTGTCTAGAAAGTAGACCTTATTTTCCCATAGACATCGATCAAATGTGGTGATATAAATGTTCACTTCAACTTTGGAATCCAAGTCACCTTGTTCACTAGCAAAACATGGATACCAACCTTCTTCAATAAAATGGCAAGTAACATTGTCTTCAAGATGAGTATTGGGAACAATAGGGAAATATCTCTTTGTTTTCATTTCATAAAATAAATCTTCTATAAGAATAGACCTGTCCTCACCTCCATCTTAGTCATTATCAGCATCGGTCATAGGAGGACCATCAAAATGGATCATTTAAGTTCTATTGATGTTTTCTTCAAATTTAAGTGGTAAGTTTGAGTTGATCGTTCTGTTACGCTTATTTTCTGCCCAGAAAGAATCAGAGAGAGAGAACCATAGTTCTTTGACCTCAAGGGACTACTTAAATTTCAAATCATCAATGATCTCCTCTGAAATATTATGATCATCTGTATTTATGGATTCATTATATTTACCACTTGACTATTCCTCTAGTGCAATACAATTATAAGAATGTGGCATATTCCTGTCATCATGTAGTAATTCATGTAGATAGGATGCAACAATGGTTGAAGGATTATCATTATGGATTATATAAGCTTCATTTTTCAGACTAGGGGTAGCCTGGTTTTTTTCACCCAAATTTGTCATTTTGGAATGCAAGACAATAGGGTTTATATCACCACAGATTACCAAATTTGTATTATTCTCCTTTGCTTCATTTGAATCTTCTATGGAATCTTAAATACACAATTATTTTTTGATAGTGGTAAGGTCTTTTTTTGAGATGTGAATGATCATGGGTTGATCACATGGTGTTATGTTTGTGACAACACTGAAATTTTAAACCAGGTCTTCATCACCCTTTATATTTGGGATGTCTTCTTCTGGAGCCCCCCCATTCATCTTCTTCGATTTCAATATTTAACAGCTCTCTAGATAGAATAATGGGATGATATTATCGAAGGGGTCTTGATGAGGCTTAAACTGTGGATTCATATGGGCTGTCTTGCAATACTTATTCTCTACAGCAACAACCAATCAATTTATCGTTTCATACTTTTCAGTCGGCTTGTTGAACAATAGATATGTAGGATTGCTTTGATAAGCCTGGAAGACATCATCCAACCTTTTTCTTCTTTTAAGACCAAGTTCAAAGAAAAAATCACCACTAAAAGATCCTACAAGTTGTTGCTCACAATCATAGACCTAGAAAATGAAAAAATCATTGATCAAACCTGAAATGTAAGGTATACCCCTTGGAAAATACCTTTCAAACCATTTTTCTGCACTTTCTTCCAATGTACATGCAAATAACTTCATCATGATGTCATCATGGATAGTATTTAGGTTTTCCATAAAATCCATGAAAGCCCAAATATGTTGAGCATCTTGAGGAGGTTGTCCATTGAAGGTTGGGATTTTTTCAAGCAACTTCAATGGAGGAGTCTTGTTTGGATGCCTAGGAATTTCGAAGAAATCTAAATGTCCAAATTTAGAATACATCTTTTACTTGAAATATTCAATAGAGATTAACAATGAAGACTAAGGCCCTAGAAGAAGGGGTCCTCAAGGGAAAAACCTTCACCAACAAGATCAACTACATCTCTATGAACGTACTCAATCCATATGATGTTTTGTATCGATTAATTAGTGATGTGTATGGTTAGTGATGTACAAGGTTCCTTAAAAATTTGGTATCATCATTGAGCCACAAATATTTGCATGCACAAGCTCCAAAACTTCGGTTGTTATCCAGGCTATCCTCATGTCATCAACCTCCTTGTGTTATTCCATTTCCAAACATGATACACATTTCCCTCACTTATCTAGAATATTAGGTAGCCAAAAAACCAATTCAGAGAAGAAAAATGCAGAAAATACTTATGTCCATAATGTTGCTTCCAAAGTGAGTTTGCATTGATATATCCATTATCCACCAATTCTTGTGAATTTTCCTCGCCATCTGGCAGCTTCATTGCCACATCCTCTAATTTGTACAACCCATGCTCTTCCACTCCTGAAGCTAACATATTTCCTCTCTTTTTTCCTTTCACCATGCATCTCCCTATTGTGAATACAACTTATACATGTGGATTGTGTTGTTCAATTTGGTGAAAAGAAAGAACATTTATACTAGACTAGATACATGAAGAACAATTTTGAATGTGGATGTTTTATTGTTTGATAGTTGTAGTTGAGCATCTGTGTGCCCTTCAACTTCATGAAATTTTTTTTTACCTCATGTAAATGTTTATGTCATGGACTTAACTTCCACAAAGGAAACATACATGTCCCTCCTATTTGTCATATGATGTGAGATGCCCATGTCAAAGTGTCACATGCCCTTCTCGCACTCAAAAGATACATGAGCCTTTGTTTGTTAGATAAGGAGAAATGCTCCCATGGTTCGTAAAGAAATCCCTTTGACATGTCATATGATTGTGCCCAGGGTTCGAATTTTTTTACCTATCTTGGTATTAGACCCCATTTTTTGGATGGATTTGTTCTATTTTTTTATTGTGCTTCCAATGTCTATAATTATTCTAAATGATCGATATCTTCTACATGTTGCATGAATCCTTGTGTGTTTATTCAATGTTGAACCTCTGAGACCAAAACAACTATACTCAACTATGTGAAAAAGAGAAGCTTGTGCAGTATCGATAGCTTATCTCTATTGTTTTAGATATTTCTTGCAAAACTATTCAAAGTAAAATAATCATCTTTTGAATCTTTAGTGTGTCATACTTCAGTGCTGCCCCCTGTTAGATTGCTACAATAATGGTGATGATATATTTGTTTTCTTGATGATATGTCTGGTTTCTTTCTAATGGTATTGATCCACTTTCCTTGTAGTATTCCTTAGAGAAATGACACTTTTCTCAGTATGTTGTAAAATCATTTCTATGGATGAAACATTGAAAGTGTTTTATTTTTTCTTGCACTATGGAATTCTCTCTTAGTCGGTCAATGATACTTCGATATTTTATCATCTATGTTGATAATCATGTTAGTAATTTATTTACAAAAAAATTGGAAGATAAAACATTGAATGTTTGGTCTAAATTATAAATATGTGACCATTCAATGTATACTTAATAAACACTGCCACTTGCTATTGTAATTATCTCTTATAAATTACATATTCAATGTACATTGTTTTTAATATGTATGGATTCTTTTATGTTATCCTCTTTATTTTTGATATTCAATATATGAACCAATTTGGTTTGTTAATACTCCCTACCACAATCATTAACATCAGATGTTGGTTAAACTTCAGATTCATCACTAATACTATGGCATGGGATTTTATTGAATGCTAAACCATTCATCCTTTCTTCCTCCCTCTGTGTTTTAAGCACTTATATTGGATACCTAATACAACACTCAACTCAATTTTTTGTAATTTCCATGAAATGGGTTCTAAATCGTGTACATGTGCCTATTCAATGTGGACAAAGTGTGCACTTGATTTATGCACCCCCCTCCGAGTCTGCCAAGTCCAAGCAAGAAGATGATTTTTTATTTCATGAGGAAGATATCATTCCTAGAAATGAGAAAGAAAGCATGTATCCATTACATAGTCAATCAACCTTTAGGAATGACACAAAAACACAAGTGTTATTTCAATCATAAACCAACAATGGAGAATGATATGTCCATAAACTATATAAAGTCCAATATAAAGTCCATAAACTATAAAGTGCAATTTATATAACAATTATATGTTCTAACCCTAGGATCAAAGAAAAATTAATCTTTACCAATGTGTTCTCGATTCATATCAAATGTGCTAGTGGCATATTTTCAAGAATGGCATTATGATCTTCTATTGACAATTTCCATTTTCGATTCTAGGACTTTTTCCTAGTATTCACTGGCTGCAACTGGAACCAGGATGCTATGACAAATGAATGTACTGAGCACATATAACATCTGGCTCATAGTATTGAAAAATAATATGGTCATTACATTTCGTTACTTCTGCAAAGAAATGTCCCATTAAAAACATTGAACCCGTTGCATATGTATAATTTGACAGAACTTTAAATTCTTGCATCAACGTGATTTTCGACATAGTTCATGTCAATAAATAATAATGTAGTTTTTATGGATTATCTACTGGTGCAATGACAACAAATACATCACCTTCTCTAACCATATCATAAACACAATCATAATCCTTGTCAATCACAACCACTTCATTGTCGTTCTTTGCATCGATGTTATTTCCAAATGGGGGAAATGGTGTTAATTCTTGGTGTATCCATGGTTTGAAATTTTTTTTAGTTTTGTTTTGATACTCATCAAAGGACTCTACATCATCAATACATGCAAGAAAGAAGCAAGAGTACTTTTGTTTCTCAATTGCGTGTATATTTGCCATTTTTTTACTCCTAATGGAGTGTAAGCCCCATGTTTTAGGGATTGCATCACAATTATATGCCATTGATATGTCAACATCGCCCATTGAAATATTCTAGAATAACCAGTTCAAGATAAACACATAACTCGTGCAAATCAAATTTCACATTTAAATATATATATATATATTTTTTTCATAATTTAAAT
This sequence comes from Picea engelmannii, assembly GCA_009831015.1. Classification (NCBI taxonomy): domain Eukaryota; kingdom Viridiplantae; phylum Streptophyta; class Pinopsida; order Pinales; family Pinaceae; genus Picea; species Picea engelmannii. The sequence continues at coordinate 347,624 of ML788466.1, forward strand.
AAAAATACTCATGTACATCTAAACATATTAAGTAACTGCATTTGAAAACATTAAGGGTCATTGAAACAATTACATACCTTCTCACATTAGCCTTCCTTTGATTGAATTCATGGCTTAAATTTTTCTTGCACCAATTAACAACATCATTTAAATTTGTGTGGCAAGAAGTAGAGTGATTCATTTGATATCTCCTAAGTGCACGTTTTACGCAAGCCCCAACACCATCATGTTCTCCTTTTCCATGTCCCGTTTCAAAAAATCTCCATGTGTGGTGAACATCCATTTTATTATGAAGGTGAGACAACCATAAGAATGAGCGTGTTGATTTAAACTGACCTGCACAACCATATGACCACACCCAATTCTCTTTAAAAGTGGCCCCTTGTCTTGATATTTCTTTATAAAGCATATTAAATCAATGTTGGACAAAACATGTATCATGTGTATGATCATCACTGATGTATAAATGGTACTCTTTAATCACTTCACGATTGTTTTCATTGCTATCAGAACCATCGACATGAAGCTCTGCATGTTTGTACAAAATATGCACAAGTATAGATACTTGGTATGAATGATAATACTCACTTTGTATCTCCTTTTGCAGAGCGAACGCGTAATTTTAAGAAAAATCAACAATTGATAATATTGTTCCTTTTGGAAATACATCTTGTGATTGCTTGAACTGTAAGTCCTTCCATCGTGCTTGATATATCTATATATTTTCTCCCTGAACAACTCCATAAAATATGTCACAGAGATATCATCTTCAACTAAATCAATCTTTCTTGATGTTGTCATTGAATCTATAACATGAGTATAATCAACATATTCATATATCTTCCATTTCAAAATGTGATTTGACAATTGAGGATCATTTGGATCAATGGGTTATTTAGCATAAAAAAGGGCCAAATGAGAACATTCTTCACATTTTCTACCACCGAAGCATTGTTTCTTATAGAATAATTGATCATTCTCTCATGCACATAATATTTTAGATACAAATTGACAAACACTCAAAGGAGAGGGGTCATTTGGCCAACATTATATGCCAAAATTTATAAATGTCTCATAATATAATTTTAATTCTACATGGTATCGAAAATAACATATGTCATAGACAACGATAGGCCTAACATACCATGGTTTAAGCTTCACAAATGTGCTAAGGGAAATCTTGACATTAACATTACTCTCCATAAAAAAAATTGAACATTTCCACTTGAGTGACCTCTGTTATTTATTTGGCATGTGTTTCATAGTTTCCTTTAGATATACAATGCCACACAACATCCTTTTCATTTGGTAAGACACGATAGTTTAAATGCAAAAACTATTTCACCCTGTCCCTCACATTATCTGGAAGTCTATCTTGATAAGGTTACCTATAGATAACAACCCAACATGAAACTTCATCATCCTCATCTAATTTACCCCTAACGTTTTTATGCTTCCATAAAAAATTTCTTTATTCTCTTAACGTTCTTGCAGTCATAGCCAACAAAGGATCAGTTGCAGTGTTTTTTGCCAAAACCCATGTTATTAATGTTTTACGAGAAACCACTAAATCATGATATCATTTCCTTGCAAGTGTGGCAAGGTCCAAGGTCACATTTTTTACCATCTCATTTGTTTTAACCTCTTTGACAATTTTAATGCCCAATAATTTAATTGAATTTCTTAGAGATTTTTTCTTTAACAATCTATGTAACAATTGAGCTTGTGCTATGAAAGGAATACCTTCAAGATAATTCTTGAGTATCCTTTTTTCTTTATATCGAGCTATATGATCAAACATCGGAGGTCCCAATTCTTCAATTTTACTTGAATCCATATTCTCCAAAAAATTATCGTCAATGAAGATATTGTTGCAACTTCCAATTAATCTTTGTAAATTGATAGGTATGGTAGGATGTTGTAAGTTGGATGTTGCCCTTGCATGAAAATATATAAATTTATAATATTGTGAACTTTCAAATCAATTATATACTTGTATTAAATACAATTTTATAAACATAAAAAAAATATTTACTCACCAATCATTGTCTAAGTATCAATGTTACCCATTGTTGTCTCCACATTTGTCATTTCCTCGTCACCTCCATGTTCATCATTTATTTCATCAACGTGTTCCTCGACATTTTGCATTCCTTCATCACTGCCACGTGCCTCCACATTTTGCAATTCTTAGTCACCGCCATGTGCCTCCACATTTTTCATTTCTTCGTCACCGCCATGTGCCTCCACATTTCTTTCCATTTCTCTTTTTTCTCTTAACTTTCTCATGTTTTCACGTTTTCTATCTTTCCTTGCCTCTCCATCAGTTCTAGTGCGATCATGTTTTGTTGTTCATTTCTTTTGGTTTCCCAAGTTGAAAGAATTAAGAACCTAAACTTCAATGCCAAAAACCTAAAATCATAGTAATATTTTGGATATAAAATTGTACAATTAATGAAACTGTAACATCCTGCTCTGGCGCACTGAGAAAACTTATTATTTGAGGACACTTGCTTGCAAGTGATCTGGACTTTTCTGATGTTAAAACATTTATACTCGATTATGATGTGTTATGATAGACGACATGATGCTTTACTATTTGATGTAGACAGGTGCTATTGACTCAGTTTTATTGAGTGTGCAGGGTTTTGGACCTTGATGATGCAGAGGCATCGGTGGAACCCCTTGGACTCCGGATTGAGTCAGGGAGTGTGCTATTGGGTTGATTTATTTACTGTGATATTTCATTTTTTTTGATGATATGATGTTGACATTTCTGACATGATTGTTGATGATGCAGGCTAACGATAGCTTGCCGACCAGACTCACATATGGAGTAAAGGGGCCACACACAATTTCCAGAGAGGTTGAGGGAGAGGTGTGGACAACAACCCTGCCATAGCCTACTAGCACTCCCACCGTGGCTCGAACTGTAGGTTAACGATTACCTAGTTCGAGAGGATCCACGTTGCCGTGAGGGCAGACTGCGATAGTCACTCACGATGATTCTAAGGGGCACGCAATAAGGCAGGGGCCTTATTCCTTAGAGCCCTTAGTCTTTCACAAGTTCACCTAGCGGAGTGTTGACTCCAGGGGTTATAGATGTCTACCAATCATTCAAGTTGGCGAGTGGCACCCTTGGAGCATGTGGTGCATCCTGAAGGGCACGTTGCACAAAAGAAACACAAGAAGCGAGTGGCACCCTTGGAGCACGCGGTGCATCCTGAAGGGCACGTCGCGCAAAGGAAACAAATGAGGCGAGTGGCACCCTTGGAGCACGTGGTGCATCCTGAAGGGCACATCGCATTGATGTGGATGAAGGAAACAAACCTAAATAGCTCTAAGACAATAACTCCTTAAGAAATCCTTAAACAACTTCCCTAACCCAGTGTCGCCCAGTTCAGAAGCTAAGTACTAAGTCTAAAACTTTTAGGGTAAAATTTTAGTCTAACCTTAAGAACAGACCCTGGAATAAAAATAAAAATTCACACAAAAACCCACTTAAGTAATAGTTGGGTCTTCACAAAATTCTTGGGGTAAATGAAGAGAGTAAGGATTTAAATAAACTAAGGGATTTAAAAAATTTTGCATGAAGAAATTAATTCCTAACTTGTGAAAGAACACAAGATATTAAATAAATAAAAAAAGGATTAATAAAAATAGGGAACTAAGTAATAAAGAAACCATAGACAATTAATAAGTAATAAAATTATTTAACGTGCGGGAGTATAAAAGTTATGAATTTAAAAAAATAAATGAAAAGATTAACTAGCGCATTTACTTTTTGGTTTAAAAAAAAAAAAGGAGGGATTAATAAAAATAGGGAAATGAGCCTTTTAACAAATTTAAAGAAAACAATTTTGGAGAAACGTGGGGGGATGAGTGACACTTGTAAGATAGAGAATTTTTAGAGGGTTTTCATTAAAACTTAAATTAATTGTGATTTAGGGCAAGGGTGGGTCTCAAAACTCTATAAAAGAAAGGTAGATGAGGAAGATGGGGGGGGGGGTTATGAGCGTAAGGTTACGCTGCCGAATTTGGACTGGACTGATTGCTTGTGAGGAGTCAGGATTTTCTCATCTTGTATTGGAGTGGTAGCTCAGCCTTGCGAGGCAAGCTGGGAAGCTAGGCATACCTTCTGGATTTGTGTGGCCCCTTTGCGGCTTGGGGGGCTAAGGGGGAAGCAGAGTACCCCTAGCGATTGGCTGGGAGGTACCGGTGAGGTCTCGACGATCGATGAGCGGGAGCGGCAAGGAGTGTCTGGACTTTATTCGAGGCGGGCGTCAAGGCAAAGGTACGCTCGTTTATTTTATTAAGAATAATGCATTAGAAATTGTGTTGGGAACTGTATCAACTGGATAAGTAAAAGGAAATTTTGAGTTCTTGCTGTGATGGGGGTAATGGTGTTGTGAAATTTACTCTGGACTGTGAAAACCCTTTTTATTAATCCTCGTACTGGACTATGTAAAAATAATTAATGTTTATAGTTTTGGACTGTGTAAACCCCTTTTTATCAATCGTCGATCTGGACTGTGTAAATGTTTAATTATTGTGCGGGACTGTGTAACTTTTATTGTTTAGTGTTCTGGAATTTCATTGAATCTGTTCCTATACACGGTATCTGGACATTTCGTTTTCTTTTATATATGGTTCAGTTATTGGTTTCTGGAAAATTTGGTTTGGGTTTATGGTTACCGTATTTGGTCCCTGGGCGAATTCGTTTTTCCTTCTTGCACGCTGTGGGTGGCTGGCGATAGGCTCTGTGGGGTGTGGTTATCAAATTCGTTGTGTTTAAATTCACTGGGCGTTTTTATTTTACTGTGGGCATTTTCATTGACTGTGGGCGTTTCCAATTGTGACTGGGGTGTTAATATATTTTTGCTGGCGTTTTCTTATTTACTTTGGGCATTTCATTGGTGGGCATTTCGTTTTAGTATATTACTGTCATTCATTTCTAAACTACTGTCATCTCGTTGTAACTTACTGGCCATTTGTTTTTTTGGGCATTCCGTCTTCGGTTACGGTGGGCATTTTGTTTATGGGTGTTTTTTTATTTATTTTGCTGTGGGCGAATTCATCTCTGTGGACGATTGGGAGAAGGACCATCGAACCAACCTGTGTTTTCTTTTTAAACTCAGCGAATCGCACTTAAATTTTACTGCGTTGTTGGGGTTGGTAAATCCTGCTTTTATATCTTTGCCCAACGATTTTTATTAATTCCTCTGCGTTGATCCGAAGAGTTGTAAACCCTGCACTTTTTATTTCCATGGCTCAGCGATTTTATTTACTCTCTGCATTTTTCATCATTCGAATTACTTGGCTGGAATGCTTGGGTCACTGCTGTCTATTTAATGCGATCTGAGTGGGAATAAATATTCACAGAAGTGCAGAGAACTTCCCTTCAAATTTGTGAGACCACGGTGCTGGGGTTTTGGGTCTGGTCGTTGCCCTTCGATGGCAGTCTTCAGGATAGAACATCGCCCTTCCTTGAGTGTCACTGCAATCCCTTACCTTCGCCATGTCCTTCGTCTTTTCGGGTCACCCAACCTTACCTAGCGCCAGAAGTCCCCACACCCTTAGTGATTCAGATAGGGAGTTTCATTTTCCCCTTCTAAATCGAATATGCACTTGCAAGTTTAGTTACATGATTTCTTTACCATTGAGGGAATCATGCGTGCACCAATTCGGGTGAACTATCACTACCTAACCTACATTTTATGTCCTTCCATCAAGTTACTCCAGGTTTAATTTCTACTAAAGTTTATTACTTTTCACCTTACGACTTGAGTGGTAAAATATCTATTTATTCCAACCTTCTAACCTTGAACTGGAGCCATTTAAATGTTGAATGGGATTGATTATTTATATCTTTACTTCTCCACTATTTTAGATGTATGCAGGAGATGAAATAATTTTTAGGTTAAGGACAATAATTGTTTTTGATGGATGATTTATACCTTTTAGTTGTGCGTAAGAATTTCCTCGTCCATTTATGGTACTAGAACCAAAGTGGGTATTATATGTAGGTGTTGAGGAATTCATATAAGAGAGAGTGATAGTACTAAATACAAAAGTGTAAATGCTAAAATGTGTAAGAATTTACAAGGGATTGGATTATGTATTTTCTTATTCCTGAGCCATTAAATAAAGTTGACATATGGATTGTATAAATTGCTTAGATTACTCGCGCGCATACATATTTAGCGTTGAATGATTTTGATGGACCTTAGTCTTCTGCTCATTTGGAATGTAATGTAAGGAATGTTGTGCTAGATGATAGCCTTCTTGTGTGCTTTAAATTATGATGTAATGAGAGGCTTGATGTAGACATTAGACTTCTTGCGCGAAATAAATTATATTTGTAATGTAAGTTGATCTAACACTTCTTACCTGTGCCACTAAAATTGCCAATGACTGATGGATTAATGAATAGAATGCTCGCACACCTTTCAATAATGTGATATATGACTAATTTAGAGACTAGTTTCTCTTACGCCTTTACTTAAGTTGACATGTGATTGTTCTAGAAATGTTACTTTCTTGCCCGACGATTATTTAAATGTGGACATTTGATTGATAAAAATACTGATTACTGTTGCGCTATGATTATATATGTATAGGATTGATGGACCCCAAGGTTTACTAGCATTATATATTTATCAATGATTATTGGAATAACAAACCTTGCACCATGTACAAAGAGTGAATGTTTATTCCGCCAATAAATATTGATGATGATGGATTGATTTAGAGCTATATTATTACTGCATGGTTAATTAAAGTTAATGTATGATGGTGAATAGTAAGAAGTACTCTCACCCTTGGTTAAATGGAATGTGGTTGATAGAACGAATCTCAGTTAATCATGGATGTTGGTAGCTTTAGCGTTTTTGGTATTGATGGTGTCGGGCGGGATGTAGACACCTCCATGTTCCTCAGAACAATTGCCAACCCTGAGAACTTAAATGGTTAAAATCAATGGGAACCTGGGCTTGAGCATTGCTTATGTGTCTTGGAGGTCCTAACCATTGTAGGGTAGGATGGAGGGGTAGTCAGTTTTACTTATTGTTGGTTAATTTTTGTGTAAAGAATCCAGTGTCGTGTCAAGAGTCTCGGGCCCTTTAAAGGCAGGGTTTCCACTCTTGTGACACACCTGACAGAGATTACTAGTTTCTGCCTGAGCAGTTGGCCAAGAGCCTATCTGACCTTCTCTCTCTCCGGAGCAGAGAACTAAGATTAAAAGCCCTGCTTTCCTGTGCAGAAATAGTAAAATCTACTATTATGGATTCTTCCTTATGTCTATGTCGTTTAAATGCTTGCAGTTACTTGTGGTGTGCCTTATGTCTTCTTGTTGTGATCATCGTGGTTGCGTCTTGTTAGTCGTCGGGTGGTGACGTGAGTCAAGTGTGTCTGTTTCCTTTTACACATGCCCACACACTTTAAAAAAAAATTGTACCTGTTATCAGAGTCGTTGTTGTAACGGGGAGGTTTGTTACATATGGTATCAGAGCCGGTTCGACCCGCGACTTGGGATTCGCTACGGCTTTCGTGACATGATTTGAATGAGTATACTGTTGTTGATCGAGTTGATTGTGTGTGTGAAAGTAATCATGGTTAGAGGACGCCGCGGAGGTAGACGACGGGGTGCTAGGGGAGGAGGTGTGACGCCTCCAGTCGCATCCACGCCTGAGGGGTCTAACCCCCAGGGAGGCGAGCAGGTTCTCGGACAGGAGCAGATAGCAGTTGGAGACGTGGTCGAGATGATGAGGTCCTTTCAGCACATGCCTGAGGCACTGATCAACCGATTGGACAGAGACGAGGTGAGGGCACCGACACCCGTTGAGGTTCCACCACGCGCACCGACCGTTACAGGTAGCATTCATCGTGAACTCGAGAAGGTAAAGTTTCCCGAGTTCTTTGGTGCCCCGGATGGCGCCGTCGTCGAGGCATGGTTGGAGAATATGGCGATGTGCTTCGCACTTCGCGATTATACCTCCAACATGAAGGTCCACATGGCGGTCTTTCAACTTAAGGGGAGCGCTCTTCTATGGTGGAAGACGCTCCTGCCGCAGATGAACATGGTCGTTGAAGACGTGTCATGGGAACTGTTTGAGGAACAGTTACGAGAGAGGTACCTTTCAGAGGAATTCATTGAGCATCAGCTCAATGAGTTCAATGCATTACGACAAGGAGGTTGTACAGTGCCCGAGTGCGAGGCACGTTTTATGGAGCTGCTCCGGTAAGCTCTGCACCTTAACACTGAGAAGCTCAAAGTCAACAGGTTCGTGTTTGGCCTTAACGACAGCCTCCGTGCAAAGGTTAGGATCTTTATGCCTCAAACTTTGCACAACGTTGTCCAAAAGGCCCTCATAGTAGAGGAGGAGATTATCAGTGGGGGTCAGACCAGGACTCCAGCAAGACTAGCCGAGCAGGGTTCATTTGGTACACCGTAGCATCAGACACCAGTGAGACATACGCTAAGATATCGTGGCTTCCAGAGGGGATCCACTTGTGCTACACCCCGACGATCTCCACCTCAGTAGTGGACACCTTATCGAGGACCATAGCACCTGCAACAGCGTCACTCGTAGCAACAACGGTTTAGGCCTGTTCAGCAGAACAGACCAGGGTTTCAGGCCGGTGAGAAGTCATCTGCTACTTCGGGTACCATAACTACTAGGCCGAAGAAGAGGTGTTGGATGTGTGGAGAGCCACACTACCAGTGCGACTGTCCTGTGGAGAGGACCAGGGCGTCCGGATCAGCTGGACCCACTACAGTGGGAGATATGGGCAAGGCCCATCGGATTCATGCAGCGGTGAATAACCGCCAGGTGGAGCACCAATCGACTGTGCTCGAGACAACAGGTACTGTCCCTGACCAAACCCTTAGTATTTTGATAGACCCAAGTGCTACTGAGAGTTTCATTTATGGTGCAGTGCTAAAAAGGATTAAGGTAACGGCAGTCGAACAGGATGATTTTAGCTTCGTAGAGATGGCCTCGAGAGCCAAACAGAAGGTTGGAGGAAAGGTTACGAGCTGTGCCCTTAACTTGGGAGAGTTTGTCACAAGGGTCAACTTGTACGTCACGATATTAGGATCTTATGATGTCGTGATTGGTATGGATTGGTTGGAATCGCATGAGGCGATACTCAACTGTAATATGAAACAGTTGAGCTTGGTCGATGACGAAGGACAGAGACATGTGATAGTAGGACGGAACCAGGGAGTTTCCCTGAGGTTCGTCTCTTCCTTACAGCTACGGAAGAGTATGCGCAAGGGGTGCAAGATTTATGCGATCCTTGCGCTAAATGAAAAGGGAGTGGCGGAAGGTCTAGAACACCTTCCGGTGGTGAAGGAGTTTGCGGACGTATTTCCAGAGGAGTTACCTGGGATTCCACCGGAAAGGGAATTGGAGTTTACCATAGACTTGAAACCGGGGACCGAACCGATAGCAAGAACGCCTTATCGGATGTCGACCCCGGAGTTGCAAGAGATGAAAATGCAACTAAAGGAGTTGTTGGACCTGGGGATGATACGCCCTAGTGTGTCACCATGGGGTGCACCAGTTATTTTCATACGAAAGAAGGACAGGTCATGGAGGCTCTGCATTGACTACCGTCAACTGAATAAGGCTACGATCAAGAATCAGTATCCCTTACCGAGAATTGATGATCTGTTCGATCAAATGAAGGGTGCAACGATGTTCTCCAAGATCGATTTGCGATCAGGGTATCACCAGTTACGGATCAAGGAGGATGATGTCCCTAAGACCGCCTTTAATTTGAGATTTGGACATTACGAGTTTACTATTTTACCATTTGGACTGACAAACGCCCCAGGGGTATTCATGATTTTGATGAACGGGGTGTTCAGCGAGTACTTGGACAAGTTCGTCCAAGTATTCATTGATGATATTTTGATCTACTCTCGGACGACGAAGGAGCATGACGAGCACTTGTGCTTGGTACTATAGTGTCTGCGAGAGCACAAATTGTATGGGAAGTTGTCCAAATGCTCTTTTTATCAATTGAGGATTCAGTACTTAGGGCATGTCATCTCCGACGAAGGTATCGCCATGGATCCATCCAAGGTTGAGGCTATTATGGATTACCCTGCACCGACGAATGTCATAGAAGTGCGTAGTTTTATGGGTTGAGCAGGATACTATCGACGGTTTGTCGAGGGATTTTTGAAGATAGCAAATCCGATCATGGAATTGCAGAAGAGAAACAAGAAGTTTTTCTCGACCGAGAAATGCGTGAAAGCATTTCGGAGGCTTAAGGAGTTGTTGACGACAACGTCGATACTAAAGGTCCCTGACATGGACACAGACTTCTTGGTATGCACTGACGCATCCAAGGAAGGATTAGGCGGAGTCTTGATGCAATATGGATGAGTGATTGCTTACATTTCGAGGAAGCTAAGAAGACATGAGGAGAACTACGTGATGCACGATTTGGAGTTATTAGCCATCGTTTATGCCTTGAAGGTTTGGAGAAACTACCTTGTTGGACGAAAATTTGAATTAAAGACTGATCATTATGGGCTGCAACACATTTTCACGCAAAGCGACCTGAACGCATGACAACGACGTTGGTCGGAATTGCTTAGCGAGTACGACTTCGAGATTACTTACATAAAGGGAGCAGTGAACCAAGTGGCCGATGCCTTGATTCGGAGGCCACGCATATTTTCGGTGTTACCTCTTCAGACAAATCTACGTGAGAAGATTCTCACTTTACAGCGTGATGATGACTGGTACAAAGAAGTCGAGGACTTTATCGGACAAAACACAATGATGGTACCATGATATGAGGGATATTCATTTGATAGCGATGGTTTATTGAGGTTTAGGGGTCGGATTTACGTACCGCCAAACGTCGAGTTGAGGATGTTGATCCTAAGCGAGGCTCATAGAGAAGTTTACATGGCTCACCCAAGAGTCACAAAGATGAGGGCAAACCTTAAACCCTTATTCTTCTGGAAGGGAATGAAGGCTGACATAGTCAACTTTGTGGCTAGATGTCTAGAGTGTCAGCAGGTAAAGGCTGAGCATAGACACCCGACAGGTTTACTTCAACCACATGCCATTCCAGAATCGAAATGGGAAGTTATTTCGATGGATTTTATTGTTGGATTACCACTGACGGCAAGGAGAAACGACTCGATTTTTGTAGTAGTAGACACTCTGACGAAGAGTTCTCACTTTATTCCTGTGCGTACGACGTATCAGGCACCAAACATAGCGAGAGTTTTCATTAGTGATATTGTGAGGCTGCATGGCCTGCCTAAAAAGATTATATCCGATCGAGGATCGGTGTTTACTGGACGATTTTGGACGAGTTTGCAAGAGGCCTTGGGAACTCAACTAAATTTTAGTACTGCATATCACCCAGAGACTGATGGACAGACCGAACGAATGAACCAGACCTTGGAAGACATGTTGTGCATGTATGTGACGGACTAACAAAAGCATTGGGAGGAATTCTTGCCTCTAGTAGAGTTCGCTTACAACAACAGTTACCAGAGCACCATTAAGATGGCGCCTTTTGAGTTTCTTTATGGGCGACCGTGTCGGATGCCCTTGAGTTGGGATCGACTTGAGGATAGGATTAAGGAAGCACAGGATCGATAGAAGAGTTATGCCGATGCGCACCGAGTCGACCGTAGTTACGAGGTCGGCGATCAAGTCTTCTTGTGAGTTAAACCGCATAAGAGTTCGATCAAGTTTGGAAAGGGAGCTAAACTCTCTCCTAGGTTCGTGGGACCCTTCAAGATTGTGGAGAAAAAGGGGCCCGTGGCCTATCGACTAGCCTTGCCTGATTCCTTGAGGCATATGCACGATGTTTTTCATGTATCTGTTTTGAGACA
>ML788466.1:374305-384312 GCA_009831015.1 Picea engelmannii
ATGCGAGGACAAAGGTGAGAGTAATGATTACCTTTACATAACATGCAAGGGAACTTGACAGTTTTCTTCTTCTTACCAACCTGAACATCACTAGTTGACGGGGTATCATCGACATGACCGACAGAGGCCGATGATGTGGTGGACCACATCTCTAAGACCTGGATAAGACCGAGACAATCCCTCAGAAAGTGGTCACCCTTACAAAGGCTGGAAGGGAATTTGGGTTTTGGATTCTTCCTTTTAATCTTGTTGATCTCATCAACACTCCCAGTACTATTAATAGTAACTGGTTTCTTAGAGCCAACATTTGATGTTGTTGGGGCCTTGGTCCTTTTCGGGCTCTTCTTCTTCTTCTCTTTCTGTTTCTTCTTCTTTTGATCAACCTGGCTACTTTCTTTAGAGCTTTCACTAGGTGAAGAAGGAGAAATGGAAGGAGACTTGATGGGAGAAGAAGGAGAAAATTCAACGTGAGGTTGATGTGTGGGTGGTGTATTGACATCCAAAGTATTAGGTGCAACTGAAACATTGGGAGGATTCGGGATCACCGGAGTGGGGAAAAACCAAACTGGTAATCCAAAAGTGAGTCCTGGAAGACTCAGTGTGGCAACATATGGAGGACCAAAGTTTCCAAATGAAGGAAAGCTATAAGGTTCCCTAGGAGAAGGGGTTCCTCCATTGGTACTCCCAGGATTCAATGCCATTGACACTGACTCGACCTAAGGTCCACTAAGTAAAAGAAACAGCATACGCTAATAGAATCTAAGAATCACAACCAAGCAAACAGAACCTTCTCTCGATGACCGTGCTAGTTGGTGATGAAATCCAACGTCACGTGATCAAGTCCAGAAGGGGCAGGGATAGGGTGGAATAGTTACAATGGCGACCTGCTTAACGGACTTATGCCTTGGTGCAAGCTTCCACGCAGTAATTTTGGATTTACCCTCCAAGGAGCCTGAGTGAGTTTGACCAATGTCTGCTCTAGGTATAGTGAGACTTCCCGTCACTGTCACCTTGTGTAAGACCCTAAATATTATGGTCACTAAGGTTACCAATTCGCAGTCATCCCCTGGGCGGGAACAGTCGACAGTCCGACCAGAACGTACAAGCAGGGTATCGAGCCCGAAATCAACTAAAAGGCTTCCACGCAGTAATTGTGGATTTACCTTGAAGTGACCCCCATAATACGATCTGACCACCATAATCAGTTAAACCACGAAGGGTTAGTCCCCGTAGCACACCCGAATGCGACCTCGTGCGTAACCCCTGTGTGAGAGGGGGATCCCAGGCAAACTTATACGATGATTGGATTTGACTCTCCCTAACTCAGGATGCTATTGTTCGTTTTTGGAACTTTGGAGAGTTATGCTCACATCCCTAATCCAAAGTACTAATCCTATTCTACTGTTGGTGGAGGATCCTAGAAAAGAAAAATTTCTAGATAAATTTTAATTTAGCGTTGATTTTAATAGTTGTTCTTTACGGAAAGGGGGGTGCATGGAAGTGAAACAAATGGAATTATGACTCAAACCCAAAGAATGCATCAAATATGATAAGCAGTCATTTGTTTTCGATGAACATCTATCTAAGGGAGAGAGAGAGTTCTTTTCACTAAAAAGCACTAATAAGGAATGTCCTCAAACAATTTCTCAATCAATTCCAATATGATGCTACAACATTTCAGAAATGCAAACTAATATGCAAACTAATCATTAAGATGTAATTTTTTCATTTGTATATGAATAATGATTAATTCAAAACAATGTTCATCTTGCTAATTATCTTCTCGTACGAATGAAAATCAAACTAGTACAAGCAAAAGTCATACAAACAATACACCCTTTGTTGCAATCAAAACGAAAAGCGAAAGAAAAGAAACAATCAAAGAGAAAACAAACTTCACACCCAAAAGAAAAAGTTGAAGAACAATGACCTTGACTAAAATCAAGATGAAGAGATCTGTAGGCCTTTGATGACCTTCACCAGGGTTTTTACTCAGCTGAACAGAGAGAAAGACAATGCATGGGTTTCGGACTTCAATCAACAGAAAAACTCAATAACAATAGTGAAGAAGGCTAAAAAATCCAAATAGTAAGATGTTCGTTCTTCAAAAAGACAGATGTTAAGGCTGGAAGAGAAGAAGCATTGACTCACAAGGTTACTCAGTAGGAGAGACACAGAGGCAAAACCCAGAAAAAGCAATTCTAGAAGGTTTATTGGCCAGAAAGAGGCTGGCGCTCTGTTGCCAAAGGAAAAGAGCATTATATCTCTCTGTACAAGGCTATGAGGAGCGTTGGTGCCCTGTTAACACAAGGACAGGGGCGCCAGGTTCAAAAACTCCCAAAAATGTCAAAAAATTATAGAAATTGCAATTTAAACTCGACAACTATGCTGAGTATGATGGGGTAAGGAGCCAATCAGCTCATGAAACCAATCAAAATAGGATTGAACCAACTCTGAAACAATCAAAGGATAGAACTAGGTCAATGAGGAGAAATCAAAACAAGAAGTTTCGAATGAGGCTAGCTCCCCAGTGGAGTCACCAGTTTCTGTTGTAGGAAAATCTCCCTACGGACAGGTGGATGACCTCTAAGATCTTGACCTTAACTCTAGACAGAAAATTCTTAATGTGGACACTGACTTCCTTTCAAATCTATCTAAACTAATACATGAGAAGGAAGGATAACAGCAGTACCTTTTATTGATGTTTGTCCTTGCACGCTCCTAGTTGCGCTTCGATCCTTTGCTCCTCGCTGGATCCTGTAGACAAAGCAAGATACGACCACTTCCTACTCTATTGACATTAGCTTGAAAAAAGATATACCAATTAATGATAAGTTCATGTGACATTATACACAAACTAGAAAGAAACAGGCCAAGCGTGTCATATTGATGAGAATAACGACAACAGTACTTACAATCGTAGATGCGAGTGCGACAGCTTCATCGAGTCCTCTTCATCCAACCCTTACCTGAAAGATCCACAACCTGGATAACAGCAGCTTCACTGATCACTCTCCTTTGGCTGACTGTGTGTTCTCTTCAAGATCATAAGTTTCATACCAGCAATTCTTCCCCCATCAGCTCCAGCACCACTTATGAGATCATAAGTTTGGTGTAATTCTCCATTTCCAATCCCCCTTTCACCATTAGAAATCTTGCTTATATATCCTTGGAGAGGCTTTAACCACTTGAGATATCCTTGGGGAAGTTGAGGATTTGCCTCCTTTAGTTGAGGATCTGCCCTAAGATCATGGCTAGACTAGGGATTCGAATCCAACTGCCTTCCAAGAATGAAAAGATGCTTCCCCCATTCATCTCAACAACTTAACAACTACCCAGAATAGGTAGCACTCCCTCAAAAGGGCCATCAGAGCGCTGTAGCGCTCCCTAGTAGGCTTTAGGGGGGCGCCAGCGCTCTCAAAATCTATAACGCTCCCTCAAAAGGGCCAGGGGAGTGTTATAACGCTCCCTGACAGTGTAAGGGGGAGCGTCGATGCTCCGAGATAGTGTAAGGGGGAGCGCTCCCCTCCAAAAACTCAGTTTTTGAGGTGCTTTCAGATGGCAAAAGGTTTGCGAGCTTGCTGACTCATTTCTCCTCTTCCAAATCAAATGTTTGAGGTGTTTCAAGTGTCCTTCTCACGTCGTTATAGGCACAACATAGGCATCATGGTAGTATGCTTTATTTGATGTTTGTGACACTTGTGAGAAACATGCGACACTTGCGACCTTGTGAGAAAAATGCGACACTTACGACCTTTGTAATGACGACACTTGCGACACTATCAAAGTGAGTAATTTTGATGTGCAACAGAAGGGCCCACACCTAATAATGGATTCAATATTGCTTTCTAGGGATCAATTACAAGAACAACTGGATTCCCTTAACATTTCATGGGCAAGTGAATTTAACAACTTATCTGAATATTCGAAGGAAGCAGTGGAGAAGTGGTTGATCCACTATGTGAATAAAAATGAAGACGTTGAAGATACACTTTACCAGATGAGTTTTGATTTTAAATATATTGAAAATGAATTGTTCGATACAAGAACCAAACATGAAACAATGGTTTCTACCATGTGGGAATACATCAAACTATGGTTAAAGAATGCATTGATCAAAATAATTAAACCAGATCAGTAGAAAGAAGTTACTACCGTTAGAGAACCTCTAGTTGAGCACTCTACAAAATGGACTTCAACAAACAAATGAAGGGTCCATTTTTTGCATCATAGTACGTCAAGTAGTCACATTTTAAAGTCTTTTTCTTCTGTTTATTCTCAGTTAGAAGTCACCCACCCTTTCTTGTTTCATTATTTGTGAAAACCAAAGGTTGATTTCTAATTGTGCCTTCTTTCTTTCTTCTAGTTATTTCTTTTATTATTGGTCCATAGGAGCCCTATCCCAGTCTGTTTAGGATGAATGCATTTATTTTTACGAATATTAAAGAAATTTTTAAAAACATTTGTATATTTTTTGACGATCCTGAGAGAACTATTATGGGAACATGTCTAGTAATTTCTATGACTTTGAGCTTTAAACATGAGATTTCAAGAAATGTGTCTATCAAAATATCTTTGAGTTTCAATTGCAAAATCATGTTAAGTTCTCTGCAAATGTGGCATATATTTCTTATTATATCCAATGATATGTTTTAATTTGATTATGCTATGATGGAAATGAAGTCCTTTAAAATTTCTCACTTTTATGGTTTAGAGTCTTGTATAATATTGTAAATGTTCATCTCTGAAAAGGCTTGGTCCTTTCTCAGGCATTTTCTTTTGTGAAAATTTATTTCTACAAAAGTCTAGTCTTTTATAGTATTGCCTGTAAAATTGCATTATAGTAAAAGAGCAGTACCACCTCTCTAAAAACATAGGATGATTTATCCTCATGATGTTATCTTTAAGGCCTTGAATAACGTTTTAGATCAACAAAAGACAATTTTTGGAAGGCAATTTTGGTCTTTTGGTATACTTGGAACACATTTATCGTCTTGTTGTATAATTGGAAGGCATTTCTTGTCTTGTTTTTTAATTGGAAGGAACTTTTGGTCTTGTGGTGTACTTGGAAGGCATTTCATGTCTTGTTGTATAATTGGAAGGAAACTTTTGGAAGGCACTTTTGGTGTACTTGAAAGGAATTTCTTGTCTTGTTGTATAATTGGAAGGTACTTTTGGTCTTGTGGTGTACTCAGAAGTCATTTCTTGTCTTGTTGTATAATTGGAAGGAAACTTTTGGAAGGCAGTTTTGGTATTTTGGTGTACTTGGAAGGAATTTATTGTCTTGTTGTATAATTGGAAGGAATTTCTTGTCTTGTTGTATAATTGGAAGGAACTTTTGGTCTTGTGGTGTGCTTGGAAGGAATTTCTTGTTTTGTTGTATAATTGGAAGGAAAAATTTGGAAGGAACTTTTGGTTTGTTGGTGTACTTGGAAGGAATTTATTGTCTTGTTGTATAATTGAAATGAATTTCTTGTCTTGTTGTATAATTGGAAGGCACTTTTGGTATTTTGGTGTATTTGGAAGGAATTTCTTGTCTTGTTGTATAATTGGAAAGGAAATTTTGGAAGACACTTTTGTCTTTTGGTGTACTTGAAAGGAAATTGTTCTCTTTAAACATGGGGAACCTACATAGTCGAGTTAGAAAGCCTTTGAGGAAATAAAAAACCATTGAAAAGGTAATTGAAGAAATAAAAATGCAAGGTTAGGTATGAAAAAACACAAGCTTTCAATAGAGGGCAATCCAAATTCTAGCGCAATAGATGTTTTTGTTGTTCCTCCTCCACCAACACAATCAAAGTGCATGATTTTAGTAGAGGCAAATCCAATTCAAACCTCTAGTGAATCTCCAATGACTACTTCATAAACACAAGTTGTTGTGGATGACTAGATGATGATGAATTTGCTTGGAGTTGATTATACAATGGATGAAATTAGAGAGGAAACTGGTGCACAACCTTCTAGTGAAGAAATTCATGTTGCAACCTCTTATTGGACAATCAAACATTCCAAAATATAGTCATGGGCGTGTTCACTCTCCTCCCAGAATTGATATGCAAGTGATTGAAGGGGAAGAAATTGTTATGTTTGCAACTCCACAACATATAGGTCAAGAGTGCCAGAATACAGTTCCATTGTCCCTACCTAGATTGAGCATTGTGCGACGAAGAACTCCTAAACACATTCAGGTGGATGAAAGTGGTATAGCATCACATAAAGGTAAGTTACCTAACCAAACTATTCATTATCATTCATATAAATTTATTAAAGAATTTTTTGAACCAAAATCTGATGCAACTAAATCTCAATTATTTGTGGATGTTTTTCACAAAAATGGTAAGAAAAATCGTTTTAAACACTGTAATGCATCCAGATGTGTCTTGCCATAGTCAATTGTTAGCAAGATCACAAAAAAATGTTATTTGCTCAAACAAACCTCTCATCTCATGAAATGAAATATTAAAACCCTTCGAAAGTATCCTAATAAATGAGATAGTCTCGACACAAGTGGCCAAACATATTTGTGGGCCTTCACTAGTAGGTTTCCTCATTCTAACATGAAGTTAATTGGAGAAGTTAGGGGACTAGTACAAAATTTCTAGCTTGAGAACACTAGGCCTTCTTTCAACCAAACATGTAATAAATTTGAGAAGGGGTTATAGCCTCTAGGGATCATGAACCCCACATTAAACACTTTCTTGAATTGACACATATAAAATTATATGAGAGAGCCAAGAATGTAAATAGCACACTTAACTTGGGCCAAAGATCTTTCGAGAAATGAAAGTCTTGGTATGTTTGAATAAACATAGTGCACAACACATGTTGTTTTTTATACCACATTGAGGATGGTTATTATTATGACATACACACAAACACACATTTCATGTATTGCATAAAACCCTTGTGTAGGAATGCTTAGTTGTATTGTCTCCGACATCATCTAGAGACTTGATTCATAGAATCTTGTATACAAGGTGAGAGGGTTGTACATTCTATTAAGAATATTTCTTAGATGGTACATGCCCTAGGTGCGGTGGAATGACATTATTGAGTAAGTGCATGCATGTGAATGATGAGTATGAATTGGGAAGGAAGGAGGTTGACTTGGAAAGATTTAAATAAGTCATGTATGATATTGACATAGGGAATGAAAGAAAAAATATAGAATTGGTGACTTCCCAGGTACGAATATGTGACTTCATCAAGGGACTTATTTGAAAAGACCCAACAATATGTTTAGCATGTCCATACGACTTGATGGCAGGACGAGCATTTTAAAATATGTGGAGATACATTTCTCATTGGTACTATGTTATTAGTGGTTGATTTTATTGAGAACTACACCCTTTAAACAAAAAATGAGATCAAAGTCAATATTATCACTCAGAGCAGGTCAGCATAATGGTCCATATCAAATATAGGCATGGGCCAGATAGTAATGAAGAAAATAGAGTTATATTGAAGGAGTATCACTTCTACATAAGTGATGATCGGTGCCATGACTTAGCTTACGCACATCATTGATTTTAGATGTTCTAAAATCACCTGAAGGATAAGAACATATAGATGGATCAGCATTGGATTTGGTCAAATGGTTGCGTGGGTCAATAATTGGTTTTGTTTGACATTAAGGAAAGGTAATTGTGTTGAGTAAAGAACTCTTGAAATTTTGACTTTACCTTAGTTTATTACAATGGGTTTTTGGAATGGTAAAGTTAGAGAATATCATGTTAGAGATGGTAGATCTTCAGTTTATTAGTTTTCATTGTCCTAATGGATAACATGATTTTTAGCATTATTATCATAATCAAAATCTTTTTAACTGTACATTTTTTAAAAATGGTACATCATGCCCTAGATACAAAATGGCAGTCATCGGTCACTCATTGACCACTTCCACCCTCACAACTATCAGGTGCATATCGAAACTCAATTTTTCTTCTCTTACTTGAAGCAGGACCTTGAGTGCTTTTGTGCCTAAGCATGGTTCGCTGCTTCAAAGACTAGACAAATAAACAACAGTCTTATAAGTTTTTTTCCACAATGAATTAACAGACTTACAAAATGATACTGTATAATTCAAGCTAAGAAAACTCACCATAGATGATACTTATATTCACGAGCATGTTTCCATCCTCCGTGATCCTAATGTCTCAGTGATGCCACCCTACAACAATTACAAGGATCAAAGCATGAAATTTAAACAAAAAACATAAAATCAATTAAATTCATGATACATAAAAATTCATCAACAAATTATCTCACCGTGAATAACTCGGGCAACAATAGAGGGTCGCTAGAAGGTGGAGCACTCAAATGTATAATCTTCTTTGATGAAACATTTGATGTGGTGGCCTCAATGGATGAAACAATTTGATATGAAACATAGACAACTTGTGGGTGACATATAGGTGCAACCACTGTGGAAGGATGGGATGGAAATGTGGTGGGGGTGAGTGGCGCACGGGTGCATCCACTATAGATGGATGGGATGGAAAATGTGGTGGGTGTGGGTGGTGTATCGGTGCAACCACTACGGATGGATGGGATGGAAAAGGTGTTAGGGTTGATGTAACATCCTGCTCTGGTGCACCAAGAAAACTTATTCTTTGAGGACACTTGCTCGCAAGTGATCTGGATTTTTATGATGTTAAAACATTTATCCTTGATTATGATG
Source organism: Picea engelmannii (assembly GCA_009831015.1). Classification (NCBI taxonomy): domain Eukaryota; kingdom Viridiplantae; phylum Streptophyta; class Pinopsida; order Pinales; family Pinaceae; genus Picea; species Picea engelmannii. The sequence continues at coordinate 382,986 of ML788466.1, forward strand.
TGTTATGATAGATGACATGATGTTTTACTGCTTTGACGTAGACAGGTGCTTTGACTCAGTTTTATTGAGTGTGTAGGGTTTTGGACCTTGAGGATGCAGAGGCATTGGTGGAGCCCCCTTGGACTCTGGATTGAGTCAGGGAGTGTGCTATTGGGTGGATTTATTTACTTTGATATTTCATTGATTTGATGATATGATGTTGACATGTTCTGACACGATTGTTGATGATGCAGGCTAACGATAGCTTGTCGACCAGACTCACATATGGAGTAAAGGGGCCACACACGATTTCCAGAGAGGTTGAGGGAGAGGTGTGGATAGTAGCCCTACCACAGCCTACTAGCACTCCCGCCGTGGCTCGAACTGTAGGTTAACGATTACCTAGTTCAAGAGGATCCACGATGCTGTGAGGGAAGACTGTGACAGTCGCTCATGATGATTCTAAGGGGTGTGCAATAAGGCGGGGGCCTTATTCCTTAGAGCCTTTAGTCTCCCACAAGTTCACCTGGTGGAGTGTTGACTCTAGGGGTTATAGATGTCTACCAATCAGTCAAGTTGGCGAGTGGCACCCTTGGAGCACGTGGTGCATCCTGAAGGGCACGTCGTGCAAAAGAAACACAAGTTGGTGAGTGGCACCCTTGGAGCATGTGGTGCATCCTGAAGGGCACGTCGCACAAAAGAAACACAAGAAGCGAGTGGCACCCTTGGAGCACGTGGTACATCCTGAAGGGCACGTCATGCAAAAGAAACGAACGAGGCGAGTGGCACCCTTGGAGCACGTAGTGCGTCCTGAAGGGCACGTCGTGCTGATGATGATGAAGAAACAAACCTAGATGGCCCTAGGACTTTAACGCCTTAAGAAATCCTTAAACAACTTCCCTAACCAAGTGTCACCCAGTTCAGAATCTAAGTCATAAGTCTAAAGTTTCTCTAGGGTAAAAATTTAGTCTAACCTTAAGAAAATACCCTAAGAATAAAAATAAAAAATTTAAACAAAAACCCACTTCAATAATAGTTTAGTCTTCATAAAAATTCTTGGGGTAAATGAAGATAGTAAGAATTTAATTAAACTAAGGGATTTAAAAATTTGCAAAGAAGAAATTATTTCTTAACTTATGAAAGTACAAAAGATATTAAATAAATAATAAAAAGAAAAGATTTAATAACGCAACTGCCATTTTGGTCTTTAATAAAAAGGGGAAAGAAGGGAATAATAAGAATTGGGAAACTAAGTAATGGAGGAAACTTAATAAAGGAAAGATGGGAACTTATGGTAAAAAGCAAGGTCAACATAGTAAGGAATCTGCAATTAAGAACCTGCTAATCT